>OX596075.1:72362040-72962040 GCA_951394005.1 Protophormia terraenovae
ATTATCCTTACAGACTAGGAATTAAAATAAATTATTTAAAAACGTTTTTAAATTCCTTACTTGGGACACTAATGTCTAAATAACTGCAGTTTTCATTATATAAACGCATAGCTCTACACCATTTCCAGTTGTATTTCAGAAGTTTCTAATTATATTTCAGAAAATTCTATTTATATTTCAGAAAATTCCATTTATATTTTAGAAAATTCCATTTTTATTTTAGAAATTTCCATTTATATTTTCGAAATTTCTAATTATATTTCAGAATATTCTAATTATACTTCAGAAGTTTCTAATTATATTTCAGAAATTTCTATTTGTGTTTCGGAAGTTTCTAATTAGATTTTAGAAATTTCTATTTGTAGTTCAGAATTTTCTATTTGTAGTTCAGAAAATTCTAAATGTAATTAAGAAATTTCCATTTACATTTCAGAATTAAATAAATTCTATTTAAGAAATTTCCATTTGTATTTCAACATTTTCTAAATGTATTTCCGAAATTTCCATTTCTATTTCAGAAATTTCTAATTGTATTTAAGAACTTTTATACAGAAAGTATATGTTTAATTTTCTAAAATACAATTGGAAATTTCGGAAATACATTTAGAAAATGTTGAAATACAAATGGAAATTTCTTAAATAGAATTTGTTTAATTCTGAAATGTAAATAGAAATTTCTTAATTACATTTAGAATTTTCTGAACTACAAATAGAAAATTTCTAAAATACATTTAGAATTTTCTAAACTACAAATAGAAAATTCTGAACTACAAATAGAATTTCTGAAATGTAATTAGAAATTTCGGAAGTATAAATAGAAATTTCTGAAATATAATTAGAAACTTCTGAAGCATAATTAGAAAATTCTGAAATATAATTAGAAATTTCGAAAATATAAATGGAAATTTCTAAAATATAAATGGAATTTTCTGAAATATAAATAGAATTTTCTAAAATATAATTAGAAACTTCTTAAATACAACTGGAAATGGTGTAGTTAGCGGTTCATTTAATACAAAATTATTTCTATGCAGATCAATATAAAAAAGTTTATTTCTCGATCTAAGAAATCATTTTGGAACAAGAATTTTTATTGACTGTAATAAATCACGACAATCAATATTACCAGAAACGATGTTATATAAACAATTTAAAGAAGCCGTTTTTCTCCTTGCATCTAATGATTTCAATGATAGTAAAGCACATTTACCGCTATAAGTAGAAGCAGGAAAATTTTTAAAATATAAAAATGCAAGGGCATATTTAATAAATTTGATTTGTATTCTTTCAATGCGGTTACTATGAATCAACGCACTAAGATTCCAAATTACTGAATCATACTCTAATTTGTATCTAACAAATGAAACAAAAAGTAAAATGATTAAAACTTTTATCTGACAAACGACGAATAAAATCAAAAACAGACTAAGCTTTAGGAGTTAGATTTGAAGCTGTTGGAATCTGATGGAATAATAATAATTAAATAATAATTAAATTAGTAAACTTAAAAATGATAAAAATTTTTAAATCTGGCTATGTTATAAAAATTTCTACGTTTCCACGTTGTCTGGGGGCTTAAGAAAGATCTGGAAACTAAAAAATGCTTTGTAAATTATGTATGAGAATCCGCAGAACAAAACGTTATTTTTTCTTTAGTTGATTATGCTGGGAAATTGAGAATTAATTTTTTCGTTCCCTTACAAGGCAGTTTGAATCTGGAAATGGTAAGAAGTGTTCTGCTCTGCATAAAATACATCGAACTGTGTACTACCTCCTTTATTAGAGATAACCTCAAAAATGCGGTCATAAAGGCTTATTATGTAATCCAAAGAAATCTCCACGCTTTGTTAATGGCTTCAATTAGGTCAAATTTTGTTTCATACTCTTTCCCAGATTCATACACTTTACGAGCTAACCATCCCCATACATTTTCCATTATATTTAAATCCAGGGAGTATGACGGCCAATCAAGTAATGACATATTTTGTTTTCTAATCCAGTTTTTAATCACATTGCAATATGAATAGATGCATTATCATGTTGATATGTCCATGATATAGAGCTAAAAATATTGGAAAATTGGGAAATGCTTTTTCCAGAACAGTAATATACGAATTCGCGTTAATTTTTAAAGTAAAATATTGCAAATCGCTTGTTCCATAGTAGGAAACAGAATCCCAGACCATCACACCTCCGGCACAGCTATGATGACGCTCTAAATAAATTTCTTCTTTTCGCAAATCGTAGAAATAACAACTGTAGCCATCTGGTCCTTCTTAATTGAATTTTTTTTCATCGGAAAATACTACTCTGTGCCATTGTTTTTCCCATGTCATATGATGCCGGCTAAAAAGTAGTATTTTTTCTTTTCGAGATGGGGTGGCTTGTTTTTAATTTTTAATCGTTTAAGATTAGTAGCTTTCTGTATTACATGCTTTACTGTTGCTAAGCTTGCTTTAACGTGAGTTTTTTCTTTGATTTTAGCAGCAGAATCTTGGGAGTTTGAAGCACTTCTGATAATTGCTCTTCTATCTGCAGCCGAAAAAACAGTATAGGTACCTCCTTTCATATTTTTTCCATAATTGGATGGATTACTAAGATAATTACTGACCACGCAACAAGTTCGACCAATTTTATTTGCTATTTGGCTAATATTTAGTCCACACTCCCTATAGGCTTTGATTTTTCCAATTTCCTCTTTTGATAACGCTTTTTTTCTTCCCATTTTGTAGAATATCAAAACAAACTAGTTTAATTTTTGTTAATATCAATAAAAACATACTTTCAGAAGTTACTTTGTTAAAAAATAAAATAGAAAAATGTCGTATTCTGATGAGCTAAAAAAGTCACTATTTTTAAAGAAGTTAAAATTAACAAATAAATTTATAAGCAATCTTTAAAAATGCTTTGTTTAATTTCAATGAAGAACATTAATGTTAACATCAAACTGAAACTGTAAAAACTTTAAATACTCTTATGAATTTTGAGAGGGAAACCGGAAAATCTGAATAACATTTATGTCGTATTAAGATGAGCGGCAGTGTATGTATATTTTCTTTGTTTTTTAAAGGGATTTTTTTCATGAATGTATTAAATAATCTAAAAATACTATTCGTAAAAAATTATGAACAAAACAACTAACAAACATTTTTGTTTTTAAGAAAAATATGTTTCCTAAAATCAAAAAAATTTTTGAAAAAGTATGATTTTTTCTGCAAAAGGTAAATTATTTGCAGAAAAAAAATAAAAAAAAATTATCTTAACAAAGTTTTTCTGGTAGAGTTCAACCTATTGAATACAAAAATAATAATAAAAAACTATTTATTATTAATTTATTTTTATTTAATTAGTTTTAATTGAATTTTCTAATTTGTTATATCGTATTATGTTCATTTTATAGTTACGGATGTAAGAACAATGCTTTGCAGAAATAATTATTTCTTCAGATGTTTTAGGCAGATTACTTACTGCTTTTGTTTATCGTCAGCATCAGATTTCAAAATAAATAAAATTCGGTAATCTGTTTAAAATTAAGAAAATTTAAATACAATTTTAATTTATAGAACTAATGCAATTCGATGTTGAAAAATATAATAGAGGAAATATTTCAGTGCTTTTTGTGGAAAACTTCGTGTTTTTACATAGTTTCAGTGTTTTTTGAAATTGAAAGTTGACAACGCTGACCACTTTGTGGTGTTCCCCCCTAAATGCTATCTTGGAAATTGTACACAGACGGGGTGTATATTAGGCATATATAGGCCCATCTGGGTATATGCAGTTTCTCAATAAAGGCGATAGAAGTTGGGTTGATGCCAAGTTCCCTCATAGCGTTAATGCCAGAATAGACATTGTTGAAGGAAAGTAATTAATTACAACTAAGAATATGTCCTTATAATAACATATAATTTTTCAATAATGCCCAATAATGTGTCGAGCGATGTTTCAATTTATCAACTCATGTTGCGTATACGATATATTGGCTGATGTGAGTGATGATCTAATGTAAGCTTCAATAATCCTGTCTATCGTCTGTACCAGGGGATTTGTACTTATGGAAGCTGTTAACAGCCCATCTTATTCGATGCTGCGTAGTCGATATCTATGATTATCTAAAAAGTGAGTTTCCTAACTATTCGTGGTTTACGAAACGACCGCATTTTTAATGTAGAATGGTATGGTTGATAGGATCTTGCGTAGCCGGCTAGTTTCCAAGGAATTTGCTGTAAAAGTTCCTAAGCGGTTTTGGTTTGGTGGTTTGCTCTTTCCCCTCCTAGTAGAATTCCTATAGAAACTGTAGTATTCAATATGGATTTATCGTCAATATGACCAGAACACGGAGGTAATCCATTTTTTTCACCTCTACTTAAGTAGACTAGTTGGATAATATTTACATTTCCTTTTAAGATGGCAAAATAATATCTACAAGATATTTATGATAAACTAATGTACTCGCAGTTTTAAAGTTTCGATAGTTCAAATGATATTTTCATTAAAATTAAAATTCATTCAAGGAACTAAAATATTTTTAATATTCATTGTTTCGATGATTATGCCCCATCATCTTTCTCTTCGTTTTACTATGGTTATTCGTAGTATATCAACACACATACCACTATATGCATTCTCTCCTATTGGATCAATTATAAATTGTGATACTTGCATCGATTTCGTTCTACTCCTACTCCTCAGCAAAAATAAGCTGTATTTTTTCTTTATTTTATTTTAGTTCTTGTTATTGACGCTGTACTCTTGATACGATTGAAATCGTTCTGCATTGCGTTAAGATTCAATATTACAATGCACAGTGGGGACAAGTGAAAAAAAGTTTCTTATGCTAAATAACTTTTCTAAAAAAATTTAAGAATGCGTAGACACAAATTACATGCATCTAAACATCCTCCAAACATTCCAATATCTTATAGCCGTTGGACTATTGGTTTATATTTCACTTTTAATTGAGCCCACTGTATTACGTCCCACTCTCTTGGCTAAATGCTCCTACATAAAACTTACAACAACTTCACTGCAATACATTCTTTTAGACGAAAACAAAAGCAACAATAACAAAACTTTAACCAACATCAATGTAAAATGAATAATGTACAGAAGAATAAAAAAAGCAAAACAAAAACAAACAATAATACCAACAAAAATGTGTATATATGTTTACAACAACAACAATAACACCACCAACATCATCAACACAACCAAACAAAAACATTTTACATCACTCGTGCGCATCGTATTTCAAGTCGTTAAGAGCAACAACAACAAAAACTATGCGATGGAAATACTGTGTGGTGTATGGTTGTTTAATAGGAAGGTTGCTGATACATGGTGGGAAAGAAACAAAATAAACAAAACAAATAGAAAAAACATAAAGGAACACTTACACAAACCCATAGTGATTACATAGCTGTAAGAAATGGGCACAGACAGCAGCAGCCACATTTAAAATAAAAATAATGCCGACTCATACCCTCCAAAATTTCCATTCATATACTCGAGCACTAAAGGCAAAGAGTAACTCTACAGACCTTCTTGATGATCATTGTTTTGGTTTAATTTTTGTTATTACTGCCCAACAGCCTTTGGCTTTCCAATTCTTTTTGAATAGATTTTATATGTAAAATTTGGCAACCCACGAGAAAAATTTCTTGAGAAGCTGGAGATTTTCTTGATTTAACTGGACATAATTTAAAACTGATAAAAAAAAAATAATAAAAATAGATGGATTATTACTACAATATTGCAGAATATGACCTCCCATATGACCCCCATCGTCAAAATTTATTATTTCTTTTTTTAACTTCAAAATGTCGACTTTAGCTGGCCCACTTTTACAAATGTTACAAGATAATTTTTTTCTATAAATAAATATATTTGGAATATAAATCTGTAATTTATAATCCTTTAAGTGTGAAATAAAAAAATAAATTTGGGTCTTATAAACACTAAAATGATTTTGATGGAACTTGTTATATGGATAGAAAAGGAGTGATATTTTCAGAATATAAGTGTGCAATTGAAGCACATGCGAAGCTATATTGGTTGAAAGTTGATCACTTTGAGATTAAAAGATATATCGAAGCTTATGACTTTTACAATTAAAACTCAATTTTAAATGTTCTGAATTCTACTTAATAGAGTAAGGAAAAATCAAACTTGTTGTTTTATATATTTTTTAGGGTTTTCGAGACTTCAATATTTTAATTTGCCATTTTTGGCCTTGATCTTTTTGCATTTTCGTCCTAAACATATTTATAAAAAAATTTAAATTTCAAAAATATACTGAAATTCGTGATCATTTTTTAAATATTTCTTTTTTTAAAGAAACTAGAACTCAAGAAAGCGATGGGTTTGCTTTTGTAAAATTTTGAACGTGCACCTTACACCAAGGAGTGGTTGAAAATTATATTTTTTTTTTTTTTTAACAAAAGTAAAATTTTTTAATGGAAATTTAAGAGGAATTAGATTTGCCAGTAAGTAACGAAACTTCGTCGTGCAGATAATTGAAAAATTCACAGCCCCTGAAAAGTTACTCTCTTATCAAAGAAACATATTTACAGTTTGCCTAAAATTTTCTTGACTGGCCTATTGAAAAGTGGCGTAATATTCTATGGACAAATAACACAATTTACCGCTAAATCGGCCAAGCGTAGTGGATCCAGCATCATGATGTGGGGGTGTTTTTCTTATTACAGTGTTGTTCCAATTCGCCATATAGAAATCTTAATGGATGCATCAGAAGACATCAATTTTCGTGACAAAGTATGTCTAGAAAGAAATGGATCATGCGACAAGATGGCCCAAAACATACCAACTAAATGGTTTAAAGATAATAGATAACTATATGGGTAGACGCTGTAAGACCGGAATAAATAATATGGGGAACGAAACAAAATAATAAATTTTATCACAAATAAAACAAATTTTTCATAAAAAAGCACAGAAAATGATTATTAACATATAAAAAAACCTGACTTTTGATGTTGACGATTTCAAAAAATCGATATGATGATTGCAACAAATTTATCTGGCAATTATGGTATTCGATCCTGTCGATTAGAAATTATAAAATTCCCAAAATAAACTTTGTTCCAACCCCCCTCATATCAACTAATGGCCAGATTTTGTAAAACCAAACGAAAATTCAAAAAACAACAAATAAATTCAAATTTATTTGTTGTTTTCAATACCAATTATCAAAACAAATTTTCGTTTCGTTTAAAAAAATCAGCCCATAATATACATAAAAATGCAAAAAAAAAAAAAAAAAAATAATAATAATAATATAAATCAACGGTGTTCAAATGGGGGTCCGCGACCCACAAGGGGTCCGTAGGGACTTTCGCGGTGGATCGTGAAAAATATTATTGCACTAATTTTTTTAATGTAAATATTATGTAGAAGTTTAAATAAAAATTCCAATGAAAACTTCAAAATATTTAAGAATGGAAAGACATTTAAAAAAAAAAAAAAAAAAAAACATTCCCAAATTAACGAAAAATGTAAAGATTTTTTCTAAAATAAGTTCTTTAGAGAATCAGCTAATGAAGAAATTTTCGATTGAAAGTATTATGCTTGATAAAGGCAAAAATTATCAAATAAAGAAAGTGATGCTGTCCAATGACACAATATAAAGGAAACTATACCATGTAGCAGGGAAGACAATTAATTAAAAAGATAAATAGTTCACTTAAATTTAATGAAACTATTGATTTTTTACATGAAATCCTTTTTTTTTTTTTGTAAATATTGCGACTTCTCAATGCTGAGTACACAAAACTTTTATTTCGCGTAGAAGTTTCCGGGCTATTTAAAGAAAATTTGCTTAAGCATTTTTATAATTTAAAATCGGAAAAATCCTCTCAATGTGAATATCGATAAAGTACCAGGTTCATTTCAAAAAGAGTTAAAAAGTAACTCATGTGTTAAATTTAATTTTAAATCAATAGATTTAAAAGTATTTTAAATAGTTGAAATATAGCAAAGTCTATACGCTCGTTTCCTCCGAAGCCTTAAAACTATTAAAATCATTTTTATCAATATAGATTTTTATGTGAAAATATTTTGTTCGCTTTTCTTCCATTAAAAAAAAGATTTGATCTTTAATGGACGCAGATAGTGATATTAGATGCATTATTCGAAAAAGTCTAATAATATTCAAAATCTCAAAATGCAAAAACAATGTCACAATTATTATTATTATTTTTTAAATTATTTTATCTTTGCGTAACACATTTAACCTGATTTTTAAACTTGTTAAAGTTGAAGTGGGTCGCGCTTCCATTACAATGTCAAAAAGGGGTCGCGAAGCAAGATCTCGTGCGAACCTCTGATATAAATCCTTGCTATGTTAGTGCCTCAAAACCACAACAATTGTTAGGACAGGTCAAAATCATGTAAACAAAAGTCTAGGGGTATTCAAATATGTAAAATCTCTGTTTTAAAAAGTATATGTACATATGTATTTTAACGATCATTGGTAATTTGAGATACATATTTACAGCATTTTAATTAATTACTGAAAAAAGTAAATATTAAGTTTTCATTAAAATTTGTTAAACTCCCCTCTGCTAAAATATGTTGAAGAAGCCATTTTGGCGCTCAAAAGAAGTGTTTAAACGATTTCTCACTTGGCAACACTAAACCAGTTGGAATTTTATAACAAAGAACAAGAAAAAAAATAAAAAAAACATTAGTGGTTTTTATGTTTATGCAAAGGGGAGATGGGAATTTACAATTTACGATTTATTTTGATAGTTTTTTATTGTTTTCACACGAATGCATAAGCAAAACAAACCACAAAAATAAAACTAAATAAACGCAAGCTATGAAAACGAATACATAAACAGAGAGCTAAATCTACTATATTTTTAAAGAGCAATAATTTTGTTTCTCTTTTCAAAATTATGAGATTGAATAAATTACGCATGTTTGTGGATGATGAATTGTGGATGTTATGTTATTGGAATATTTACTCTTTATAATGTAAGAGTATTTTATAATTTTGCTCTCTTTCTCTTAATTAGTGTTTCATTCTTTATTGTTTCCCTCCCTGTTGTTGTTGTAACAAATTTTGTTTGCAAATTCTCCACTTCTCTTTCTTAATTTTACTCTTTGCTAGTGCAATTTTTATGTGTATTTAATTTTTGTGCGCTCTCTGTTTTTGTTTGAATTTTGTCTGTACACTAGTTTTCATAACAACACATCAAGCTTGTACTCGTTTGACCTTTTACGCCTCATCCCGCATTTTTTTAAATTACATTTTATGTTGTTGCTGTTTTCTATTTCACCATTCGTTTTGGGGTTGGATTTCGTTTGCTATTGTAAAGAATGGCAGACACAAAACAAAATTAAAACATAAACGTAGCAAGAAGACCAAAACAAAGAAAAAAACACAAAAATAACGACAAAAAACTGCAATCACCCATAATGTTGGTGTTGTGTAGTGATGGTTGGTTTGTTGTTTGGTACATTTGTTG
The DNA here is from genome assembly GCA_951394005.1 of Protophormia terraenovae. NCBI lineage: Eukaryota > Metazoa > Arthropoda > Insecta > Diptera > Calliphoridae > Protophormia > Protophormia terraenovae. Next base: position 72,371,529 of record OX596075.1, read on the forward strand.
TGATGTTTTTTATTTTTATTGTGTGGTGTACATATTTTTTTTGCTATTGTTGTTGTTTTCATACGAACAACGACTTTTTCAGCGTTTCTGCTGTTATTGTTTCTTCTTCTTTTTATTATTGTTATTTTTGTTGTTTACCTTTTGTTCGTTTCATGATTTTGGAATGCCATCGGAATGGGAACAAGCGTTCAGAGGAAATTTAAACAAAAACAACACAAGGCAGACGAAGAAGAAGAACTGTAACAAAAACAACAATAATACATAATTATGTATAAAGTTGATTGTAATGATGTTGATGATGATGTTGGAAAATAAGTTTATTTAGCGCGTGTTTTCTTCAAAGGCCAATATGATTTGTGATATCGTTTCGAAATTAAACAATTTTACATCGTAACAAAATTCCAAAAACAACTAAGGGCAGACAAGAGATCTAAAATCTCAATTTCGAATTAAAATCCCATTCCAAAAAAGAAAAAATTGTCAATTTGTCAGTGCGCTAGGGAAAAATCCTATTTTTTATTGAACCATCGGAAAAATTTCCTTACCGTTAATTTTTTTTATTTTAATATATAGTGGCTTATAGCTTATTTTATGCAGTAAAGCTCCATAACAAAGTAGCCGACAGGAATTAAACATAAAATTTGATATCATTAGAAAGAGAAAGATTTCTAGTTTAACATAGCAACTTCAATTATTGTTAAAATTTACCTTTAAATAACTTAATAAGAAAACAAAAAATTACATATTTTTATCTCACAGCTTATTATATGCAGCCACTGTTGAAATATTTGACGATTTATCGTCATTTTGACGATTTTTGGGTCTAAAAATGGCTTGTTGAAGATTTGACGAGAAAGAAAATTCAGAACTATTTTTACAATTTTATATATATTATTCTTTAAAAGTAAATTAGTTGGTACAAAAATATTAACAATTTAAATAAAAATCTTCTTAAATTTGGTATTGTAAATGGTTCATTTATTAAGACACTACACAAAATGATGATGACATAATTGTTGTTATCCCAGAGGACATTAATACAATCATTAAGGAAAATATAAATGTAAGAAAGTCACCTGGATATGATTCGATAACTCCATCCATGATTAAAAACTTACCAAATGCGGCAATCATCGTTCTGTCTATTATGTTCAATGCGATCTTAAAATTAGGAGTCTTTCAAAAAATTTGGAAAACTTCTCAGATTAAAATGATACCAAAGCCCGGAAAAGATTTGACTATACCATCTTCTTATAGACCTATTAGCCTACTATCTTGTTTGTCGAAACTTTTCGAGCAAGTATTCCAATAGAAAATTATGCCGTTCTTGAACGATAGAAATATCGTCCCAGTTCATCAGTTTGGTTTCCGTGAAAAACACGGAACTATCGAACAGCTAAATCGTCTAACTGGAGAGATACGAAAATCTTTTTAGTTAAAGAAATATTGTTCAGCTATTTTTTTAGATGTCACACAAGCATTTGACAAAGTATGGCACAAAGGTCTAATATATAAAATTAAATGTCTACTACCACTATGCACCCACAAATTACTGGAATCTTATCTATCTGACCGTCTATTCAGAGTAAGGTATAATGAGTTTGTGACAGAAGAATTTGACATAAAAGCAGGTGTTCCGCAGGGAAGTGTTCTTGGACCAATTCTCTATTTAATTTTCACTTCCGACTTGCCTATTTGCGATGGGTTGACTATTTCCACATTTGCTGATGATACAGCAATACTTAGTTCCCATAAAAATCCACACATAGCATATAGTCACTTAGAGATTTATCTCCGACGTGTGGAGACATAGTTAAAAGACTGGCGAATACGAGTTAATGAATTGAAAAGTTGCCATGTTACGTTCACCCTAAGAAGAGGAAACTGTCCACCTGTTACACTTAATGGTATAAGTATACCGCAGTCAGATCATGTCACCTACCTTGGTATTCATTTAGATAGGCGACTTACTTGGCGCCGTCACATAGAATCTAAGAGACTCCATATGCAGTTAAAAGCTTCTAGCCTTCACTGGTTAATAAACAGCCAATCAAAGCTGAGCCTTGACAATAAAGTCATCCTGTATAAAACTGTCTTAAAACCAATTTGGACATATGGCATCCAATTATGGGGAACCGCCAGTAGTACGAGTATTGATCTTATACAGAGGGCCCAATAAAAGAATTCTTCGGACCATGACGGTTGCACCATGGTACATAAGAAATGAGAATATCCATAGAGACCTAGAGGTGACGTTAGTCAAAGACGAATTCAGGAAATTTAGAGAAAAATACATCCTTAAACTACAAAATCACCCCAACTCGCTAGCAAAACGTCTTGCTGAAGTACAAACCTACTCAAGGCTTCGTCGAGCCGACTTTCCACCCCGCTGATGTGAGGATCATATAACCATTTAGGCTCTCGCTGGAGAGAAACAGCTTTAATTTAGTTTTAAGATTTAATTACTTATTGTGAGGCCTTTAAAAGGCAGATTCAATAAATAAATAAAAAGTTAAAAAAAAAATTATTAAGAAGGATTTATGGGAACCAATATAATATTATTCTATTACGAAATAGCGAACAAATCCTACAAATTTGCCTAAATACTTAAATAGTCGAGAATCCAAAGACATTTTAGATGAATTCATTCAAATTTAAATTTTGTGTTTTTTATAACAAGGTAAGATAAATAACTTATTTTGGTTTGAAAGTCATACAAAATTACATACAGTTAACCCTCGATTTTCACGATATTTCATTTACGCAATTTCTTTATAACGCGATTTTATTATTGACCATTTTTTGAAAAACGAGTTTTTATTTAACGCGTATAAACAATAGTGACAAACTTTGAATTGCGCAAATTACGGAGCGTATTAGAAAGAATTTATTGAAAAAATAGATTATTTAATGAAATAATGGCTACAAAATAAAAAAAATGTAAATTATAAGCGAAGTGTTGCATAATTGCTTAAATATTTTTTGTATGATTAAAAAAGAGGAAATGGCAAAATATGTAACAAGATTATAAAACTTTAATAAAAGTAAAATAAGAACAATCTTAAAAATATGTGTACTTAAATTAGTATGCATAAGTATACATACTTATATAATCATACTTGTACTTGATTTTCATAATATGCCACCAATATAAAATTAAAGTATTTTTTATTAATTTCTTTCCAATTAAAAATTTAATTTTTCATCAGAAAAAGCATTAAAACTGTTCATTAACATATAAAATACGTAGTTTTACATATTAACGATTTTTTGACGATTTCAAATAGTTGATTTGACGATTTTTTTCTCCAAATTTGACGATTTTTCGCCAAATCTATCTGGCAACTATGTATGCAGCCACTTATAACTTCCAAAAGTTCGAAATTACGACCAATAATTACTGAATTTGTTATTTGGTATGTTAGTCTTAATTGTATACAGCAGATTTAAGGCGCGCAATTTTTCTTTAACATTAAGCGAAATGTGTCCTCGCTGCATTTTTAGGGCCTTATTCCTAAATAATGATGTAAATTTCCAATACGGACCACAAATTTTTAATAATATTGATATCTGGCGACTGTTAAAGGAGCGTGATCAAATTTGACCATTTATATATTAGCAAAGTTTGGTCAATACCAAATTTTTTGTTAGGGTTGTTATCGTAAAAATATCAAAAATATGATTGTTTACCCAGATTCTCCGCTCTATGCAACAATTTATGATTTAGGATCTAAAGGTACCCTAAGCTGTCCATTTACCAGCCAGTTACTGAACAAATGGTTGAAAATTTGCAACTGGTGCAGAAACAGTCTCTACAAAACTCTCTTAATGGTAAAAAATTGGCTAACCAAAGAGTCGACTGAAAATTACTTAAATTAAATTACGTCACTGAGAAAACACAGAAGATTTCACGCGATCGAAGTGTAAAGCTACCCGAAAAATGGTAAAAAGTCGAGTAGTACTTGATTAAAATGGATTTTCAATAAAGAAATTTTTCTAATAACCACGGCTACTTTTTATATGAATATGTATTAACAATTTTAAAATGTATCATCAATTTCTTGCCAGTAATTAACAATTTCAAGTCCTAGTACATTTTGTCTAAAATATAAAATAATTTACGATTGAATAATTTTGGATGGATCGTCAGATTTTAACACATTTTATGACATTGCCCTACAAACAAAATAATACGAAAGTGATTAGAATTCATATTGCTTAGAAGAAAAAATTTATTGTCGCAATATTCATACTCGTATTCCCCACCGGGAGAGATTGTGCGTCATTGGCGATACATCTAAGCAATAAGAAATCAATACGCCTAGAAGAAAATTAGGCAATATTGCTAGATAATCATCTATGTGAAAAAAAAAGACAATACCGCCTGATATATCTTCCAAATGTTTATGTGGAATGGCAACATATTTATTTATGTATTTTTTTTTTTTTATCGAAATACATATTGTCACCTAAAATACAAAAGGTCGTAAACATATTTTTTAATTTTTTACAGCAGAAGCAAATAACATTAAGAAAATCTAAAAGGCCGTAATCATAATACGCCAACCATACGCCAATCCAAACCAACCAGTACCTGAAAGGAAAGAATATAGTGATCTAGGATTAGAGAATGAGAATCTAACAATATAGACGTAAGTTCCGATAGAGCAGGTCATTCACAAAATAGGTGAAGGGGCAACGTAGGGAGACGAAATTTGGCGCAAATATTTATCTTAGGTTTGTTTGGTATTGAAAATGGGCAAAATCGGTTAATAAACAAACAAGTTATGGGCTAAAAACTAGAAACACAGGGTGTCCGTGAAATACTTTTCTGCTGATATTTCTTCAATAAAATCACGTACGCCAACGAAATTTTGTACGTATACTTGGTGGATCAACATAAACTCGGAAACCAAAAATGGGCGTGGTCCCATATATGGTGAAAATCAACGAAATTGTGTTCATATAGTTCAAGGACCAATGTAAACTCGGAAACAAAAAATGGGCGTGGTCCACCCACTTTACTGCCTACTTTGATGGTGGGTATATAGGCTTGGCCGGGCCGAATATATTCGCGCTTGTTTCAATTTCATTGAGCCAAGAATTTATTGCTGCAATATCAGATTACCTTGCACTATGATCGGCCATAAAGTGATTATATGAGATCTATGCTTGCAAAATTGAGATAGTTAAAATTTCAAATGCAAATAACTCGAAAATTATAAGAGATAAATAGGACAGGAAAGCATATTTTTATAGGCCTTATTGAGGGCTTTAATTAGATGTAAATATTTGAAATCTAATAAGAAACAAAAAATTGGAAAGGGCCACCATAGCTCCGCTCCTGAGGGATATGTGAGGTCCCCCCTCCAAACTTTTCCAAAAATTTTCTATTCTGCACAATTGTGCATTTGTAGGCATCCCGGCTAGATATGGTATTGTTTGAAGGTACAGATTAAAGGTTAAGGCTCACTTCATTGACTTCACCGAAAAAAAAAATATGATGGATAATTTTGTGATGATACATTACATAAGCCATTAGCTTCCATATCCAACCTACACTAGGTAATGTTTTATAAATAGAACTGGGATCTTCATGTAAATACACGTCTTTGAGAATAAATAAACTATATTTTAGTATATTTTAAAGCAGGGGTTCTCACAAGATCTTGCTTCGCGATCCCCATTAGATATTACAATTGAAGCGCGACCCACTTCAACTTTGACTAGTTTCAAAAATCATATAAAATTGTAAAGATAAAATAATTTAAAAATAATATTAATAAAAAAAGGGGTAGTCCCATATAAAAATGTATATTGATGAAAAATGTTCTAATACTTTTAGAACTTCGGAGCCGACAAGCGGATAAGCTTTACTATATTTCAACTAAAATGCTTCTAAAATCTGCTGATTTAAAATAAAAATTGAAGACATTAGTTGTATAAAATTATATAAATATAAAATTGAAGACATATGTATTAAAAGTGTTTTTCGGTCTTTGAATTGTAAAGAAATTTAAGCAAAATTTATTTTTTTAGCACGCTAATTTCTCTGCGAAAAAGCATTAAAACGACTTGGTGAAAAAAGTTCTTGGCATAATAAATTTATAAAAAATAAAAGTAGTGTTTCATTTTAAAAATTAAATTTAAATAAAATTAAAATGAACTATTTATATTTGTAATTAAATGTTTTGTTTATATTGTGTAATTTAGCGGCTCTATGAAATAGCTCCCAATGAAATAACTTCAAAAAACGAAAATGAAATAAGTCCCAAAATATCCCATACATTTTAGAAGTTTTTTCATATGAAATAACTCCTAAATTTTTTGGAAATTATTGCATTTTTTTGGGAAGTAACTTCATTTTCTTATGAAATTATTTCATTTTTTTTAAATACTAATAATGAAATAATTCCCTTCAAAAATTTATTTTGGGATTTGTTTCATTTTTCAAAGAAAAAGATAACTTAAATAATATATTGTTTCAAGTAATACGCAATAGGTAATGTAATTAGAACATGATTTTTTCCCGGCCCTGCTTAGAATATGAAATGTTAATACACCAAACTTTTTCAGTTAATAAAAAACTTTATTTGCTATTCATTAGTGATTTTAAACCGATATCGGTATGTTTATGAGCAATGAGTGATATACTAATATTAAATTTACCAATTAATAAAGATGAATAACTAGAAGCGATGAAGCGCCGCAGGCGAAAAATTGTAATAAAAAATCGCGCGATTTTTTATTAAAAATTTTCAAAAAATAACTAATTTGAAACTTGTAATTTTAATAAAAATCGCGCGATTTTTTATTAAAAATTTTTAGTAGAAAACGTTTATTTCATTTTACCATATTTTATTAACATCTTGAAAAAATAATAACATTTAGTTGAAAGTCAACAGCACTGCAGAGACATTTTCAATAAAACGGCACCCGATTTTTATAATTCTTTCTATTTAACAATTAATTTTTTAAATTTCTAATAGAAATCAAGAAGTTTTTGTAAGGAAAGCATTAACGCTGTACTATTAAATATTAATATTAAAGCTTCAAACATTTTTAAAATGTGTATATAATTTGGGACTTATTTCATTACTTTTTGAAATTATTTCATTTGCATTTATTTCATTTTCCTATATGGGAGTTATTTCATTATGAAATAAAATCTAAAATTTGGGTTTTATTTCATTATTGTTTTTGAAGTAATTTCATTTCTTTTAGGATTTTTTTCATTTAAAATATTTGGAATTAAATTAATTTTTTTTAGGTGTTTTTTCATTAGGACTTATTTCATGGGACTTATTTCATTAGGAGTTTTGTCATTTTGCCTAATTTAGCATCACTTTCTTTATTTGTTGATAATAATATGTTTGATAAGGACAACATTAAACATATTATTTTCAATCGATGCACGTGATTCCTCATTGGGTTTCTTGCAGCTAATGCTAGCTTAAAAAATCTTAAATTTTGTCTTTAATTTAGGGATGTTTCGTATAGATTCTTTCCATTTTAAAATAGTTTCGTGCTTTCATTGGAATTTTTATTTAAACTTCTACATAATATTTATATTAAAAAAATTGTGAGTTCAAGAATATTTTTCAGGATTTCTTCGCGACCCCCCACGAAATTCTTTACGGACCCCTTGTGGGTCGCAAACCCCCATTTGAGAACCGTTGTTTTAAAGTATAGTTTTAAATGATATTTAACAATATTATGATTGTAAGCAAAAGTTGGAATGTTGTTTTCTGTTGCTGTACTTAATAGTTGCTACCTATAAACATTTTATTGCATTATCTTAAACTTAAGAATTTGAAATTGTTAACTTTTTAGTGGAATAAAAGCGGATAAATACATACATACATATTTACTGTTCTATGGTATTTTTTCTCATTAGAATTGTACAAAAAAAGTACTAACTTGTTCCTCCCAATGGTGTTGTATGCTAAAGTATAATTTTGTATGTACAACAACATCATCATCATCATCGAACAATTATTGTCATATTGTTTGTTGTGGACACTGTACACTGTACATGCACATATTTTTTCCATTTATGTTATTGTTGTTACTGTTGATTTTCTTTTTTCCGTTTTGTTGTTTTTCCTATAACATGTTTACATTTTTCAATAGGGGCAGAAGAACAAGAATCAGCAGCAGGCACTCAATATACTATTTTAGGTGCATGACTTAACTTCTACATCATCATTATCGTCATTGGCACATGTGCATCTGTTTTATGGTTTTTCTTGTTCATATTTTTTGTTGCTTGTTGTTGTTTTATTGGAAAATTTTTATGTGTCTATAAATATTTTTCTCGTTATTTTATTATTATTGTTGTTGTGCATAAAAAAAATAACAATTGCAATTTCATAAAATATTCATTAGTTTTTATTTTATCATAATATAATTTAATGGAGTTTTTTTTTATGGTCAAATTTGTAAGTTAGCTGTAAAATTAAAATATACTTCTATATATTTGGATATTTTTACGATGTAAATATAACATTTTGTAAAAATAACTTATTATGGTTATAAATAAAAATTCCATTTACATAAATATGTACATTATTCTATTATATTTCAAATATCCCTTGTCCATGTCATATTTAGTAAATTTATTTTTTATGATGCTTTCTTAATTTGTAAAAGTGTTTGGTAACTCCTGAAATTTAGGTAAAATTTTTATTTATTTATATTAATTGTCAGTGACAATTTGTGGTTCCGTGAAATAACTCCCAAATTAAATAAGTCCCAATGAAATTAGTCCCAACAAAAATTAAGAAATTCCCAAATAAAAATAATAATAATAATAATAATAATAATAATAAAATAACTTCTAAAGGGGTAAATGAAATAATTCCCAACATTTGGGAGTTTTATCATAATAAATGAGAAAAGTACAGTCGGTCAAGACCTACCATTTGATACTCTACACCATTCTGATCCAAATAATTTTGTTTTTACTTATATAAACCTTATTTGTGTTATATATTCTATTATATGGTCAATTGAAATAAGTGCCAAAATAAATGAAATAAGTTCCAATTGAAAATTATCAAATAAAATAATTCTACAAGTTTCGGGGTTGCAAGAAGTTGCACTTAGCGATCTGGTGTTTTAAATACCACAGAGGAGTAAAGTTTGTCTGAATAGCCGTCCTTAAACTCCGGCTTCGATAAGTAAAGTTTTTGTGCATTTGCCTATGTATAGAAAAGCTCCACTGAGCGAAGCCGGTGTTTTAAATACTTAAATACCATAGAAGAGAAAATCCTTAAAGTCGGCCGAATGGCTGCTATGCGGAAATACTTTCATTTGCAAAGTCAGTGGTTCTCAAAACCCCGTAGAAAAGAAATAATTTTGACCGAGTCCAATAAAAATGAAAAAAGTCCCAAACGAAATGAAATAACTCCCAATTGTAAAAGGACATGAAATAAATCCCAAAAAATTTGAATCCCAATTTGAATATATTTCAATAAAACCCGTTTGCAATTCCATTAATTCAGAAAATTTATAAAAAAATTAGGCATTAACCCTTCTTTGAATATGGTGTCACATTAATTCAGCAAATTAATAACCAAAAATTGGGTATTAACCCTTTTTGAAAGGTTCACCAAATTGAAAATTGAAAGGTTTAATAACCAAATTTTTTTTTTTTGTCAATTTGGTGAACCTTTCAAAAAGGGTTAATACCCAATTTTTGGTTATTAATTTGCTGAATTAATGTGACACCATATTCAAAGAAGGGTTAATGCCTAATTTTTTTTATAAATTTTCTGAATTAATGAGATTGCAAACGGGTTTTATTGAAATATATTCAAATTGGCATGTTTTTAAAACATCGAGGTCATATTGACCCAAGGCCGTTTAAGGGTTAATTTAATTTTTTTCACTATCATTGTAAATATCGGTTGTTAATAAATAAATTTCTTAAGTTTTATGACAATCTACCGAAAAATAGATAAAATTTCGACCAGTTTCCATCAGAAATTGCAAATATTACAAAATTTGACCTTTGACCTTTAAAGTTTATGGGTTAATGTTGTCCAAATTGTATGAAACTATTGGTTTAAATTTAGAATTATGTGGATTATAAAATTTTGAAAAAAGTTCCATTTAAAATTTACAACAATGTAATAAAATGGCTGATTTGCCAAAATATTACATAAAAATGGTTTTTTCTCGAAATCCGCCGAATTCAAAATGCACGTACAGGCAAACTATAAGAGGTATTGACCTAATTTTTTTACTGTTTTATTCCGTAATCTATTGTCCATAAATCCCTATGAGATCTTTCAAAAATATTGAAATTTGTTTAACAAAGTATCAAAAAAACTGAAATTTGAGTTTTGAAACGACCGTTAAAAATATCAACATTTTTTGACCATAGCTGAGAACAGGTTTACGTTATTCTATAAGAACAAAAACTCATATTCAAGTAACTACAGATGTATTTTAAGTAATACAATTGTTTTATTCGAATATTTTAAAAAATATATTTATTTTTTGGTCACATTTCGAATTCAAGTGCTCTAAAACACATTAATGGCCTGGGGAATTTTCAATAACTTTTACATTTTTTAACCAATTTTTTTGTTTTATATCTTTTTGTAACACTAATTCTGTGTACATTACGATTCCTTTACAATAAAATGCAAAACTAACTATTTAATGACAAAATGTTTGTGAAAACTGAAAAAAATTCATATTTTCCCCTTGTAAATGCATCTTCAAACTTCAGAGCCGTTGCGGCACCAGTTAACGTAGTCCTATTGCCCTAATTTTTTTAGGGGGGGGGGACGGTCAAAATTCGAAACTTCGTTTTTTTGGAGCACTCTAATATATATAGTCTAATCATAATATATTGCTTTTAGATTATTCTCTGTGTGTAATAAGTTCGAAACTAAGGATTAAATATTTTTAAATAATAAGAGACACACAAAGTATTTTAGGTTTCTATATGCTTTTATCAAGTTTCTAAAAAGTTCCTCGATTTGTCTCGTAAATTCAATTTTGTAGCTACATTTTCAGATATTGAAAGTCTAAAGTCACGAGATAATATTTCCAGACCTCTTTCTGTTGCAGCCTTCGAGTTGGTAATTAAGACTGATATTTCTTTAAGCTGTATAAGATAATTATCTGCCTGTTCCAGTCGGATAAGGACTGATAGTGGGCAGCAGCGTTATTAGTAGCATAAAAACCAATCATTTGTTTACAAAAATTTATAAATAAAAATTTGAAAACATTGTCATAAATTTAATCTGGCGATGCTGAGAGATTTTTTTATACTCTACATCAACATAGTTGGTTGGGGTATTATGCGTTTGTGCTGATGTTTGTAATGCACAGAAAAACTCATCGGACGCCCACCTTAAAGTATACTGTTGACTCAGAATCAACAAATGTGGCAAAATTAAGTTAGTTTAAATTTCAAATGCATATGACTTGAAAACTATAAGAGATAAAAAGCACACGTAATTCAGTAAGCAGTTTTTCGGTACCAATTTACCCCTTTTTAGACAGACAAGATAATTTGTGTCTACCCACCTAACTCATTCAAATGTGTACATTTTTTTCTTTACCCCAACTTCGCTTATTTTGTGAGCGATATTTAAGCAAAAAGGTATTTTACTGACTATTTGGTAAGCGTTGAGGCGCTATAGCACACTTTGTTGAATCTTTGGACTGCGTGGAGGTGGCGGTTTATACTTTATTGACCCTTTGGTAAGCGTGGAGGTGGCGATTAATACTTTATTGACTCTTAGGTGAGCGAGCGGGTGGCGATTGTTTTTTTAGAGGTCACAAAAAAGTCACAAATGTAAATGGTTCATCCATTGTCAGTACAGGTTGGATTACTTGACTAACGGCAATAAATACATTATAGGATATTTAGCTCCTATGCATCTTTTTTAGGCGTGTGTAGGGTCAAATATCAATTTATTGACTCCTTGGAGCTTATCAGTGTCTATAGTATTTTACTTTGTAAGAAAAAAAGTTATTTATGTTTTTTTATATTTTTTATGTTAAGCGACTACATTAATTAAATGTGTTTTTAATTCAAACATATGGAATACATACAGTATTCCATACTATCATAAACCAATGTTACCGGAATGATTGAATTTTAAATAATGAATGACTGACTCAATGTTGTCACTAAAAACATTTCCATAAATTGACTTTTTCGAACTACCCAATAAAAAGTTTGTCAGGTGACTGACTCTATGTAACCACTAAAAGTATTTTCATAAATTGACTTATTCTTACTAGTCACTACATCGCCACTTTTTGGCCCTGGGGTGTCAATAAACTTCCTCCTAGGACACGTCCATGTAAAAGTGACTAGTCACGAAGTTAGTAAAGTGACTAGTGGTGCCCTAATGTAGTCAGTCAAGTAACTGGTTTCGGATAGTCACCATAGACTGCAGGGAATTTACGTCGTTACTGATACAATAAACTATCTTAAAAATTACCAACCCCACAATGCAGGTGTGGTGAAGGATACATTCAAAAAAGATAAAACTATTTGAAAATATAAATAAACACTACATTTTCATAAAAACACCCCACCTCTCTGAAAAACACCATTTAGAAATAATTGAAAATTAAATGATTTTGCACATTCTTACATTGGATTTTTATTATCAAGTAAGAAGTAGGTACTTAAAAGTATTACTTGCAAACGTACTCATATTATTCAATACCAAAAAGGTATTTAATAATTTTGTAAAATCATTACATAACTCTATAAAATAACAAAAGCAACAACAACAATAAGAAAAAAAAAGATATATAATAATCCAACTACAATAACAACAACAACAAACATCTAAAAAAAATACAACACATAGCAAAAGTGTACAATCACAGCGCACATTCCAATGTGCAAATGTGGAACAACATTCAAAGTAACATTTTTATTCGGAAAACTGGGTCACAATCATAATAATCATTTTGGTTGTTTGTGTTGTTTCTGTTTCTTTTATTTTTAATTTTTGCTATATGATGTTGTTATTGTTGTTGTTGTTGTTGGTTTTCTTATTATATCTTTCAACGAAGTTGTAAGACCAAACCGAAACATAAGGTGGTGTTTACATAAAATGAATAAAATTTTTATGAATATAAGTATATTTTTAAGCTTTTGAAGCTTTTTGGATTTTTTCTTTGGATTTTTGTTTTATTTTTTGCTGCATTTGTTGTGTATTTTGTTTTTTAAAGTCGGAGTTTGTCTGACTGCACATTAAACGTGAATAGAGGAAACCTTTCACGCCTGTGGGTATAAACAGACAGTCACTATTTGTTTTTGTTTTCATTTATATACTTAGTTGATTTTTTAGTTTTGGATTATGAATTTTATCTTTTTTTTTTTTTTTTTTTTTTTTTTTTTTTGTTTTGGCAAATGACTACAATTTAAGCATTTAGCGTTGAAGAATGATAAATATGCCAAAAAGATCAGAGTAGAGATTTCTATCATAAGGGATTATTTAAATTGAAATATACGATCCGATAGGTAATCAAAGTTATCTTTTTCATTTTATATTTATATTGGGGATTCATTCCTCAAAGTGCTCACTAATTAATCACTTTCATATTCACTCGATGTTAACATATTTAGATAATGCTGCGTACAGTTTCATAGGTTGAGCAACCAGTCCACTTTATAAGATGCTGACGGACAAAGCCTTATATCATTAGTCCCATTCCTCCTTAGTCTTAAAAGACCGATATATAAGCGAAGGAACAGTTGGGATTTATTTAGTTCGCATCAACATCTTTAGTATACCGCACAGTGAGGCCAAACGCAAATTTTTTGGTAAGAAATCTGTATCTCCTAAACTACTGCTACTGGATCAAATTGAAATGTATGGAAGAATTGTAGAGGAGGACGTAAGCTTTTAAAAAAATCATATTGTAGTCACCCTGCGATAATACGAGATAAGCTACAGGGTGTCAAAGTTGACTACCTCGACTATGTAAAAGTTTCAAAAAATCGTAACTCCTATAAATGAAGTTCGATTTTAAAGATTTTTATATTTCTGTAAAGTGCCTGGCAAGATAAAGACAAAATAAGATATTTACCCTTGAATTTTTGCTTCGACTTTCTTTCGTTTTTCCGGAATAAGACCTGAGGTATATGAGATAACAATTTTTTAAAAATATTTTGTAATTTTTATATATTTCAAAATAATATGCTGAAAGAATTTTTGGATTTTCTCAATTCGTCTAAACGCGAAAAATATTCAAAGTTAGCACTCTGAAATTATATGAAAAATGGCAATTTTTTACAAAAATGTAGAACAATTCTTTTACTTTTTTCTCAAACTTCCGTTAATGAAAACATTTTTTTTCTTTATACATTTCAAAAGATTAGGCTTCATAAATGGTTAATAAAGAAATCTTGAATTGATTTATGTTGTCACCCTACATCCAACATTGGTCGAAAATGGTGAATTTTAGAAAAAAGTTGAATTTTTATCGATTAATAAAAAAATGTCACACGAGCTTTTTTTTAATTTATTGAGGCTATTTTATTAAAAAATAGTTTTAAAACGATTTAACACTAAACTGCTTCCTGTCCGGCCAAAAACGAATGCAGGAGTGGAGATTTTATGAAAATAGTCAATTTATTTAAACGACTTTTTTTAATTGCATAAAAAAGCATATTAGCATAATATTTTCGAAATTATTTCATATGTAATGTATAAAATATGTATCGATCTATCACTCCTGCAATAATCATTTAAAAAGCTTTACAAGTCAATTTTTAGCAATTTTTAAAAATAAACAATATTTAATACTTTTATATTAATATATATACAGTGGTGGCCATGAGGTTAGCACACATCATATCTACTGTTTTTGAAATTTTTGCTTTTTAGTGTTGTTTATGGTGGCTGCAATAAGTCCAGTTACTTTTTTTTGCATTCTATCGCAATTCTATTTTAATTTTTAATTTAAGTGCAGTAATAGTCACAATTTTAGCACAAGCAAGTATATTTGTGAATATAAATAATTAAACCCCTTATTTTTTAAATCCCTTCACCTCACTTTGAAAAAATTTCCATACAAATTTTTGAAAATCAAAAACAATTTACATGAAATTTTTTTCAAAGTGAGGGGAGGTGTTTTACAAAATTAGGCCCTAATTGGTAAGTTTAGATATTATTTCATTAATGAAGATAAAAAATTAAATAAACATTATTTAGACATGTCTAAAAAAAAGTGGTGTACAGAGGAACAACGTAAGATTATTCAACAGATGTACTCAAGAGGAATAAACATAAGTGAGATTGCTAATACTTTGGAATGTTCCAGAAAGATGGTTTATAATGCACTAAACCATATTCAGAAGTGTGAAATATTTAAAAATGTTACACAGGCTCCTAGGCCAAGAAAAACGTCACGTAAAGAGGATTCTTTAATATTGTCGAAGATCCTTTTAAAAGCTCCACCGTAATCCAGAGGGAAATTTCAAGAAAATATGGTATCAACGTGTCCTGCAGAACAATAAGAAGAAGACAATGAAAAAATTTACATGGATGCATTTCTCAGCATAAGCCACACGTTTCAAATAAGAACCTACGGGATCGGTTCTGCTTTGATCGTGAGCATTTGGAAAAGCCATTAGTTTTTTGGAAAAATGTCCTCTGGAGTGATGAATCCAAGTTTTGTAGATTCGGATCGGATGGTAAGAGGTATGTATGGCGTCCTCCAAACATGCAACACAATCCAAAGTACACTTCTAAAACAATAAAACACGGTGGAGGAAATGTGATGGTGTGGGCAGCTTTTTCTGGGCATGGCGTTGGTCCTATATGCAAGATTGATACACGTATGGACCAATATGTATACCAGAATATACTACTAAATACAATAATGCCTTATGCAGAGAACAACATGCCACTTAGGTTGAGTTTTATGCACGACAATGACCCAAAACACTCCTAACGCTTAGTGAGGAGTTGCTTGGAAGAGAACAATATTAACGTGTTAAAATGGCCAGCCCAATCTCCGGATCCTATTGAGAACCTTTGGAATGATGTGGAGCAGCACGTAATGAGAGCAAAATCTAAAAATTTGGCCGATTTATGGACAGAAATATTTCAGTGGAGCGCTGCATGGGACTTGTGGAAAGTATGCCAAGGAGATTGGCAGCTGTAATAAAAAATAATGGATACCCAACTAAGTACTAAGGAATGACAATGAATATATTGTGACGTGATCTTAGCAAGACATGTTACACGTACACAGATGGACAAAAGTCACCGTCATTTGCCTTTATGTAAGTTTGAAGGGCCTCAGCGCCCATAAAACAAATGATATATAAAAATAGTTTAATTCTGCATAAAATATGGTTTATTTAAAATGTTTTTTAGTTAAAATAATTTTTCTTTCATTAACCTTATTAACAAAAATAAGTATTTATTATTTGAAGTTCATATTTCTTGTGAACAAAAGTCACCGTCACTGCATCTAAATATTAAAGAAACTTTAAGAAATTTCGTTCTTACCAACACTTCTGTCTAAATTCGTGTAATATGGTAACTTTAAGACTGATCTGTCAAAATTTAATAACGGTACTTAATTTAAAAAATTTGCTAACGCCACTTCTATTAAAAATGAGTGAAAAAAGAAAAGAAAATACAATTGAAGAAAGAAAAATTATTTTAAGTGCGAACAAACAAAATAAAACGATCCGGGAAATATGCACATTGGTTAACCGTCCACGTACCACCATTGCTGGAATTATAAAACGTTTTAAAGACGACCCAACATGAGAGTATCAGACAAGAAGTGGATGACCGCCAGCACTATCTGTTCGGGAAAAGAGGGAAATAGTAAAAATAATTAAAAATGAGCCTAAAACTTCATCGTCCGAAATTGCTGCAATGTTAAAGGAAAACACTGGTACAGGTGCTCACCTCCGTACTGTACGGCGAGTGCTAAATTCTGCCGGGTATAATGCCAGACTTTGCAGGAAAAAACCGCAGATTAGCAAGGTGAATCAAATGAAACGCCTTTCTTTCGCAAAAGAGCACATAAATAAAGTAATAGACTTTTGGGATAAGGTAATATTCTCTGATGAAAGCCAATTTTCCATATATAAATCAGACGGACGTGTTTTGTCATGGAGAAAGAAGGGGGAGTCTTTACAGGAAAAACACATTCAGTCGACTGTTAAACATGATGGTGCTGGTGTCATGGTATGGGGTTGTATGTCGGCGGCTGATGGTGCTGATGAAATAATTGATAAAAATATTATTTGAATATCCTTAAGGATAACTTGCATAAAAGTGCTCAAAAACTTGGCATTGAATCCGACTATTTCTTCCAGCAGGACAATGACCCTAAGCACACGGCGGAAATTGGTCGAATATGGATCTTATATAACACCCCTCACACTCTTAAAACTTCTTCTCAGTCACCCGACATCAACCCAATAGAGCATTTATGGGACCACTTGGATAGACGGATTCGAGAACATCACATTACTTCCAAAAATATGCTTAAAGAGAAATTAATGGAGGAATGGGAGAAAATTGATCCGGAAGTGACGAAAAAGTTAGTACATTCTATGCAGAAACGTTTGCAAGAAATTATTAAAA
Organism: Protophormia terraenovae; assembly: GCA_951394005.1. NCBI lineage: Eukaryota > Metazoa > Arthropoda > Insecta > Diptera > Calliphoridae > Protophormia > Protophormia terraenovae. Next base: position 72,389,135 of record OX596075.1, read on the forward strand.
ATAATGGCAAACATACCTCATATTAAAATAATAAAAGTTTTTAATTAACTTTACCTGACGGTGAATTTTGTCCAGTAGTTATATGAACTGTTTTGTATATTTTTAATTTGTTTTTTAATAAGTATAAGAAAAAGGAGTTATTTTAACTCAAATAATATTTGAATAAAATATACTTTTTGTTTAAGTTAACCATTTTTATATTTCAATTGTTTTCTGAGCATGGGGATCCTTTAAACATTGTACATGATAGATGACGGTGACTTTTGTCCATGTGTGTATATAAAAGAAATATTTGCTTTTAAAGATAGGCAGTAGCAAGTGTGCTAACCTCATGGCCACCACTGTATATATATATAAGTTATAAGATGTAGATAGTAGATAGTTTACATAAAATGTTAGGAATTAAAAAGGCGAATATGACGTTAATGTGTAAGTATTTTTTTATTAAAATAAAATCAAATTTAAATTGCATAAAACTATTCAAACGCGTGAACTTAAAAAACTTAAATAAAAATTTTTTTTTTAAATCTGTTGAAAGTTCTTAAAGGTTTCGACTATGGGCGAACTAATTTGGTTCTTAAGGGTATAACTTAATGTTTACGCGACATAACTTTACTTAAAATTATTCATAAAAAATAATAACTTTGTCGTCTAACGCTTCCGTTGTGTTTTCTCATTTCATAAAATTAAAATTAACAATAAAAACAACAATTTGCAATAGATTTTCATAACCTTGTAGTGTGAAAAACAAAAAAACAAAAATCATACTCGTACACAAAACTAGTAAACAAATTTTGTTTTTATTATAAAAACAAACAAACAAAAAGCAAAATAAGAAAAAAATATTTAGAAAAATATAAAAAAACAACAACAAAAATATATATTGCAACTGACGAATTGACAAATTCAATGACATACACTAGACAAACTAAAGGTGATTTTTTGTTATTTTTGTTGTGGCATAAAAATATAGAAAATAAATAGAACGTTGGAATTTTTTAAGACAGGTGCTGAGTGTAGAAGAAGGGCATGCAAAGGGGTTAAGGAAAAAAAAATATTGCACATTAATAATGACATCTTTATTGGGAAAATTAGCTAAAAATATGAATGATTTATGACGGAACTTTTTTGAAAACAATTTTAAAATTTTTTTAGACACTTTAATGTCAAACATAATTTATAATAAAACAAATTAATTTTCTTAAATCCTTATTTTTAAGACCTCTTTAAAGTGTATTTTTGCATTCAATTTAGTTTTTGTAGTTAGAAGAAAAATTAACTAAACTGTTATTGAAAGAAATTAAATATTACAATTATTAGCCCCCATTTTCAGCCTGTCTCTGTTTGCTCAATGCATAATTGTGTAGCATATTGAAATGATAATTTCAATTGCACAATTGCAACGTTGTGTTATCAATAATAAACATTTTGTCTGTAATATTTTATGTTCCACTTACAACATACAAATAAGTATATTCGTATTTGTTTTGCCATACATTTTTTTGGAGCTTTAAGATACGACTATGTATTTTCAAAGTTAAGAGTTGTTTATTTATTTTGATAAGTTATTCTTAAAAAATGCTATATTTTTACATGTTCCATTAATAGGTGGCTATTGTAGTTTAGCTTTTTATCTTTGTATTATCAGTAATATTTTTTTTTGGACCCTCTATATAGATTGAAATGTACATTCTTCTTCTTAAATTGTAAAACTGATTTATTCCGAAGTTTATTATAAATAAAACCGAACTAACTAGTATTGAGCATGGACATAGCAAGAAATATAAATAAACTAGGACTGAACTGAAATAGAACCGAACTACAACAAAATAGTCGCAAACTCTCTGCCGCAAAGCTTAGAAAAACTTCAGAGTGGAGTAATCTTAAAAAAGAGAAGTGATCCAACTAAACAAAAAAAAAAAAAAAAAAAAAAGATCCCCGCAAAAGATCCAAAATACTACTTTTCGGATATTAAGACGATGGAAATAGAACGTACCAAAGGAAATCTTCCTTTGAAGCCAGCGAGTGGAAACTAAAAAAAAAAACAGTCAAATGGTTACGGTAACAAACCGATCAGTGAAGCCATTCTCAAGATCATTGTCAAATAAAGTACAGATCTGGACGTGGGCCATAGGGAATTCTTTCAGGAGGTACCTAGATTTTTAACCCCAGTTTTATTTGAATGGGAATATATCCTAAAATGTATTTCTACCCACATATCCTAAAATGAGAAAAACGCATTTTTTTTTCTAAAATACTGGTCAAAACAGTAATAAAATATTTGATAGCCATTGGAAAAAGGTTTTTAATGGGTATTTGATTTAATAGGAGCAAGAGCGCATATACCTGCCCCAAGCCCAATTATATTCTAATATTATATTAATTTCTGCATCTATATTTTCCCTTCAGTAACTTATTAATATTTTGTTTCTTAGTTTTCAAAATCTTAAAGGGATGTCGATTTAACATCACGAAATATTTTAACATAAAGAGTTCTTAGATTTTAGTGTAAGAAAAAGAAATTTATAAATTTTTAAATTATTACACAAAATTATTTAAAAACGAGAGAAGAAGATATAGTCGGTCAAGCCCGACTATATGATACCCTACACCATTTTGATCCACATAATTACGTATATGTATACAACTTACTTGTGTTAAATATTAACATAATACTAACATTTGTATGGGATTTATGAATGTTAGTGATTTTCGGGAGAGGAGTTTATATGGGAGCTATGGTTAGTTATGGACCGATCTTCATGAAATTTGGCAGACAGATTTCTGCTGGTACAAAACTTATTTGTACTAAATTTCATTAAAATATTCCTATCTTTAAGCCATCTATAAGTGTTAAAACTCTATTCCGGGAGGACATTTGTATGAGGGCTAGGTGAAATAATGGGTCGATCATAACCAAATTCAATAGGCTTCGTCCTTGTACTGAAAAAAGTATATGTACCAAATTTCATCAAATTATCTTCAAAATTGCGACCTGTACTTTGCGCACAAGCTTTACATGGACAGCCAGCCAGCCGTCCAGCCAGCCGACCAGACGGACGGACGGACATCGTTAAATCGACTCAGAAAGTGATTCTGAGTCGAACGGTATACTTTAAGGTGGGGGTCCGATGATTTTTTCTCTGCGTTACAATTTCTGCACAAACACATAATACCCCAACCACCTATGGTGGTGTAGGGTATAAATACGTTGAAACATACTTACATAAATACATAAGTGCACAGCAGTTTCAAAGTGTTTTTTTTTTTTTTAATAAATTTATGTAACTTTTGAACCGTTAAAAATATTTCAATTAAATTTCACATATTTATTACCAATGTATTTTCCAACTATTTTGGAGGAGCACAAGTTTCTAGCTGGTCAGCGGGAAGGAGGAGAACCTTCGAAAGTGGTCAACTCTTTTAATTACTTCTTATATAATATCCGAGGTGGCCCATTTCAGAGGTCCTCTCCTCTGCTCCGAGACCACCTAGAAACTTGTGCTCCTCCAAAACAGTTGGAAAGTACCTCAGTAATAACTATGTGAAATTTCATTGAAATATATTTAACGGTTCAAAAGTTACATACAATTATTTAAAAAAACACGTTGAAACTGAGGTTTTTTACTCTTGCTATTTATTTCATAATAATTGTCTTCTAGGTTAATTATGGTGTACTTTTTTGGTGTCCAGGTATTTGTCGTTTTATGTTCTTTAATTTAATAAACAAAAGAAGTTTTTGAAATATGTGCATTTCGAGTTTGGGATAAAAGTGTTGTGTTGGTCATGGATCTTGTGCGACAAAATAAAGTGACACTTTACTTAATTTCTTAAATTTGGCTTCCGATTTTCGAATTTTTTTTATACAAAATGAAAGGCATATGCTTAAAAAGTTCTAAAATTTAATATTCTACTCATTAAATTTTATTCAAATTATTATTACATTTGAAAAATAAGGATAGATATTATCAAAAAGTCTTCGACCACAATCCAGTAAGATTTCTTCATTCCAGATAGAGAAATTGCAGTTAGATTAATGTAATTGCCTTTATAGTACAGCTTTTTGGAATTTGAGGCCAAAACACTATTTCATTATATAAAATTATAATATAGAATGAAAATTATAATAAATTCAGGGGTTAGAAACCCTAATACTGCGGAGTAAAATCGTAGCTATATCGCAATTCTCGCCGAAAAGATTATCATTTTTCTAAGCGAAAAGATAAAGGAGGAAGCAATTTACATTATTACTAGCCTAACTGTCCAGACAAGGTTCAAACAAATTGATTTCATATGTACCAAAGTTAAGAAAACATTTTTTATACGATCTCCTATTACACAAATTTAAAATTTCAGACATTTCCATGGCAGTTTCCAAAATTTGCTCAGTTTTTTAAAGTTTTTGTTTATTCATCCAAATAACTCTGTGCGATCGGCTTAAAGCCGGCAGCGCGCCGCCGCTAGGGAATTTTCTTTTCTGTTTTCGTCGGCTGATTTTGAGCCAATGTAAGCCGACGAAATTTTTAAATTTTTATTAAAATTCAACAAGAAACATATTATTCTATCTTATTCGAAGAAGTGAATGCAGTGGATCCATCTATTATTATTAATGTTTTAGTTACATACGATAAATTTATCAGAATTAACAATAATAGAAGTGAATTATTACTTAATAATTTAAAACTATTTCATTTTTTTTTTTTTGGTCTATGGGAGGCTCCCGGGAGGCACAATATAACATTTCATAAATCCCAGCCGAAAATTTAGTCGTCGCCTAATTAGTTTAATTTGCGCCGCCGCCGCAGATTAAAAAGTGCAGTGCCACCGAAAATTTCACTCCGGCTTGTTTCTTTGATTGGAACAGATTTTTTTTTTTGTTATTTTTAGAAAATGCATATAACTACATAAACTCTATTTAATGTTAAAATCTTTGAAATTTCATTTGTAGTTATTTGATTTCTTAAGTACTTTGTAAGCGGTTAACATGTTTCTTGATAAAAATCGATTAATTTTCACTTTTTTAGAATTTTGTCAATAACTTTTTCTATGTATTATTGTTAACATTTATATTTAAAATTGTTTCCCTTCTCGAAAGTTCAAGGTTTTTTTTTTTTTTTTTTTTTACTTTTTAGAAAATATTTCGTGGAAAAATCTTTTTTTAAGTAAAAAATGTTGGGATTAAAATTATGGTTGGTTAGCTTAAAAATATATAAAAAATAATTCTAAATAAATATTTAAAATGTTAATTGAAGGTATGTAAATAAATCTCTATTACTTAATATATTTTTGTATATTTTTCTTAGTAAAACTCATTGTTTTTATTTCTTAAAATGTACATTCAATTCTTTTTAGCATGAAAATATATTAAATTTAAAATATTTATATTTCTTATTGTGGTTCAAGCAACGACCTTCGCTTATAAAACAAAAGTTATGCAATTCTATTATACATTCAAGATACAAGAAAATCTACATAGATTTATTTATAAATAGAAAAAAAATTTAAATATATAAGTATTATTATTATTTTTTTTCTATACAATAAACAATAGACACCCAAATAAGCCACCCCTCAATAAAAATAATAATAAAAAAACAAAAAACAACTAAAAAATCATCAAACCATAAAATATTAATTTGAAAAACTTACAAATTGAAATTTAATGAATTCATTGGAAGCAGAAAAAAAAAAATTGAAACAAAGTGAAAATACTACAAAGAAACTAAAGCTATACACTTTTTGAAAGAAAAGAAAAACTTTCTAAAAATTATTTATTTACTACCACCCATTTCAGGGGAAAAGCATTTCATAAAATAGTTTTCTAAAGTATATGGAAAACAATATAGAAAAAAAAAAATATTAAAAAAAACAACAACTTTAATTACAATAATATTATTAATTGTTTATACAACTAAAATAACAATAATAAATTGTAGCAGACTATAAGAATAGGAAAAAGACGAAAAGGAAAAAAATTAATAACAATCGATGACAACTGAATTAATAACAAACAATTAAAACATTATTCGATACACATGCATAGATACTGTCTATAAATACAGTGAGTAGAAAAATGGTGCGTACCAATGGATATAAAATAAAATTTATTTTTGATGTCCTGTCGATAATGTTTTAAACTAAAAGAAAAGGTAAATTTCATGAGATATTTTAAATTTGTTATGACCTTAAAAGAACCCAGCAAAAAAGCGATAAATTGCTTCCAAAAAACAAAATTTTCACTACTTCAAAAGTAGAACTAAGTGTATATTTTGATACAACACAACAAAGTGAAAATAAATGAGATTTAGTGGGAGAAAAAGTTAATAACACTGGTCGAACAAAAATTTTTTTTCGTGCTCCTTTAAAATATGTGGACTAGATGGAATTCCGCATGCTAAACTCGAATCTGCTTTCAATTTTTCCCATCAGGTTGAGATTTTTTTTATGGGCGTGTCTAATATTACGTCCTAAATAAGCCGATTACTCGAGTATATTTCACTATAACTCGAAAACGATATGCACGATTTATATAAAAATAATACACCAAAATATGTGGAACAAAATTGGATTTAAGTTGTTCTACTATCAAATTACTATCAAATATCCGCTCAAAAGTTTAGGAGATATTTCGAAATAAGTCTCCGAAAAAAAAAAATTTTCATGCTAAATTCCAGATTTCTTTTTTTATTAAAGCTTCTTTTTAAAAGAGAAAACATCAAAAATGTTTCAGTTCATCATCTTTATTTCAAAGCTGGTAAAACTATGAGTAAATAAAACTACGTATCGTAAAAATTGATGCACAAATCTTGATTGGATTCACAGTTAAGTTAGGATACCCATGCATACCTTCAGATACACTAGTAGGCAAAAACAATTTTTTTTCGTCTTAAGAATCAGTTTTTACTTTTTTTTCTATCACGTATTGATTTTTTTATGGGCATGACTAATATGACCCCGCCTTTAGGAAGTCACATTTGTATAACTCGAGAACAGTTTGTCCTATTAAGATAAATTAAACTCCGATATATAGCGACCTTTCTTTGAGCGGAATTTACATTATTTTTTGTTCAGTTAATATTTCCGTAGTTATTCAGTAATTAGTAGCGAAAAAATATATTTTTTTTTGAATAATGGTGAAAATTTTGATCCATAACTCTGAAATTCTTGAGCGAATAAAAAATATTGTTGACATACCTTGAAGATAATTTTCGTATGCATTTTGGTGTATCATTTATCAAAATCGTGTAAACGGTTCTTGAGTTATCGTCTAAATTTGACAAATCATTCTCGAATTTTATAGTGTGATCGCTGAATAAGGTGAGTCATGCCCATAAAAAAATCAGTACGTGATAGAAAAAAAAGTGAATGTAGATTCTTATTTAACTCATCAAAATTCACCTATTCTACCTATTTATAATAAATTAATAATATTTTTTTTTTTTTGCCCACCTCAGTATTTTTACTCAATTGTGTGTAACATGGGTATTTTTACTTAACTTTGAATAAAATCAAGATTTGTGCATCAATTTTGAAATTATGCTGCAAATTATTTTATTTGCAGCATTACCAGCTTTAAAATAAAGATGATAAACTGAAATATTTTTGATGTTTTCATTTATTAATAGAAGTTTTAGTAACAAAAGAATCTAAAATTTTGCATGAAAAATATATTTCTTTTGGATGCTTATTTCAAAATAACTTCGAAACTATTGAGCACATAAAAAAATGAAGTATGGGTGATTTTAAGATATTTTTAGTACGCATCTTTTGGTGTATCACTTATGTCAAATGTAAATACCGTTCTTGAGTTATGAGGAAGTAAACTAGAATAATGGGCTTACTATGGGCGAAATATTAGACAAAAATCCAGACCTGATGGAAAAAAACTGAAAGCAGATTCGTGTTTAGCACATCAAAATGCATCAAGTTCAACTATTCGTCTTTAGTGGAGGATTTTTTTGTCGACCAGTGTAATTTCTAAGAAAATTTAAATTTTACAAATTTGAAAGCACTTTTATTATCTTTTAGTTCCATTTTAAATTTAAAAATTTGACCTCTCTGAAATTTTGTCTATAGTAAGTATACCGATGGAGCTTCCTACAATAAAATTATAAAAAAAATTGAAGATGAACTTTTTAAGATAAACGATTTTAAAGATAATTTTAAGAAAAAAAATGTGTTCAAAAAAATATTTATTAAATTTTTGTATGACATCTTAAAATAAAAGCTTTGGCAAATTTATTGCAAAAAAATAAAAAAAAACATTATTTTGATAACTTTTATACAACACAAGTTTTGGCCATTTAAAAAAATCTGTTAATCACTCTTAAAGCTATAGATTTCCCACAGTTTTCATAATAAAAATGAATAAAATTATTTTTACATAATTATGAATCCTCCTCTACATATGCACCGAATTTTATCCAAATCGGTAATCAAGATTCAAAATTTTTTAAATTTAAAACGGATTTTGTAGGTATTAAAAATTTTTATAAACATATTTTTAAGAGAAGTACTTCAAAAGCAATTAACAATGAAATTGAAAAAAGATTCGGCTGTGCCCTTCACTTTCATCTTACCGACAAATAATTAAATTTTCGCCTTAACGCTTTCATTATTTCACATTTATAAATCTAAATTTTTTGTCAAACTACGAAAATTTTAATATGAAAAAATATACCCTTTACACTTGTGGTGAAGGGTATAATAAGTATAAAAGAATAACATCCTGCCAAAGGCAGCCATGTATTAAAAAAATAACTTCTGCAGCTTTTTTTCACCACTAAGTACTTCCTTCCAATAACAACACAATGTTAAATCCATGACTTTTTCAACTCTTTCCAGTCCCGTTTTTGGTGGGAACCTACTTATTGTAAGCAGAATTTTCTTAGTCACTGTTTATGTAGCAATACACTCTATTGATATTGTTTATTGTTGTTGTAGTAGCTGCTTTTATTGTTGGTATTATGTTTTTTACTTTATTAACTTCATATTCTTTTTTTTATGCACCCTCTATTAATGTCAATCAACTGCTGTCATTGTTGTTTTTTTATTTTTATTTTATTATTTATATTGAAGTTTCTTGTATCTTCAATGTTAAATTCAAAGTTACACAAATACTAACTCACACACTGACTCAGAGTACGTGCCACATTTATCGTCTTTTAATATTTTTTGTTTTTGTTTTGTATCCAAAAGTGTTTATAAATTTTTTTGTTTTGTTTTTAACGAAAATTACGAAAAATAAAACAACAAAACACAAACTTTAACACACACTCCACAAATTCACACGGATACGCACTTCCACTTTTTCACGCTGTTTGTATATGTATGTGTGTGTCTGAGTGTTTTTTCCCTTTACTTAGTGTCAGAGTAGTGGATACAAGCCATCTAACACGTAGCTAAGTAAATGTTGCATTTATGGATTTTATTCCCTGCTACGAGTATTTACTTATGCTGTGACCCAGATATTGATTCTTCTTTTTGTTTTTTTTTTGTCTTGTTGGAGTTAGGGGTAAGAGGAACCACACACACACACACCCATACTTTCAATTAATAATTGCGGCATAAAGAATATAAAGACTAAAGAAGTTCTTTCCCCCAGGGGTTTAAAAATGTCTATAGATGAGTACACGCACTTACTTACACGTAGCCACACTAATACAACAATACAGACAAAGTGTAATGAACGATCGTTAGTACGCAGGTGTGACATGACATTAAACAACGACAGCTAAATGTAAAAACAGCTGGATGTTGTTCTGATAATCTGTATTTTCGAAGGTATATACGGCGGTAGGCTGATACGTTTTTTATATATAAAATTTGCACTAAATAGTTGAACAGGAATAAACCATTCTTTTAAGTTCCTTTCTCTTGAAGTTCTGACATTAAATAGTTTTCAAACCTACAAGATCGAATTATATCTCTCATTTTCTATAAAAAAATAATACTAAGTGAGAAACTACTTAGGTTTAACTACTTTTTATATATGCAAGAAATCTAAATGGACCAGAAAAAAATTAATTGAAAGTAAACCTGATAAGGATAAGATGATAAAAACAGCTTTTGTACTACTTCGATTGGATTGAATCTCTCTTGAAAGCCAAATTTAATATTTTTTTCATAAAGATTTCTGTCCAGCTCCATAATATTGTCCAGGCTATTGTTAGTATTCGATTTAGTTTATCATCGGACAAAATTGTATCCGGAAAGTCTGGAGGTATACAATATAGCCTAATGACTGGCCGTGCATGTTTTATTTTCACCTATTGTGCCGGCTACATTGGTAATAGATGCTCTCTTGGGAGGACTAGGTTTCTCCGAATTAACCCATCGGAATGCTCTCCTTTTTTTAATTGGGTATATTGAGCTCTTTACGGACTTCTTTAATTGGTTTCAGGCAAAATTTCCTTTCTTTCTTTCGTAGCTATAACATTCATTATCCAGTAACGCATCTTCCTCATTGATTTGGATAGATACCTCAATTGAGTGAGTATAAATATCTTCCAACATTAAGGTATCTCCGTTGTTCCTTTGGGAGTATTAAGACCTAAAGATTCAGCTACAGCCCATTGGGGTAAAAGGGGTCGAAAATGGCGCTAATTTCAGGGAAATTTTTGGTTTCCGAGTTTATATCGACCCCCGAACTATTTATACAAAATTTCGTTGTCGTACATGCTTTTGTTTAAGAGATATCAGCAGGAAAGTATGAAACGGACACCCTGTGTTTCTAGTTTTTAGCCCATAAGTTTTTTGTTTATTAACCGATTTTGCCCATTTTCAATACCAAACAAACCTTATATAAGATATTTGTGCTAAATTTCGTCCCTCTACGTTGTTCCGTTCGAGCCCTATCCTGCTTTCAACAGACGGACGGACATAGCTAGATCGACTCAGAATCTAACCAGGACCCAGAAAATATATACTTTGTGGGGTCTTAAATGATTCCTTTGACATGTTATATACGGAATGACAAAATCAATATACTCCCCATCTATTTGATGGTGGGTATAAAAACGAGACATATCTTGAATGCTGAAAGTCTTAGATGTCACTTGATGTTAATTTTCTAGTTAAACAGTTCGTATTTCCGTGCTTATGTTTGTTAATTATACCCTACACCAGCAATGGTGGTTGGGGTATTATGCGTTTGTGCTGATGTTTGTAACGCACAGAAAAAAATCTTCGGACCCCCACCTTGAAGTATACCAATTGACTCAGAATCACTTTCTGAATCGATATCACGATGTCCGTCCGTCTGGCTGTCTGTCTGTCTGTATGTCTATGTCTTGTGAAAAAAGTACAGGTCGCAATGTTAAAGATATCTTGATGAATAATAATTATTTTGGCACAAGGATGAAACCAATTGAAATTGATTATAATCGGTCTATTATTTCACCTACCCCTTACAAATATTACAAATATCCTCCCGGAATAAAGGCTTAAATATAATAAATGGCTTAAATAAAGCAATGTTCTAATGAAATTCCGTGCAAAGAAGTTTTGTAAAAGTGTCAATCTTTGTACCAAATTTGAGCAAGATGATCAAGAAACGCTATTAAATACATTTTATTACTTTTATCCGGATTATTTTATTTACTAATTTGTTATATTACATTATACACCCCATCTGTGAATACTCTATTATTATTCTACCTTATTAGTGAACACCCTTATTGTTATTCAAAGAATTGAGATTTAGTGCCTGATTCAGCAGAACGATAAAATTGTTTGAAAATAACATTTGAATGAAAATTACTAATTTTTTTAAATATTTTTGAGTAGTTTTCAAACATTTTATTGTTGTGCTGAATCAGGCCCTTAATAATTCTCATTTAGTTTTTATCATTATTCTCATAAATACTCTAAATTTGTATGGTATAGTTGCGATTGAATTTGATATGATTTGCCTTATTCCAAGACACTTGATATTGTAACATCAGTCACAGTTTCTCTGTTACTCGGATTAGGTACGAGCGTCAGGGGGATACCCTGTACAGCATTTTTGTCCCCTGTACAGCATTTTTGTCTGTTTCGTACACGGCACTACAACCATAGAAAACAACTAGAAGTCCAACTCGTTTCATTCGCTCAGAAACAAAAAATTACTCTCTTCAAACGTATAAATTTGTTCTGTAGAAAAATTTTACTAACAAATACAAAGAGTTAGGTTTTTTTTTGACAATTGAGTTAGGTTTTTTATGAGCAAGTTGGAGTTCTAGTTGTTTTCTATGACTACAACTTCGGTCGTTAGTCCCGATACCACTTCTTAGGTTGTAAGTTTCGGCACTACGATCTTGGTTGTTAGTTTCGGTACCGGTTTTGGCACAGCGAATTGTATCTTCTGTTATTCCATTAGATTAGGTCTGAATTTTGTAATCTAGTTTTTAGGAAATTATTAAGTCTGTATTCATAAGATATCTTTAAGTATCATCAACGATTCTGCTTGCTGCATAATACTCGAGGGAACCGAATCTTCAACTCCGCATTTACCAGTATTAGAATCCGAATTACCTGAGAAGTAACCGACTGACGTATCATTGTGCTGCTAGTAATATATTTAATACAAAAGTATTTACTACAAATTTATTGGTACCGATATCTGAAACATTGAATTATTAAATAAAGATTTTAATTATACGGTGTAATTAACTCCCAGAAAGGGTAAATCAATTGTGTTCTCACTAGAGCCCTGCAAACTGTGTCTTATAAGACTGTACAAGCCACTTTATATTTTTCAAGTGTTGTTATCAGTGTGTGTGCGGAGTAATAAATACTGTTCTGCAGGCACTTAAAACCATACAAATACTGCGTGTGTGCTTCAACTTTATGAACAAATCATGAGTGTGCTATGATAGCGACCAAACAAGCCTCTCAAAGGCTTGTATAAAAAAATACAAGCCTTTTGACCACTTGTTTGCTTCAATAAGGAAAAAAATTGTGTTTTCTTTTTTATTAAAATTATATGTGTGTGTGTGTGCGTTCATGACTGTATAAAGTAATTTCGTAAGTAAAACAGTCGTTTAAAAGTATTGTTTATAAACTTATTGTTATTTACGATCAAATAAATTATTAATGTTACTAGTTATAACAATTTAAAGAAACATGCATTAAGTTTTATTAGTAAACAGATTTTATTAAATATTTAAAGTTTTTTACAAGGTTTTTTTATATTATTACTTAAAACAAATATATACTTAATTACTTATATACTACTTTCTTATACATATGTATATAAATACTTAAACTATATCACAGATAATAATGTTGTCTGTATTCATGTGAAGAAACATAATATGTGAAAAGATGGTTGAGTTGGAGGAAAGATTCGTTCTTTTTTCCGATAACAATTGTCTAGCAATTGAAAAAACTCTTTCGGAACTTGCACTACTTGCTGGAGTAGCCAATAGTTTGCAGCTTAATTTATACAACAAAGGCAACTGTGTTCGATGTAAATACCACCAACTGATGACATTAAAGTTTTCTTCGAAGGGAACATCCAGGTTTTGGTATGTTTGAATTTCTCTAGCTATTTTATCATCCCATGTTAGATTTGATGTTGGCGATACAAAATTCTTGAAATATGATGATATTACTGATGTTTTAGTTGATGTTGGTGATTCCATGATTTCTTCACCTTCATTTTGCCAGAGAATTTTTAACTCCTCTGCACATTTTGATTTTATATTATCCATTTCGTCTTTTGAAAATTGTAACAGTTTATTCGCGGGTGGAAAAAGGAAATGTGCAATTTTATGCGTCATGGATATATTTAAAAATACAGTTGTCTGTATATTTTCAAATAATGCTTCCTTAAATTTGTTTACGAGTTCAATATCATCATCTTCTGATATGCAAGTGTCCCTCAATCCATTGATGTATGCATAAACTAGATGTAATGTAGCATATTTTTCTCCTTCTAAAGTTTTGGACGCCTGTTCAAATTGTCTCATGACGTTCACAATTCCTTCAATGTGGCTTATGTTTATTTTTTCGACTTTTTGAAGCTCATTTTTTTGCTGCAATATATTATTGACATCCATCCAATTTTTTTCCACAGATTCCAAAAGGTAATACATTGTGTTCCACCGTGTAGGACAATGACTTTTTAATGTTTGGCTTAATTTGCAATTATCGCTAGATTTCTTGAAATATTTAACCAATTTCGAGCATAAATTACACAGTTCATTTAGTTCCTCTACATTTTTAATAGCCTTTTCGATTACATTATTAAGTAAATGGTTAATGCAATATATGTGTGGAAAACAATTGAACGCAGCAACCATGTTGGAACCTCTGTCTGTTACCATAACTCCATCTTCCAGTTTGCAATCATATCTTCCTAGTAAAGTTTGAGCTTTTAATCTAATGGCATCATCTAAAATAAATAATTATTAAAGATATGTGGTTCATTTGGTATTCATTTTTTAATTTATGTAATAGTAATATAATTGTTTAAATTTACTTACGCGTACATCTTTCCCCATTCATTGAATTAAGACCTATCAACCTGGAAATCAATTGGTCATTTTTTGTATAATGGATAGTTAGAGAGATATAACTTTTCCGTAAATAGTTGTCCGTCCATATATCTGAAGTTAATCCAAAACCATTTTTGCAGACAGCATTGATTTCATGTTTAACATTTAGGAATGTTGCTTCATATATTTTTTCAATATTCCGCCATATTGTGGTAGGATGTGGCAATAATTTTTCTACATCAACATTTGGTCCATACTTCGCTCCAATTGAAATCAAGAACTCCGAAATCTGCATTAGACCGGTATCTTGAACAAATTGAAAAGGCCGACAATTTTTTATACACCATTCGGAAAATAATCGCGTTGCTTTTTTTTCGTCTCGTTGTTAACCTCTACTTTTTCTGTATTAGTTTCCTTCGTGGTGTAGTAGCACTTATGTCTCACCAAGTTCGATGTGGTTCTGGAATCATATTTTAAAACAGTAAAACACTTTATGCAGGCAACTTTGTTTGCTATTTCGGCTCCTTCCTGGTTTACAATCTTTCCAAATGTGTCCCAAATCTTGCTTCTGCCTCTTTTCGTAGTTATTTTGAATGTTCCTGACAGGATATTTTGTTTGATGCTGGCAGCGTCCATTGATTCAGTAGGAGTTGAATTCTAAATACATAAATATGATATATTTTGTTTAGTAAAGTAACTTTAAAAAATAATTTTATTTCTTACCATTACTTCTGCCATTATAAGTATACGAAGATATGTATATTTTAACACGATTGTGAAAACAAATAATTTGTTGGAGAACAAAAAATTCAATTCTGAACACGAGAACACTTTTGAAATAACTGTTGAAAGATTTTCATTCATAACTTCATTTATAACATATATGAAATATATTAGGTAATAATATTATAATTTTATTTATAAACTCATTTTTACATTAGGTAATAATATGTATAAGCCTCTTCTAAAAATAACTTTAGTCCAATAAAAACAGGTATATTTCTTAGTGTAAAAAATTTATTTAAAACAGCAAGAATTTGGCAATAAAATCTGTAGAAGCACCTAAATAGATCAATAAGAAACAGGTACATATGTTCTGCACTGTAAAAAATGTAAATTTATTTTTTATAAAACCACGAATTGAGTTCGCTTACAATCAGGTAAAACAGCATCCTTTACTTGATTATATATTGAACATGTACATATGACGGGACACACAATTTAGGTAAACGTCTTAAAATATTTCATTTATAATTTTATTACAGTGCATATGTTCCATCGTATTCTTAAGATTTGGGAAAATTTATTAGTCAAGGAGTAAACGTATATGGAAACGAATTTGAAAAATGAAAAGACATTGTTCTATATTATTTCCTTTTAGTTTTAAAATAGAATGATTACTTAGTAAATATAAATTAAATGCAATAAAATCTATCATAATATAAATAAGTACAATTTTAAAATTTTTTATAAACATACAATTAATTATAAGACTAACTTTATTTAAAATATAAATAAATACTAAAGATAAAAATTTTCTAACTTACATATGTAACTGACAGTTGCAAATGTCAACTTTAATTTTTTTACTTTTTTAACTCTTAATAAAGAGTATTTTTTAATAACTTTATGAATTCACCCTTTTACATTTATTTAGAAAAGAAGAACCAACAATAAAATATAGACATACTGTATATATGTGTGTGTATGCAAGAATATTTATAAACAACCACTTTTTACACATTATGAAGATTTTTTGCCACACACAGCAACTACGTATTACAAAAAACAAACAAATCATTAAGCCCACTTGAAATCTTTAAATCATTTCTCAACGTCTTGTATGATTTGCTTTTTTTTGCCACACCACTTGCACCACTTGTTTACGATAAATGATTTGAACGCACGGATTTGCAGTCGCTCATACACAGTACACACTTGCTTTGCTTCGGGCAGCGAACAGTACGAACAGTATTTATTGTTGTTTTTGCACATGTTGGCTATGAAACACACACTTGAAATTCAAGTGTGTTTGCTTTTCAAATCATCTTGCGCAGGAGACTAGTTCTCACTTAAGGTTCATGGGTCCCGTAAGTCGACCGTGGATGTAACTGAACTACCTCAGCCGACGATAAAACCACGTTTCAAGCTCCCATATAAACCCACTTTCGAGAATCACCCTAAAGCATATAAATTCATATAAATGTTAGTATTAACACAGAAAAAAGTCACCAATTAACAAATATATATGAAAATAATTCATTCAATTATAAACTTGTTTAAATTTGCACCTCTCACCAAAATGATTATATCAATTACTAAAAACTATAAAAAATACAAAACAGAAAAAAATCCCAATTAATGAATTAATTAAATCAATCAAGTAGATGATTGAATGAATTAAAAATGTGTATAGGAAAAAAAATCATACCAAAATTTATTTTTTATTTTATTTTTTCTTGAACAAATTTATTAAATTTTGATGCAAAATTAAACAACTGAGTTAATTGTAAAAAATACGGTGATAATTTTTTCTGTGAACGTAATATTATGTATTTGTATATTTTACACATAGTAAAAGTATCGATCCACATTGGTTACAGGCCTAATATATGACCCTTCCCCGAATTTTGATGCAGATACATGATGGTGTATGGTATCATATGGTCGAGCTTGACCGACTATTTCTTTCTATCTCGTTTTTAATAAAAATTGTTTGACAATGCCTGTTTCAAAGTGAACTATACACATAAAAAGATATTTAAAATATTTTTTTTAATAAAATTATTAACTAACTTTATATTTAATTATATTATTTAAGAATTTAATTAATTTTTTAATTGGTTTACGATTTTGTTTTTTAATAAATTCACAGCTGTTAATAAAATATAAAGAAAAATTAAAGATTTGTCTATAAAAATACAGAAATAAAATAAATTTAAGTCAATTTCTAACAATTTTCAGCTCATTATATCTATTTTAAAAAAGTAGTAATAATCAGGGCAAGTTTTTATATGCACAAATAAAAATTGAAATATGCGCTTGAAAATGCACGAAAAAATGGTATAAAATGCAAAGAAATATGCAAAAATAGCATGAATATGTATATAAAAACCAACGAATTTATGCATTCTTATGCACAAATATGCATTTTTTTTTAACTTTCAGTCTCTAATAGATTTCGATGTTTATAAAAATATAACTATTTTAATTTAAAGTATCATATTTGACGCTTCCGAATTTTTTTCTTTACAATATTAATAATGTACTCAAAATACTCACAAAAAAATTTTAGAAATCATTTGATTGAACTCCAAAAAATCACAAAAAAATTGTGTTTTTGTTAAGAAAACTAACTTTTGTATCCATTATATGCAAAGATTTAAAATATAAGCATTTTTTGTTAAATTCTTTTGAAATATGCAAATGCTTACTTTCCAAGCGAAAAGCTTGAAAAATTTGCCCTAGTAATAATAAAATCAATTATTCTAGTTATTAATATTATCATTATGATGATTGGAGCGAAATCAATTAAAAATTAAATAATATAAGCAATTTCGTAATTGAAGTCCATTTTTACTATTTTCTGTGCATATGTATATGGACTTTATGGGCAAAACTTAATATGGTTTCATTTTCTGGATTTTTACAATTTTATTTCTTTTTCTGGGTTTTGTTTATTCAAAATAAATAAATTTTAGCGAAAATCTTAAAGAATGTTTTATAACAGATTTAAAGCTTTTTCAAAACTAAAATTTTTTAAATAAATTCCCTTATAACAACCGATTAGAAATTACAGAATTATTTTTACTCACTGAACATTTTAAGATTTTCAATTTTGTAAACTCAAACTACATATAATAAATGGGATCAAAGTTGTGAATATTTCAAAAATGTAATGAAACATTTACAATATTTGCTTCATCAATCATAAATAAATTCTTAAAAATGGTCACAATGCAAAGTAGAAATTTTAAAATTTATTCAACATAAGAGATAATAATATTTGCTATCACAAATTCATCTTTACAAATAACACATCTTTATTTAGTCAATACTTTATTACGCAGTAATTTTTTTTTTAGCAGTTTTGCAGTTGCAAATTTACGTAAGCAATCTTTTGTTTTTATTTGATAAATAATTTTTAAATTTGTCATAATTCATTTCATTGTTAATGTGTCTTTTTAAACGGTAATTAAAACAATTAACTTTTCTAAAACGCATTAAACTTTAAAATATTTGCGTCACTTTATCACTTTGTCGTCGGCATCCTTGAGGTGTTAAAAATTAAAAACAAATAATTGTCAGACAATCAGACAGTGAAATTTAGCATATCACAGTTATGCGAATTAATATTGAATTGTCTGAAAGATTTTTGAATTTGTTTAAAAAAATAACCAGATTCTACTGTTAGTTTTTTTGTTTTTGTTTTTGTCTTTTTGCATACTAAAAATGAAAACAAAAAATTAATTAACATTTGCATTGTGTTCAACACATTTTATTTTTCAAGATAAAATTATTTAAAATGAAATTGAAAAAAGATTCGGCTGTGCCGAATCTTTGATACCCTTCACCATATTACCATATTACCATCTTACTATCTTATCGACATCATATTTTTATTTAATTAAATAATAAAATTTTCGCCTTAACGTATGCTTTCATATTTTCACATATATAAAACAAAATTTTTTTCAAACTACGAAAATTTGAATATATAAAAAAACAATCATAGCAGGCTTTGCTTTTAAAAAATAAACAACAACAACAATTCCATATTTATTTATTTTTTTATGTGTGTATATATGTACAAACTGACTGCATATACAAAGAACAACAACAACACTGTTATTCATTATATTACTTCTGTTGCTAACTAAACTACTTGTCTATACAAAAAAAAAAAAAACGTCACTAATAGTCATTACAATGCTTAATATACATGTTTGTGTATGTATTTATGTATATTCTTAACAGATATGTTTTAGTTTTTAAAAATAAACAACTACAATTCCATATCTATTTATTTTTGTACAGACTGCATATACAAAGAACAACAACAACAACAACACTGTTATTCATCATATTACTGCTGTTGATAACTAAACTACTTGTTTATACAAAAAACAAAAAACGTCACTAATAGTCATTACAATGCTTAATATACATGTTTGTTGGTGTATTTATATTCTTAACAGATTTGTTTTTGGGCCATAACTCTGTTGATTATGAACGAATTTGGTTTATTAAAAAAACCGAAATTTTATAAAAATATTTATGACTGATCTATATAAAAATAAAAATCTATAGCTTGAACAAGGGCTTCAAAAATAAAAAATTCGTTTTCCCCGATATCTCAGTTATTACTGAACCGATTTATTTAATTTTTTCAGAACAAAAATTCAGAAAATAATTTTCGAGCCCCCTTTAAAAATTCGAAGTCCCTGGTATATGCAGAGGCTTCAGAAACTAAAAAACCGGTTCTAAAAACCGGTTTTTAAAGCATATCTCCACCATTTATAAAACGATCTTCCTGATTCAAAAAACTGAAATTTTATAAAAATATTTGTGACCGATCTGTATAAAAATAAAAATCTATAGCTTAAACCAAGGCTTCAAAAAATAAAAAATGCGTTTTGTCCGATATCTCAGTTATTACTGAACCGACTTATTTCATTTTTTCAGAACAAAAATTCAGAAAAAAATTTCCGAGAATTCTTTGTAAAAACGAAGTCCGTAGTATATACAGAGGCTTCAGAAACTGGAAAACCGGTTCAAAAAACCGGTTTTTTGAACATATCTCCGCATTGTATGAACCTATCTTGCTGAATTCCAATAGCAAAATTCTCGAAAGCATTTCCGATCGTTTGACATACATATTATATATGTCAGTTATCGGTGGGCTTCATAAACGCCATTTCAACCGACACACGGACGGACGGACGGACGGACGGACGGACATGGTCCAATCGTCATCGCTTCTTACAAGGATTCCGAAAATATAAACTTTTTTGCTCTCCGACGAAAATTGTGGAAATTACAAACGGAATGACAAACTTATATATACCCTTTACACCTGTGGTGAAGGGTATAAAAATATTTGTTGTTTTTATAAAGAATAAAAAAAGATAAAAACAATATGCAGTATTTTGTTGATTATTTATTTATTTATTTGTTTTTGGTCAGAGTAAAAATATTTCATACACATTGTTGACATTACAAATTTGCCACAACAATGTTGTTATGGATGTGGTTGTACAGTGGGGTTATATATGATTATGCACAATTTTAAGTATTTTTTATTAAAAAAAAAAAAAAATCTATAAAAATATAAATAAAATATTTGATCTATTATTATATGAGTAAATCTGGGTTATTAAAATAAAAATTAAAAAATCTTTCATATCTTTCTTTATACCCAGCAAAAAAAACTATCAAGAGCTTCCAAAAAAGAACATTTTCATCACATCAAAAGTAGAACAAAGCGCATATTTTAAACTTTTTTGGAAGTTCTTAATAATTATTTCCAAGAAGGTAAAAATAAATGATATTTTAGCTGGAAAAAGGTTAATAACTTCTAAGAAAATTAAAATTTTATAAATTTTAATGCATTTTTATTATCTTTTAATAAGGCTAAAACTGAATTTTTGTAAAAAAATTTCATAATCATAGTTTTAAAGGAAGTACTTCAAAAGAAATGAATAAGAAGCATAAAAGAAGAACATCCTACCAATGACAACCATGGGTTAAAAAAAGAACTTCTGCAGCTCTTTTGCACTAGTAAGTACTTCCTTCCAATGCCAACACAATGTTAAATTCATGACTTTTTCAGCTTTTTTTTCAGTTCCTTTTTTGCTGGGTACATATATTATCATTTTCGTTTTCTTTATATTGTGTTCCACTGTATCTTGGTCGATTGATCGGTTGGTTGGTTGCATTTAAAATTAAAAGAAATTTAACAAAATTATCATTTTAAGTGACAGAAAGACGAGTCATATTTAATAATTTTTGAATGATTTTGTGCATGAAAAATATTTTGTTTATTATATTGTAAAACAAGAACAATATTTGTACTTATGTTTTATATAATTGTAAATTTGCAAAAAAATTAAATCATCATTAGATGTGGAATTTCCAAGCGTCTAAGCTGAAATGAAACTGTATTCTCAGTTAAATTTTATAATTTAAATACCTTAAAATGATTAATGGGTGCAATGTAAAATTGGGATTGGTTGGGAATGCTATACATCCTCAACTGATATAGTATTCAGACAGTGAAGTTAAGTTAAAATTAATTTATGGCTTTCAGTTGTTTAAAAAAACTTTCAAGAAGTCTCAGAAATATTTCATAATATTGCCATTCCTTGGCAATTCTGTTTCATCATCATTGGATGATTTAGTCTCATTAAAGAGCTTCATGTAAGCAGTTTTATTATTACTAAATTTCTTACTAAGTTTCTTATTTAGTATCTTAATTCAAACTTTTCTCATAGATTGCGAGTGCTGAATATCTGAGCGATTTACTGATATGGAGGTCGGTTCCGTCAAATATTCAGTCCCTGAACAGCTGAGTTTGAGGCCGAATATTTAGTGGAGAGGCCCTCAAGAAAATTGCAATTAGGAGAGTGACGTCTTTGGGACTTCCCTAAAAAAAGATCCGGGGCGTAGTCGCTGAACACACAGTGGTTTCTAAACACTGCCTTCCAAAGAATATTTTGTGAACGCATTTATAGATAGATATAAAATGAATCCCCCAAGCTACTTTGCCTTATAAGATATAAAACGAGGCAATGGTGGATATTTCTTGGTTGGCGAAGAAAATTTAATCTTACCAGCCAATAATTTCCTTAAATATCGGAAAAGCATTATATAAACGTTCCCAGCATAGACAGACATTCCCAGCGTAGTTAGACATTCAAACCATCAAGTGTATTAGGTAATATATTGCAGTAAATATTTTTTTTTTTCAGAATTTTACTCATATTAGAGGTTATTTTGCCATTACTCAAAGGAAAAAAATGTCG
This sequence comes from Protophormia terraenovae, assembly GCA_951394005.1. NCBI lineage: Eukaryota > Metazoa > Arthropoda > Insecta > Diptera > Calliphoridae > Protophormia > Protophormia terraenovae. The sequence goes on from OX596075.1 coordinate 72,411,642, forward strand.
AATGGATTGTTAGTAGCTTATGTAGACGACGCATGTTGGGGTAAATTGTGTCAAAAGTGGCGCTTAATTGAATTTTAAAATTTAAAGTTTTATAATAAAGTTGGGTATCGAATAAAAGTAGACAAAATTATGTATCAATATCAGTTAAAATCTTTAAGCTAGGTTGTGTTGTTTTCTTATAAGGAGCTGTCAAAGTTAAGATTTTTTTTACATTTTTGAAAAATAGTAAAAAATTAAATTTTCATCAGTTTTCAGTGTATTTATTTTAAATAAAAAGTCTTTTTAGGTAAAAATTTAAAATGAAACCATCAACTTCAGATATTTAAGTGTACTTTTCTTCAAGCATTTGTAAATTATATTTTGTCCTAATATTTTTGTTCTTTTTTTTTAAATTATCCTAAAATACACTAATTTTCAATTTTCATGGAATGCAACTTAAAATGTTACAAAATAGGTTACTAGTGTCATGGAAAATGTTTAACCTCTAGCGAATTTTTGTTCCTTATCCATGCTTTTATTCTATCTTAAAGTCTTTCATAAATCCTTTAGAAAACATGCTTGCATATAATACTTATCTTATAAATTTTTCGAGTTATATACATTTGAAATTTCAAAAATCACAATTTTACAAGATCTTGGTTAAGATTTTTTCATATATAGCCAAATATTTTCAACCGATTTTATTACACTTTATACAGTTGGTTAAAAATCAAAATTATCTATTGAACAAAGAAAATTTTGAGTCGTTATCTTTATTGAGTCAAAAGTTAAACGGTTTTAAATTCAAAAGTTTGAAAAAATTAACAAACATTCGAACAGATTTACGAGCATTAGAATTCTTTCAAACAAATGTTAAAATTCAAAAAATATTTTGTTTCTACTTCTTGATTAATATAAAAATTAAATGAAGGTATTTAAATTTTGATGTCACCTTTCTCTGAATTTAGTGGCATTTTCGACCCATTAAACCCAAATGTGTAGACGGACGGACATTACTATTCAGCCAAAAATATCTTATGATTCTGAAAATGCATTTTTTACTTACTAATAAATAGAAAAATTAAACGTGATCGTTTAAGTGTTGATATTACCTTTTCGTGAATTATGCATAATTTTCGACCCATTTAACTCTAATGTGTAGACGGACGGTCAGACTTTACTGTTCTGCTAAAAAAATTCTTAAAATTTTAAAGTTTAATTTTTTTAACTAACAATCAATAAAAACGTGATCATTATAATATTGATATCACCTTTCCTTGAATTAAGCGCCATTTTCGACCCCTTTTACCCCAATGTGCGACGTAGCAATATCGAACAGTGGTAAGTACTCCGAAATATTGCAGACGGTATTGGTTATTTGATCGAGTTGGATCGCTGATAAAGAATTGGTATTATTTACTAGGAAGTAAAGAGTTCACTCCTGAGTAGGGTTTGAGATCCGGGAATTCCCGGGCGGGAAATCCCGGGAAATTATTTTCTGAATTTTTGTTCTGAAAAAATGAAATAAATCGGTTCAGTAATAACTGAGATATCGGGGAAAACGAATTTTTTATTTTTGAAGCCCTTGTTCAAGCTATAGATTTTTATTTTTATATAGATCAGTCATAAATGTTTTTACAAAATTTCGTTTTTTGTAATAAACCAAATTCGTTCATAATCAACAGAGTTATGGCCCAAAAACAAATATGTTAAGAATATAAATACACACACAAACATGTATATTAAGCATTGTAATGACTATTAGTGACGTTTTTTTGTTTTTTGTATAGACAAGTAGTTTAATTAGAAACAGCAGTAATATAATGAATAACAGTGTTGTTGTTGTTCTTTGTATATGCAGTCTGTACAAAAATAAATAGATATGGAATTGTTGTTGTTTATTTTTAAAAACTAAAACATATCTGTTAAGAATATACATAAATACATACACAAACAAGTATATTAAGCATTGTAATGACTATTAGTGACGTTTTTTTTTTTTTGTATAGACAAGTAGTTTAGTTAGCAACAGAAGTAATATAATGAATAACAGTGTTGTTGTTGTTCTTTGTATATGTAGCCAGTTTGTATATACACACATAAAAAAATAAATAAATATGGAATTGTTGTTGTTGTTTATTTTTTAAAAGCAAAGCCTGCTATGATTGTTTTTATACCCTTCACCACAGGTGTAAAGGGTATATATAAGTTTGTCATTCCGTTTGTAATTCCCACAATTTTCGTCGGAGAGCAAAAAAGTTTACATTTTCGGGATCCTTGTAAGAAATGATGACGATAGGACCATGTCCGTCCGTCCGTCCGTCCGTCCGACCGTCCGTCCGTCCGTGTGTCGGTTGAAATGGCGTTTATGAAGCCCACCGATAACTGACATATATAATATATATATCAAACGATTGGAAATGCCTTCGAGAATTTTGCTATTGGAATTCAGCAAGATCGGTTCATACAATGCGGAGATATGTTAAAAAAACCGGTTTTTAGAACTGGTTTTCCAGTTTCTGAAGCCTTTGTATATAGTAGGGACTTCGTTTTTACAAAGAAGTCTCGGACATTTTTTTCTGAATTTTTGTTCTGAAAAAATGAAATAAATCGGTTCAATAATAACTGAGATATCGGACAAAACGCATTTTTTATTTTTTAAAGCCCTGGTTTAAGCTATAGATTTTTATTTTTATACAGATCGGTCACAAATATTTTTATAAAATTTCGGTTTTTTGAATCAGCAGGATCGGTTTATAAATGGCGGAGATATCCTTTAAAAACCGGTTTTTGAAACCGGTTTTTCAGTTTCTGAAGCCTCTGCATATACCAGGGACTTCGAATTTTCAAAGGAGGCTCGGAAATTATTTTCTGAATTTTTGTTCTGAAAAAATTAAATAAATCGGTTCAGTAATAACTGAGATATCGGGGAAAACGAATTTTTTATTTTTGAAGCCCTTGTTCAAGCTACAGATTTTTATTTTTATATAGATCAGTCATAAATGTTTTTATAAAATTTCGTTTTTTTTAATAAACCAAATTCGTTTATAATCAACAGAGTTATGGCCCAAAAACAAATCTGTTAAGAATATAAATACACACACAAACATGTATATTAAGCATTGTAATGACTATTAGTGACGTTTTTTGTTTTTTGTATAGACAAGTAGTTTAGTTAGCAACAGAAGTAATATAATGAATAACAGTGTTGTTGTTGTTCTTTGTAAATGCAGCCAGTTTTTATATACATACATAAAAAAATATATAAATATGGAATTGTTGTTGTTGTTTATTTTTTTTAAAGCAAAGCCTGCTATGATTGTTTTTTTTTTTTTTTTTTCTTATTCAAATTTTCGTAGTTTGAAAAAAATTTAGATTTATATATGTGAAAATATGAAAGCATACGTTAAGGCGAAAATTTTATTATTTGTCGGTAATATGGTAATATGATGTCGATAAGATAGTAAGATGGTAATTTCATTTTTTGTAAAATGTCTGATAGATAACAAAATTATGTATTGTAACTAGGGTATTCACTCGAATATTGTTTGTTCGATTAATCGACAAATTAAAATCAAATAATTGTTCGATTAAATTAAAATCAATAATTTCGAGTAACAATTTATTCGAGCAAATTATGCCGATTAATAAAAAAATTCGAGTAAAAAATATTTTAAATATTTCCTTTCTCAACTACTTTTTAGGATGTTTAAATTTTTATTTTCTAAAAAATTTTGCATAAAAACAATGTTTTAAAATTTGTATAGAATGTTTTGAATCTAAACGTGGTACCACAGATTGGAATTTTATTAAAAAAACTTATATTTAGTGAAAAGAACCGAATATATGCCTAAATTACAATACGTAGTTAAAGGTCGTTTTTTAATTACAAGAATTATATAAAAATATAAACGTCAAAATTATAAAGTAAAATTCCATTAATTTTAATATAAATAAAATAAATAAGAAATAAATTGAAGGATTTCAAACTTGATTTCGAAAAACATATCTACGAATGAAAGTACATATGTAGTTTATATACCAATAAATGCTCAGTCTGGTGTAGAGCATATGATGGTGAAGGTTTGAATGAAATTTGTAATATATAAGGAATTTGGATTTAAAATTAAGTTTAGCATATGAACTTGTTCTTTATGTTAAGAATCAATGAACTACTTTGCCTAAAAAAAGGATGGTCCAATGTGCTTTTTGTCATTTTCAAAATGCAATAATTCAGAAACTAATTTATTATTTTCTCCATTAAATGGAGAAAAGTAAGAAGTTCTAACTAATTGTATATTTGACTAATTTATTATACAAGTTTATAGAATTTCTTATATTTTTACACTTATATTGTTAGAAAATTAAAAGTTGCGAAACATTTTTTCACAAAATTGAACTAAAACATAATCACGAGATCACTATAATACAAATAAGAGTAAATTATCTTAAAAACTGTATACATTTGTATAATTTAAAATGATCATCTTAATGCCTTCTAAATATTAAACATAATTGAACAATGAATTATAAAACATTCTAAAACCTTATACTCAAAATAAATCTGGGTTTAGTAGATCTCCGATACTTAAAAATATTGTAGAAACATTTTGAATATAGCTAAAAACCACTGTTGTATATAGGTTAGTATGTGTCCAAATTAAAAAGTGAGATTATGAGACAAAATCGCAAATTATTCCAAAGTGGATAAAAACTCATCATTAGTTTTAATTTTTATCAAAAGTATTGATAATCACCTTTAAATGGGTATCATTATTTTTTCACAGTGTAAAAACAAGTCATTTTATAGCGTCACAAAAGTTACAAAAAGCACTTCGGACTACCCTTAATATAAGATTTGGTTCAAATTGATAGACCAAATTTGTCAGACTTATTTATTTAACTATCAATGAATATATTAAATATAGAGAAACAACGGAATTATCAAAGCAAAAGAGACAAATATTCATAAATATTTCTGAGTCGATTTAACGATGTCCGTCTGTCCGTCCATGTAAACCTTGTAATCAAAGTACAGGTCGCAATTTTGAACAAAAATTAATGAAATTTGGCACACAGATTTCCTACAATCTAGGGACAAAGCCTATTGAAATTTGTTATGATCGGTTCATTATTTCACCTAGCCCCCATACAAATGTCCTCCCGGAAAAGGGTTTAACTCATAAATTCCTTAAATAAAGCAATATTCTAATGACATAAATTTGGCACTTATTAGTTTCATGGAAGTGTAAATCTCTGTGCCAAATTTCAAGAAGATCGGTCTATAATTGACCTAGCTCCCATATAAACCCATTTGCAGAAAACCACTTTAACAGCATAAATCCCATTAAAATGTTAGTATCAAGCTAATATTCGACTCAAATACATTTTATACAAATATAAATGTTAGTGCTAAATATTTCGAAAATCGGTCCATATTTGCCATATCTCCCATATAAGGTCCTCTTTCGAGAATCAACCCAAAAGTGAATAAATTAATATAAATGGTAGTATTGACGTAATATTCTGTATTCATATGTTTTATTTTACAATTAATATAAGTATCGCTCCACAATTCGCCCCAATTCTAATTACAGACTCCTACCCGAATTTTGATATACAGAATGGTTTAGGGTTATATGGGAGGTGGGCGATAAAGTGGGAGGACCACACCCATTTTTGGTTTCCAAGTTTATATCGACCCTCAAACTATTTATACAAAATTTCGTTATCGTACATGCTTTTGTTTAAGAAATATCAGCAGAAAAGTATGAAATGGACACCCTGTGTTTCTAGTTTTTAGCCCATAACTTTTTTGTTTATTAACTGATTTTACAAATTTTCAATACCAAACAAACCTTATATAAGATAAATATTTGTGCCAAATTTGTCCCGTTCGAGCCCTATCCTGCTTTCAACAGACGGACGGACATAACTAGATCGACTCAGAATCTAACCAGAAAATATATACTTTGTAAGGTCTTAAATGATTCCTTCGACACGTTACACACGGAATGACAAAATCAATATACCCCCCATCTTTTTGATGGTGGGTATAAAAAGCATAATCATTGTGTATGCACATCAAAATATAGGGACCTGTGGCCAATTTTGGACCGATACATGCATTAAATGTAAAGTATATTTTTTATTAACTAACGTTTATATGGAATTCTGTACTTTAAGGTGATTCCCGGACGTGGGTCGGTTTCTACTTATATAAAACTTATTTGTTTTAAATATTAACTTTATACCAACATACATATGTATGGAATATATGCACTTTAAAGTGATTTTCGGAAGAAGGGTTTATATGGGAGCTAAGGTCAGTTACTGGCCAATCTTCACAAAATTTGGCACAAAGATTTATATTTATACAGAACTTTATTAAAATATCACAATATTTAAGGTATTTATATTCGTAAAATCCTTATCCCAGGAAGATATTTGTATGGGGCCCAGGAGAAATAATGAACAGATCATAACCAGTTTCAATAGAGTTCGTCCTTGACCTCTTTGACCTCAGTCGGACCTATGGTGGTGTTTGGGATATAAATACTTTAAAATATATAAAATTTAAATTTTCTTAGAAATTATTAACTTTGTTTTGCTCCTAAAATAACATTTATTTTCACTTTTTTTTTTTAAGTAATTAGTGAAAGTACAAAATATCCACTTAGTTCTATTTTTGAAGAGATTAAAATGGTATTTTTTGGAAGCACTTGATCGTTTTTTTTTTTTTTTTTTTGGTTTGAAATAAGTATTTATTTTTAATTAAAAACAATGAGGATTAATACTTAGAACAAAATTTTAGTCATTTAAACATGACCGTTACTTTACTGTATTTAAAGAATTATTTTCTAACAGTGAACTACAGATTAAAATATTGCTGCTTGGCTTTGTTGGCATTTCTATTCCTTTGTATATGAATTTATTATTTAGATAAATAATATTTAATAATCAAATTATACTTACTAATAATTTTAATTAATGAATGAAACCTAATAATGTTTACAGTCTTAACACAAGCTCACGAATACATTTATTTGTATTCCTCAGATACCTAAAACTTGATACTACTTAAATATATATATTTTTTTATTAAATAAACATTAATTAATCATTAAGAAAAAATAATACAACAAACAAAAAAAGTAAAACTTGTTACTCTAAGAGTTAATTTATTATTTGTTTTTAGAAATTCAATCCATTTTATTTAATCAATAATCAAGATATTAAATAAATATAAAAAAAGTTGGCAGAAAAAAAATGAAATAAAATTGTGCAATAAAAATTTAACATCTGGATGTTTTAACTTGATTTAATAATAGTAGTTGTTTATTTAATATATATAATAAATATATATCACAAATAATAAAAAATATATCACAAATGAGGTGAGTCTGATCTGGTCTGACCTGAGAGTGACTGTGTATCTGAGTTTGTTTTTTAATAATAAAGCTCTTAATAAAAAACTTATTCAGCTGCATTAATGAATATTTAAATGACTTTAATAAAATTTAAATAGATTGCATTTATTTATTACTTTGTCATATCTACTAGATGATAGTTAATAGGATCAATAAGCGGGTTTAACATCTGTTTTTATTTAGAAATTTTCTATGTATAAAAACAGATGTTGAAGAAAAAAATAAAAAAAAAAAATATAGTAGAGGATTACATTGCTAAAAAGAAAAAAAAAAAATAATTTTTTATTTACAATTTTTTTTTCTTAAATATTGTGTGATTTTGTTAAATTTTCCAAACTAGATTTTGATGAATAAATGTTGAAAAAAAATTTTTAATATTAAAAAAAATCTTCTATATACTATATAATTTGCTAAGCAATATTTTCTCTTTTCAGAGCTTTTTGAAGCTCTCAGACGACGCACATTGGGGTAAAAGGGGTCAAAAATGGCAATTAATTCAGGGGAAAAAATGCATTTTTAGAATTATAAGATGTTTTTTGGCTGAATGGTAATGTCCGTCCGTCTGTCTATACATTTGGGTTAAATGGGACGAAAATAACGCTTAATTCAGAAAAAGGTAATATCCAAATTTTTATTATCACGTTCTATTTTTTCTATTTATTAGTTAGTAAAAAATGTACTTTTAGAATTCTAAAATATTTTTTGGCAGCATGGCAATGTCCGTTCGTACGTCTATACATTTGGGTTAAATGGGTAGAAAATGGCACTTAATTAAGGAAAAGGTGATATAAAAATGTTAATACTTGCATTTGGTATTCATATTAATCGAAGTTTCATTAAAAAAGTGGAAAAAAATATTTTTCGAACTTTAAGATATTTTAGAGAATTCTAATGTCCTTCCATCTGTCCGTCTGTTTGTTAATTTTTGCAAACTTTCCAATTCAACAACTCAAAATTTTCTTTGTTGGATAGATAATTTTGCTTTTTAAACAACTGCATAAATTATAATAAAATCGGTTGAAAATATTTGGCTATATATGGAGAAATCTTAACCAAGATCTTGTTAAATTGATATTTTTGAAATTTCAAATGTGTATAACTCGAAAAATATAAAAGATAAGTAGTACATGCAAGCATGTTTCATGGACTTTAAGGTGATATCAAAATTTTGGAAATCGGGTAAGGAAAAAAAATCGCTAGGGGTTAGACATTTTCCATGACACTAGAACCCTATTTTGAATCCCCATACTTTCGCTCCTGAAGCGTATATGGGATCCTGCTTCTAAACTTAAAAGTGATTACAAGTGATTACAAGTTACAGATTAATTTCGATTCTTCCCCATTGCTTAATGTTTGATAAAACAAAGAAAATGTCTGCATTACTGTCTACTGGAGTTTTTTTGAAAAAAAAAAAAATTCTCAAATCGGGCTATATATGCGCACGATTTTTTTTTTCATAATATTAAAATGGACAATATATACTACTTTTCAGAAAATTTTCAGAACAAACATTGTGTAACATTTTAAGTTGCATTCCATGAAAATTAAATTTTAGTGTATTTTAGGACAATTAAAAAAAAAATAATAATAATAATAATGATAAAAATATTGGGACAAAATATATTTTACAAATACTTGAAGAAAAATACTCTTTAATATCTAAAGTTGTTGGCTTCATTTTAAATTTTTACCTTAAAAGACTTTTTATTTAAAATAAATACACTGAAAACTGATGAAAATTTAGTTTTTTACTACTTTTCAAAAATTTAAAAAAATATTTTATTTTGACAGCTTCTTATAAGAAAACAATACAACCTAACTTAAAGATTTTAATTTATATTAATACATAATTTTGTTAATTTTTATTCGGTACCCAACTTTATTACAAAAAATTAAATTTTAAAATTCAATTAAGTGCCACTTTGGACACATTTTACTTATAAAACTTTTCATCTTACAAATCCTAACGGAGCCAGACGTGGTCCTGCAAATCCTAACTGAGCCAGATTTTGAGATTTCTGGAAGGGAGCGGGGATAAGTAGATTTATATTTATGTTATTTGTTAAGCATTTTTCACTTTTCGGAAGCTTCCTGACAACGCGGAAAATTTGGCTCACTTATAAAACTTTCCCCCTACAAATCCTGTGCGGAGATCTTCGGATTTGTTTGTGCATTTTTTGATTACTATAATATTATATTTCCTGAAAAAGGTAGGCTTATACGATCGTATAAATATATAAGGGCCATTATCAAAAATTTTTGATTTTAGTCCTTCAAAAAAAAAAAAAAAAAAAAAAAAAAAAAAAATCAATGGCACATTAAAATCCTTTTGTATACATACAAAGTGATTCAAATGAATGTAGAATCAGTTCGCGTTAATAATTTCCTGTGAGGGGCGCGAAAGTTATTTTCATATTGTGATCCTTTTTTAACACAAGTAAATATTTTTTGGCATTTTTATTAAGCATAACAAGCACCTACTAATTATGTCAATTATTGTTAATTTCATACTGTCCACACGATGTGCCTTAGCGAAATGTGTTTTGATAAAAGTGTCCCGTTTTCAATTATCAACGTTATTTGACTTAAATTTATGATCCCAATCAATTATATTTATCGCCGCTCTTATATCTACATATCCAATATTTGTTTAAATTGCAATTTTCTATATAAAAATACAAAAACAAAAAGTGAAATTTTTGCATAATTTTCAAAAAGTCCATAAAATTTTTGTATTAAATTTATTTTTAATGCTCCTCCAATTTTGCTATGTAAAATAAATAAAAAATAAGTTCACGCAGTAATCCAAGTAATTCCATATGAAAATGTGAATGTGTCCCGCGAAAAACTGACTTTTTGAAAAATGTTCACTCTTGTTTTCCAAACATTGAGACTATCTACTACGTTGACTATTTCGGGCACATCAACGAGATATAGCCCGAAATACGAACAATTACAACATGTATCAATCTCTATCCCAAATTTTGTATTCGGTGGAGGGGCGCACAGACCCCGCCCAAAAAACTGAAAAATTTTAAAAACTAAAAAATTTTGTCATCAAAACTCGAATACCCTGTATTTAACTGTTGAAAGTCTGCACAACAACAAAGATGGTGCAGAATTTATCAGCAAAGTCCGATTAGATTCAAAATAATTAATATTAGCAATTAGTTTATTTATGATAGAACGAGATCAAAAAGTATAAACGAGCGAACAAAAATTGTAGAAGAATGGGAAAAACTTAAGTAATTTTTAGTCGTTTTTCTATGTTCTTGAACTTTGAACAACAATCATGATTATAAAAAGAAACTTATGGTGCTTAAATTTTGCACTCTATTAGTTTGAAGTCTTGTGAGTTCAGATCTGTAACCAATTTGTTTAAATTATCATTACGATAAAACTTATTAAGGATTTAAGTCAGTTTCAGCCAAGTTAAACATTTTTGATAACGGCCCATATACATATACTTTGTAAATAAGTGTGTAGTTATTTTTGTATTTTATTTTTAGAATTTAAATTCTAGATACTACAAGTTTCTTGGTCCCTGAATTAAGCGCCACTGTTTTAAGTATTTTTTTTTTTTTTTAATAAATAATTCCTGGAAATTGTTTATCATTATTTTCTATTTCAAAACATCCGACCGTTCTTGAAATGTAAAACCAAATTACTTGTACCTTTTAATTTGGTCTTGTCATAAATTGTAAAATATCACATGATTAGAAAATTATTTTATGCGCATCATTATTAAGTTTCAAAAAAAACACTGTGTCTGGTTTCAAGTGTATGAGTGTTAGAATACCAACATACACACAAACATTTTCATTTCATTTTTTATTATCTGGAAATAAACTTTCATTTCCCACAACGTAAAAATGGTGTTTATTAGTTTTTTTGCAGTGTTTTTAAGGTAATAAAAACAAATAAAAAAAAAAAAATCAACGAAATAAAAAGAAACTTATCACTGACATTATTATTCAAGTATTAACAAATGTTTATTTTGACTTAAAAAAAAGAAATAAAAAAAATTAAATTGTATTTAAAAAAATTACAATTTTGCAAGGGGTTTTATGACCTGTTAAACGTGCCAACAAACCTTATCAGTCCGCTCTTCAAATGTGTAAAAAAATTGTAATAGAAATTAAAAACAACAACAACAGCAATAAAAAATACCGGCAACAGAGGAAGATAGTTCGCATTTTACTATTAAGTGGTAAAAATATTCATTCTCTAACTAAATACTTGGTTGGGGTAAATAAACTTTACCAAGGCCACCACAACTCATTGTACGAACACTAGAACTTACGAGTAAAAAATACAAAAAAAAAAAAAATATATATATATATATATTATATTAAATACAAAAAAATAATTTCATTATTGCGTTTGCTATTATATTTTAAATATATTAGGTAAATAACCGGGTAATCGGTTTTGATTAGAAAAAAAAAAAAGAAACAAAATCTGAGCAAACAAAACAATACAAATACTAAAGACAAATATCACGAGTATGAATGAGTTTTTTTTTTTTTTTTTATTCTATTGATAAAGATCATTATTTGATATTTAGAAATTTTTGAATGAATTTATTAAATACTTTAGTAAATTTTTACAAAAGACTTAAATTTAATACGTTTAAAACTTGATGTTTTATTAGGTTATTATTAATAAAATTTATTAAGTTGACTGTGTTTAAAACAATTAAACTAATTTAGGGAGCTTTGGTCGCAACGATCGGTTTAAATCCTTTATTAAGGCTATAAAATATTCTTAGAGCAAACCAAAAATTTGCGATAACAAACAATTATGTATAGAAAAATTTTATTACAACGAAAAACTTTCTAAAGAAATTTTTCGACAATAAAAAAATTAAAAAAAAAAACGATAAAAAATAATAATAATAAAATTCTTTAAAGAATCTGTTGATAATAACAATTTTCTGTAAAATATTTTGTTGTTAACAAACGTTTTCTATTAAAATTTCTATTGAAAATATTTCTATAACAAAAAAATAACGAAGAAATTTTTGTATAGAAAACTTATCGTTAACAAAAAAATTCTCTTTAAAATGTAAAAAAAATTTGTAGAATATTTATCGATAACAAAAAAAGGCATCTTTCTATGGAAACCAATCTATTGAAAAAAAAAAAAAATAATAATAAAAATTTTAAAAATAATTTATCGATAATATTTTTGAAATATTTTCTATCGATAATTTTTTTGTTGTGGAAAAAATTTCTTTAGATTTTTTTCCATAACAACATTATTGAAAACAAAACATTTTTTTTTTTTAATTTTTCGATAACAAAATATTTTTTGTTTAAAAATTTACTTTAGAAAATTTTCCGATAACAAAATTTTCATTAGAAAATTTTTCGATAGCAAAATTTTCTTTTTAAATTTTTTCGATAACAAAATTTTCATTTGAACATTTTTCGATAAAAACGAAAAATTTTTAGAAAATTCTTTGCAAACAAAAATTTGCTTTAAGAAATTTTGTTATCGACAATTAATTCTCTATAATCAATTACGTCAATAAAAAACCGTTAATAAAAATTTCCTTTTTTTTCATACATTCGATTATATTTTTAATACATCTATAATATAATGTTTTTCGATAAATTTTTTATAAATAACAAAATAACAAAATTTTCATTTGAAAATTTTTCGATAACAAAATTTTCTTTAGAATTTTTTTCGATAAAAACGACAAATTTTTTAATTTTCTTCGTAAACTAAATACATCTATAATAAAATGTAAATTTTGTCAATTTCCATAGAAAACATTTTTCGATATAATTTTTTTTTTTTTTTTTTTTTTTTTGGGAAATTTTCTATTACAAAATTTTTTTTAGCAATTTTTCAATAAAATATTCTTAAGAACTCTTCAACAAAATTTTTTAAAAAACTCTTCGCTAAAAATTTTCGCAAAAAAGAAAAAAAAAAGAGATCGAACAATTTCTAAGAAAAAGTTTTTGTTATTGAAAAACCTTTCAATACAAAATATTTTATTATTGATGTATTTAAAAATTTTGTAATAGAATAATTTTTTTTATCGATAAATGAGGACAAAATTGATTATAGAGAATTTCTTATCGATATCAAAATTATTAGAAAAATTTTTATTAGCAAAGAATTTTCTACAAAGTATTTTATTTTTGAAGTAATTTTTATAGAAAGAATTTCTAATTCAAATTTTGTTATCGAAAAATTTTGTATTTAGAAAATTCATCAATAACAAAATATTATTGATAACAAAAAATTGTCTGCACAAAATTAATTATTATAAAAGAAAAAAAAAAAAAAAAAAAATCAACTACGATTTTATTTTGTTTTAGAAAATTTACCGATAACACAAATATTCTTTGGGAAATTTTTCGATAGTAACATACTTTTAATTTTTCTTTAGAAAATTTTGGTATCGATAAAAAAATATATATGTATACATCGCTAAAAAAAAAAATAGCCTATATCGAAAATTTACCTATCTTTTCTTTAGAAATATTTTTTTGTGAACGATAACAGAAATTATTGTGAGAAAATTTTTCGGTAACAAAAATGTTTACTTTAAGAAAATTAATGATAACAAACATTTTATATAGAAAATTTATCAATAAAAAATTTTTTCTTAGGAACATTTAACGGTAAAAAAATTGCCTTTGGGAAATTCATCTTTAATAAAAATTTTCTATAGAAAACTAAACAAAAAGGATTTTGTACAGAGAAAAAAACAATTTTTTGCTCGACAATAAATTCATTATCAGTAACAAAAATTCCTAAAAAATGTATATTATATATAATATTCTCTATAAAAAATTTATAATGTTTTTTTTTAAAAAATTATCGATAGTAACAGACTTTCAGTGGAAAAGGTATCGATTTTAATTTTCGAAAAAAAAAAAAAAAAAATGTTATAAAAAACTGTTATTTTATATTATTTATCGATAACAAAAAAAAAAAAAAAAAAACAAAATAAATTTCTTCATAATAAAAAATTTTCTATAGAATATTTGACGATAACAAAGATTTTCTGTAGAAAATTCATCGATAACAAAAATTGTGTATGTATTTGTCGATAACAAAGATTTTCTATAGAAAATTTATCGATAACAAAGATTTTCTATAGAAAATTTATCGATAACAAAGATTTTCTATAGAAAATTTATCGAAAACAAAGATTTTCTATAGAAAATTTTATCGATAGCAATTATTTTCTATAGAAAATTTGTCGATAACAAAAATTTTCTTTCGAAAATTTATGGATAACAAAGATTTTTTACAGAAAATTTATCGATAACAAAGATTTTTTACAGAAAATTTATCGATAACAAAGATTTTCTATAGAAAATTTGTCGATAACAAAAATTTTCTCTAGGAAATTTATCAATAACAAAGATTTTGTACAAAATGCACCGATAACAAAATAATTTCTATCCTAAATTTGTTTAATAACTAAAATTTTCGATTTCTTTAGAAAAATGTTCAATAACATAATTTTATTGATTAAATTTGTGATTGACATTTTTTAGATACAAAAATCTTTGCTTTTGAAAATTTTTGTGATAGATTTTTGTTTAAGAAAAATTTGTGATAACAAACATTCAATGAAATAAATGGAAAATTTAGCAATTATAAACATTTTGTATAGAAAATTTTTCGATATCAAAAATGTGTTTGAAGAAAATTTTTCGACAATAAAAGATTTTCAATAGAGAATTTATGGAAAAGAAAAAATATACTTTCTTTAAAAAAATAATAATAAATTCCATATCCAATGGACTTCAAATTATAATATATTAACGGCGATTATATCATCCCAATATGGGTACCTAACATAAGCCAGAAATGCTTACAATATGATAACAATTTTTATTTGAATGATGCGGAATAAAATGTTAATAAAGCAACCTTTTGTAAAACTTAATGTTTAATATTTATTTAAATAATTTTAATATTTAATTTAAAAGATATTTTATTAATTTTTTGTATTGCAACATTTAAATAAAAAATCGTTTAATATTGCAGAGATTCTTAGCTTTCATTTGACACCCATATTGGTTTAGTTTAATCTTTGTAAATATTTTAATCTAAAATCTATTCACATGTTTTGCAGATTTTTTTCTAAAGTTGTTTAAAAATAAGAAATTCTGATTAAATAGTCTCTAGATTTCTTCCTTGGTATTCTTCCCCTTATAGTACATATGAAATTATTGCTAATTGCAGCATTAAATTTGTTTCTCTTGAATTTATTATTATTTAATTTTATTATTGCAAGATTTTTAATTATTTATTATTTTTGAAACAAGACGACACCCATGGCGCTTCGATTAATTAAATTAATTGTAGATTTGCTATTTTTTTACAACACTACTTAATTATTATGCGGTAATAAATTATTTTCAAAACGAAGAAAAAAACTTGTGACATTTAAACAAAATTGTATACAAGTTTGTTGCAGACACAAAGAATAAGTAAAATGTACATACATATGTATGTATGTAGCTGAGAGTAATTAACAAAATTTTTAAACAAAATATATTTTAAAAGTAGGTACATATGTATCTTTAAATATTAATAAGCATTATTCTGTTCAATTAAGATTATTACAAGCGATAGCAAAAATATTAATATTGTATTTAGCCATAAAATAAATTAAAATTATTATTTATTAGATTTGCTTCTATACTGATTTCCTTTATAGTTAGTCTTATTAAGAAAACAAGAATAAATAATTTTCGGTATTCTATAAATAAATTAAATTTCTGGACAAAAATCTAAATACAATTTAGTACCTACATGTGTTCGAAATAAAGTGTGCTGTGACCATGTATTAGTGACTAATAAAAAAATCTGGAAGTGTTAATGTGTGTGTGTATCTATGTATATTTCTCTTTAATTTAGTGTCATTACACTCTACTATGTACTGAGAGTGTAATAAAATACCGACCACATCATGTTTAGATTTCAAAATAAAAACTATTAATCAGAAACAAAAATAACAAAAAAGCAACAATAAAAAAACTAAACAAAAGAATTTTTGCTAAGAAAGTAAACAAACCCAAAATTAAAAAAAAAAAAAAAAAATAATAATAATAAAAATTTGCAAGGTTGTTGACTTTCAGTTAAAATGCGCGCAAAAAAAAAAAAATACAAAATTATTTTGATTGTTGTAGGTTTTTGGTTAAAACTTAGAAAGCGTTTTAGTTTCAGCTCGTGTTTGCTTTTATTTATTTTGTTTCTTCTTAACTGACTGGTTTTTTATTTTTGTTTTTATTCGTTTTTTATTTTGTTTCCATGTTTTACAGAAGTTAAATTAAAGACATAAAAAAATAATATTTGGAATAAAAATATAAAAACAAAAGAAAGAAGAAACTAAATTGTTTGTACATTTGTACAAACAATTTAGTTTCTTCTTTCTAAAAAAATATTTGGAATAAAAATATAAAAACAAAAGAAAGAAGAAACTAAATTGTTTGTACATTTGTACATATTTTTATTATTTTCGCTGTTGCTGTTTTCGGCCATAACAAATCTTAAAAATTGTCATAAAAATTGTATTTGTCATTCCGTGAAAAGTATATATTTTCTAGGTCCTGGTTAGATTCTAAGTCGCTCTAGCTATGTCCGTCCGTTTAAAGAAGGATAGGGCTTGAACGGGACAGTGTAGGGGGACGAAATCTAGCTCAAATGTTTATCTTATATAAAGTTATGGGCTAAAAACTAGAAATACAGGGTGTTCGTTTTAGCTTCATTTCATACTTTAAACAAAACCATGAACGACAACGAAATTTTGTACAAATAGTTCGAGGTCAATATAAACTTGGGCGTGGTCCGCCCACTTTAACGCCCACCTCCCATATTAGGTGAAACGTCAACGAAATTTTGTACACATAGTTCAAGGACCAATGTAAACTCGGAAACAAAAAATGAGCATGGTCCGCCTACCTCCCATATAATGTAAAATTTGAAAATGTTGATGGTGGGTATATAGATTCCGCCGTACCGAATATAACATTCACGCTTGTTTTTTTTTTTTTTTTTGTAAAAATTTTTATGATAATTTTTTACAGAACTTTTTTTAAAATAATAATAAAAAATAATAAAATAAAAATTTTTCTATTGAAAAATTTCTATAGAAAGCATTTCCTTATCGATAAATTTTCTATAGAAAAATTTTCATTATCGATATATTTTCTATCGAAAAATTTTTATTATCAATATATTTTCGATAGAAAATTTTTTATTATCGATAAATTTTCTTTAAAAAATTTGTTGTTATAAATTAATTTTATTTAGAAAATTTTTGTTATCGATACATTTTCTATAGAAAATTGATATTATCGACAAATTTTCTATAGAAAATTGATGTTATCGATAAATTTTCTAGAGAAAATTTATGTTATATATAAATGTTCTATAGAAAATATTTTTTATTGACACATTTTCTATGAAAAATTGCTGTTATCGATAAATTTTCTTTATACAATTTTTTGTCATCGATAAATTTTTTGTTATCGATAAATTAAGATAAGATACATTTTCTATAGAAAATTGTTCTTATCGATAAATATTTTATAGAAAATTGTTGTTGTCTATAATTTTTCTATAGAAAATTGTTTTCTTTAATTTTCTTTAAAAAATTTGTTGTTATAAATTAATTTTATTTAGAAAATGTTTGTTATCGATACATTTTCTATAGAAAATTGATATTATCGACAAATTTTCTATAGAAAATTGATGTTATCGATAAATTTTCTAGAGAAAATTTATGTTATATATAAATGTTCTATAGAAAATATTTTTTATTGACACATTTTCTATGAAAAATTGCTGTTATCGATAAATTTTCTTTATACAATTTTTTATATAAAACTTTTGTTTTCAATAAATTTCCTATAGTAGATTGTTGTTATCGATAAATTTTCAATAGAAAATTGATGTAATCGATAAATTTTCTATAGGAAATTGGTCTTATCGATAAATTTTCTATAGGAAATTCTCATCATTATTTTTGAAAATTATTCAGGCTCGAGTTCAACTGTATTAATTAGAAGAATACATTGTAAAAGTTTATTGGACACTCGGCAGAATGGAATGAATTTTCTAATTGAACTCGAGCCTGAATAATTTTCAAAAATAATTATAACCAAAAAGTTCGAATAAATAAAAATAATTAATAAGGAAATTGTTACCGATAAATTTTCTATAGGGAAATGTTGTTTTCGATCATTTTCTACAGAAAATTGATATTATCGATAAATTTTCTTTGGAAAAATTTTTTTTTCGTAGATATCGATCGATAAATTTTCTTTGAAAAATGATTTTATCGATAAATTTTCAACAGAAAATTGTTGTTATCGGTACATTTTCTGTATAAAATTTTTGTTTTCGATAAATTTTCTATAGTAGATTGTTGTTATCGATAAATTTTCTATAGTAAATTTTTGTTATCGATAAATTTTCTACAGAAAATTGTTGTAATCGATAAATTTTCTATAGGAAATTGGTCTTATCTATAAATTTTTCTATAGGAAATTTTTGTTATCGGTAATTTTTCTATAGAAAATTGTTGTTTTCGATAAATTTTCTATAAAAAATTGCTGATCGATAAATTTTTTAAGAAAATTTTTTTTGTTCAACAATAAATTTCCTTTGGATTTTTTTTTTTTTATCAATAAATTTTCTATTGAAAGTAATTTTGAAAAAAAATATGTCGGTGCTGTCAAATTTTTTAATCTATTTTAAAAAGGTTAAACATATATTTTAATGTGTATATCTTTTTATATAAAAAATTAATTAGTTATTTCGTTCTCATGAAAAGTTGTCAAAAAACAAATAAACCATTCCTCCTGCGCACCGACGAAATGTTTTTCAAACATTAATGTATCGTTTTCTTTCTATTAAACAACTTTTTTGTATAAGTTTTATTGACAACCAATCCAACATTTACTAAAAGTCTAGACAATTCTAAAAATCAAGGTAAAACCCTATAATCGGACACCTTAAACTGCCTACCCTACCTAAACCAACCCAAATTAATTTATCAATCCACTAAATATGTCATCACCATCCTATGAATTTTCCATTGCTATGTTTTTATGTCAAAATTATTCAAGTTCATTATCAATAAGCCCCAGTATATTTCCAGCTACAAAAGGGGCAGGCCGCCTATTCATGTGCGAGTATAAGTTTCAAACAGAGGGCAGGTGTATTTAGGTTGTTCTCATTATAAAGCACACATGTATTCAATTTAAGCGTAAAGTTTCCAAAAAAATATGACTTAGAATTTATGTTGTTGTTTTCTTCCTTTTTATGTTTTTGTTTTCTTTTTTTTGGTTGGTTAAGTTCAATGAATTTTTGAAATACGTTTTTGGTGTTATTGTTTCTTTTATTTTCTGTATAAAAATGAAACGAAAAGTTTTGTTGTGATACTCTTACAGCCTTTAATGAATTGTTTTTGTTATTGTTTTTAAAATGGATAATGTTGCCAGAATATTTTCTTCTGTTTTTTTAATTTTAATTATTTTTAATAAAGTTTCTAAGGAACAAAAAAACTTAATTGCCATTCATTTAGAAGTAGCGTACCAGATCAGGCGATATGACAAAACTTTATTCGTGAGATACAAACTGTAACGAAAATTTTGTGTCAAATATTTAAATTGAGTTTAATAGTGTCTGGCAACGCTTAAACACTAGTTTAGTTGTTGTTTTTTTCACTACAACATAAAGGTAATAATTTTGAAAGAATACACGTGCGTTACTCTAACGATTATATCCAGTGTCAATAACATTAAACTTGAGAACTCAATGTACGATATAATGATATGATACGAAAATGAATACGACCATAAAATACGATACTATTGAGTGTGAGAGTTTATTATATGATTGTTTGTTTGTGTATGCGATACCCAATGTATGATGAAATACTACAAATACAACAAGTATACTACTAGAAAAGTATTTAATACTACTACGTCCATTATTATTTACTAGATACTACAACAAGAACTACAACAACAACAAGTAAATACTACGATTTCAAGTAAGAAAAAAAAAAGAAGGCATGTGAATTAAATACTTATGACGTAGTGCAAAATTGTACTCATATTTTAATAAAACGTATGGCTGTCCCTCTGTCTGTCTATAGTTCCAACCCCTCTGTCTTCATTTATTTTATTATATATGTAAATATTTACCAAGTACGAATACGTAGTCTATTTAGTGTGATTATTGCTATAATAAAATGTAATAAAAAACTACAAACAAAAAAATATTATTTATAAAAAAAAAAAAAAATTAATAATAAATAAAATTGCGTAGTAAAAAGATTGTTTTAATGACTTACTTGACTTTGCACTTGTAAGTTCTCATTTACAGTTTGTAGACGGCCTATATAAGTGCATTAGGGTGGTCCTAAAGAAAAGAAAAAAGCTAGTTAATGTTACGAAATAAAATAAAAAAATTATTTCATATGTAAAAATAATTAATATATAATTTTTCAAAAAATGTTTTCTCAATAAAACTATACAAAATCAAAGAGATATAAAGGTACATATTTGAATAGTGGATAGGGCGACATAACAGAAATTTCTTAGCAGATTCTAAGAGAGGATTTTAAAACACTCTGAGTTTGAAAGAATTTGTGCCACCTCCAGAGCTCCGTGCAGAGTGGGGCCGTATGAAATATAAATGGTAATAAATCTGTAGCTTCTGAAACCTGGGACATCGACAGGCGGGGTAAATAAAATGACTAAAAAAAATTATATAATTTTTTTCTGAGATATAAAATTGTTTTAATAAAAAAATTATAAGGAATTTCACCACAGAAAAAAATATTTAAAATTATTTTTTAATTCAAAATATTAACTATTTTTATATTGGAATTTTCTAATTTTCTAATTGTTTTACAATTTTAATTTTTAATAATAAAATGAAAAGAAAAATGAAAGATTTGTGTATAAAAAATACAGAAATAAAGTAAATTTAAGTAAATTTCCAATAATTCTAGTTATTAATATTATCATTTTGATGATTGGAGCAAAATCAATATAAGCAATTTCGTAATTGAAATTTTTACTTTTTTCTGTGACCATGATTAGAAAAAATGTTTTTTTTTTTTTTTAGTGAAAGTTGTAAGCCAAAAACGAGCAAATGTCTATCTATGTTTGTTTTTGAAGGTAATTATCATATTTGTTAAAGCTATGAGCTTATATATTTTAGTCAACAACATTTTGAAAGCACAACTCTTTTGATGTTATAAGTTTCATTAAGATCGGTCCAACAGTTGAGAAGATTCAGATTAATTACCATTTATTTTGCGATGGGCAATACTGTATGTCTGTTTAATCTTGTCATTAGTGCTAAAGTTGGCTC
Organism: Protophormia terraenovae; assembly: GCA_951394005.1. Taxonomy (NCBI): domain Eukaryota; kingdom Metazoa; phylum Arthropoda; class Insecta; order Diptera; family Calliphoridae; genus Protophormia; species Protophormia terraenovae. The sequence goes on from OX596075.1 coordinate 72,433,424, forward strand.
TTGTTAAGCGATAGCAACTGTTAGGTTTATCTCGAGATGCTAAAACACAGTGATACTCCAAAAAATATCCGGATATTTGATAGAAAATTGTTGCTAGATTTTTGTAGACCTTACAAAATAACTAAGAGATTCAAAATTTAAATCTCAAGGAACGTTTAAATCTAAAGAAACATAAAAAACTGGGTTGGAACTTTCGAGAAATTTTTGAAATTTGTAAAATGTTCACTAAATTTTGTTTCGCTTTTTATACCTTACACCACCTTAGGTGGCGAGGGTATTATGCGTTTGTGATGATGTTTGTAAAACCCAAAAATATTGGTCGCAGACCAATCTGACCGTATGTCCATACATGTAAATTTTGTAATCAAATTATTATTAATTTATGTTCAAAATTGAGACCTGTCAATTTTGAACATAAATTAATAATAATTTGGCACACAGGTTTCTTACAGCCCAAGGACGAAGCCTATTGAAATTGGTTATGATCGGTCAATTATTTCAAATAGCCCGCATACAAATGTCCTCCCGGAAAAGGTTTTTAACGATCATAAATATAGCAAAATTTTACATTTCATATAAGTTCGGTCCACAATTGGCCACTGGTCTAGAAATAAGACCCCTCCCCGAATTTTGATAGGGCTTGAGCGACTATATCTTTCTTTATCGTTTTTAATATAAGGTATGACTTTAAATCTTCGAAATGTACCGTTTAAAATATATTTGATAATAATTATTCATGATCCTTTAATTCAATAGAATCTTAGTGGTTTACTTTGTTAAAATTCGAAGATTAATTCTTAAATTTTAGCCAAAAAAAAAAACTAGATTTTCCTAACACCTTTTTAGCCATTTTTAGCCAGAATTTTTGTCACAAGTCATTTTTAAGAATTAGAAAGTAACGAATATTGCAAACTATAAAGAACATTTAAAACTATGTTTCCCGAATTTTTTGGTTATCCATCTACACCATTTCCTTCTGCATGGAACCAAAGTTAAAAAATTGTTAGAAATTAATTTTATTGAAGGGCCATTTTTTTGGTTTTTGCTACATATTTTTATGACAAAAGTTTAAATTTTTTTCGCATCATCAACATCTGAAATTATAAAAAAAATAAAGCGAATTTAAATTATTTACATATAGTATATATTTTTTTTTTTTTAATTTTAATCAAATGAGTTAACATTTTTTGGATATTAACCGTGTTAAGTCCGATAAAAGCAATTTTTAGTGTTTACGCGGATATAGTTTAGGTAGGTATATAAGATTCGTTACAGCCAAATATAGCACTCTTACTTTTTTATTTTGTTTATTCTAGTAATTTATTAATTTAGTACTAAAAAGGAAACCAATCAAGAATGCTTATGTACTTGCAGTCGTATTTAAAAAAAAAAAAAAAAAAAATCTAATCCAGCTTTACTAATTACTGTTAAGCTAAATTCCTTAAAGTTGTATTTAAAAACGAAGATTCGCTTACTATATCTTTGGTAAACTATTGTTAACTTCAAATATTTTAATGTTGGTTCGACCCTACTTTAAGGCTATATTTAAAGATTATTTCCGTTATATTAAAAAAAAAAACAATAATAATAATAAATTTGTTGATTCATTCGTAAATTTTTGACAATATCGCCATATTTTTAAATGACCGGATGTCAAAATTTGTTCCAAAATAAAAAATGTGAATTGCGGGCAGGATAATGTTTTCTGTAATTATTTTTAAACTATATACATATTTTAAACTATTTAGTATTAACTCATAAAAATAAACAGGAAAAAGTATATTCTTGGTGCTTGTGTATTAAAACACCAACATTCCGACTGCCCGATCGCATATGTTCAACATTTTCTTTATTTGCTATTTCCAAATAGTACATTAATTTGTACACGTTTTAAATTCAGGTGTCATTAATCTGTCAAATTAAATTTCAAAACGAAATATGAAATAGTGATGCTGATTTCTATCACAGAATATTCTTTATTCGGATACTTATAATTACATCCAACAAAAATTAAATAAAATTATTTCTTTTATACGTAAATATAACTAAATAATGTTTTTTTTTTTCCAAAATAAAAAAAAATTTCTTTATCATCAAAAACGTACTAGAACATCAATTAATTTTTACGCATCGTTTGAGGGACACTCTAATATTCATATGTATTAGGGTTCGTTTCGAAAAGAAAAATTTCTTTTGATATTTGGCTATCATACCTTTTTAGAAGATTTTTTCATCAGTAAAAATAATAGCGTTAAAGCGAAAAGTGGTAAAGTAAATATCTTGCGCTATATTTCTAAGCAAATAGTATATTTTCATTGTATTTATAAAAAAATATATTTTTAAAACTTTTTTTAAAAAATTCAATTTTTCGGACACCCTAGTTGGAACACGATGCATGTTAAGCGGGTTGAATAGTGCTGATTCTTACTAAAATTTTATGTAGAATTAATGTATAAAATAAATTTTTTTAAAAATCAATTGGATTTGTCTCTGCGCAAAATGGCGCTCAAAATGTGCGTTTTTAGCCGAAGATATGCAGGGGAAGGAGTTGGAATTTTAAAAAACAAAATACGACATTATTTTTACTGATGAAAAAACCTTCTAAAAAAGTATGATATCTCAAAATCAAAATTTTTAAATTTACCCTAATATGTATATAAAAGAGTAATGACTGAATGATTGACTGACCGACTTACTTGGTTACTTACTTACAGCCCAAACGGTTAAAGCTAGAAAGATTAAATATAGACTATATATTGGTCTCCTACCGAATAGATCCACTAAGACCGAATTTTTGGAAATTCGAATGTTTAGGGGTAAAAAAAAGGGTAAAAACGGGTAAAATCGGTAACCATATATCTCCTAAACTAATAGAGAAACAAAAAAAAGTTGAACAGTTATCCTTATTCATTTAAAAAATAATCGCATAAGTGTCTAGTACTTTTTTGAAATTCGGCTCTTTTAGGGAGAAAACGGGTAAAAACTGTAATTTGGTACTTTTTTGGCACCCTATCTATCTTTTAATCTTTAAGTATAGAAATAAAATATGCATCAAATTAGTACCTTATCAAAAATTTGCAAATACAAGTTTGGTACTTTTTCGAAATTCAAACATTTAAGGGGTAAAAATCGTACCTGATTTTGGTACTTTTTTCACAAAATATTTTTTCCTTTTTATTGACACAAACATATGAATATTTTAACATTAGATAACAGTACAATTTAGAAATTCATTGAAATACAATCTTTGTTACATTCAGAGAGAATAAAAAGTACCAAAAAAGGGATAAAATCGGGAAATAATGCATTTTTTATTATGTTAAACTTAGAGACATGAACTTAAGTACATGTAGTCCTAAGTGAGTGAGAATTAACAAGAGGGGAATTTGTGGTACTTTTTTGATCTTCTAATGGTACTTTTTGAATTTTCTACAAAATTGAACCTAGAAACATGAAATTAAAGATACATGGTCTTGTATCTGTGGGTATGCTTATCCAGGGAAACTGTGATACTTTTTCGTTCTTCCAATGGTACTTTTTGAATTTTCAATAATATTCATATACCTACAAATATGAAATTAAAAAAATATATGGTCCTAAGTGAATGAGAATCCAGAAAAGGAAATTTGTGGTACTTTTTCGTTCTTCTAATAGTGTTTTTTGAATTTTCTAAAATATTGAACATAAAAACATAATATTAAGATATATGGTCTATGTGGGAAAGAATTCAGGGGGGTGGGGGTACTTTTTGGTACTCTTTTGTTCTTTTAATGGTACTTATTGAATTTTCTATAATATTTAATCTGAAATCATGAATTTAAAGATATATGGTCCTAAGTGAATGAAAACCCATAAAGGTGGTAATTTACATTATTATATTACTCTTTGAATTTTTTGTAAAATTAATTAAATTTCGAAAACGAAATTAAAGATGTATTATTGGTCACATTATTCTCTTCTAAAATATAATAATAGAAATAATTTGTTTGTTTTTGAACCTTCGAACGTTAAAGTAAGATGTAAGAAACTGGTAACTAAAATATTTAAAAAGTTTATTGTACGTAATGCTGAGAGAACACTAATATTGCAACTGTTTTCACAGGAGATAGGAATTATAGTTGAATTTTACAGATTTCTTAACTTTTGGTGTTTAATTTTTTTTAATAAAAATGCTACCGAGTTTTTATCTGATCTATGTAGGAGTTCTGCAAGATCGTGTTAAATGCTACCTATATAAAAGTAAATCCAAGTCTGTCTGTTTTTAAATTTTATTTCGATGCTTTTATTTTATTTAAAAACAATAGGATAGTGAAGCGCACTATGGTTTTGCTATTAGAAATATTGTTCAAAAATGTATAGTTACAAAATTATAAATTAACACAATTTGAATTTATGATTTTTATTAAAAAAAATCGACGCTAACGAAGTAGCGGGTATACTGCTCGTAATAGAATATAATAGTTAAGGAATAATTTATTCTTACTACTAACAAAACTGCCAATAAAAATAAGAGAGAAACTGAGAAGAGTTGCTTACATAAACAAAAAGCAGTTTATTAGTTAATAAAGACAGTAAATAGGTTTTAGAATACGATTTTCTTAATAAATACTTTAAGAGCTAAATTGTGTATTAGCTAGTATGTGTATTAAACATAAATTAAAAACTTTTTTGAATACGACCATTAATCTTTAACTTGCCAATGTAAGCGTATGATAAATTTTAATTAATTATAGCAAGTATACGCTCCAATAACTTTTTCCGCTAGTTCTCAGTGCAAAATTTTATATCTATTGATTTACTTAAATACTTTCAATAAAATTTGATACGAATATTTATGATGTTAAAAGGTACTAATAGATAAAATAATTATAAAATGATATTAATTATGGCGGACTTTAACAGTTTCAAGAAAAATGCTATATAAAATGTATAATTGTCTTTACACCGATTTCAAAAAGCTATGAAAGATAGAAATACAATGATATGTGTGGAACGTTGACCAACTTATTCAGACAATATTACAAATTTGGGATCAGGAAATATTCAAAAGTGAAATAGAAGTGAGAGTTTAACTTTTGTAACTTGTAATATTATAGTCTTAAAAATATATTTTTATAAAATTCAATGAAATCTATATAAAAATAAATCATATTTCGTTAAAGTATTTAAAAATTTCATCTTTGAACTTTGTGGTAAAATACTAATGCTTGTTTGATTTTGATAAAGTTTTAGGCCCATTATTATAACTTTCCAATAACTAAAGTTAGGATGTTATCGTTCACTTTAACTGTTTTTGCTTGTTATAAGTATAAGTTAAGCTAAAAGTGACCAATAAGCTAAATGTAAGAACATCTTACCATTAACTTTTATCGGACGGTTTACGTATTCAGAGCTGCCATATTTTCTGCTTTATAAAAGAAATAAATAAAATCATATTTATTCCGCTGTAGTTTTTAGTAATTTGTCTGTCTATATTTATATTAGCTATGGCGTTGTGTTTTAGTTAGCTTAAACTCATTTATTTTAAAAATTTCTTTGTTTATACCCTACACCACCAAAGGTGGTTGGGGTATTATGTGTTTGTGCAGAAGTTGTAACGCAGAGGAAAAATCTTCGGACACCCACCTTAAAGTATACCGTTCGATTCAGAATCACTGAGTCTGAGAATTCTGAGTCGATTTATGCGCAAAGTACAGATCGCAATTTTGAAGATAATTTGATGAAATTTGGTACATATATATGCTTTTTTCAATACAAGGAAAAATCCTATTGAATTTGGTTATGATCGGCCCATTATTTCACCTAGACTCCATACAAATGTCCTCCCGGAATAGAGTTTTAACACATAAAGATGCCTTAAAAATATGAATATTTTAATAAAATTTAGTACAAATAAGTTTTATATCAACAAAAATCCGTCTGCAAATTTCATGAAGATAGGTCCATAACTGACCATAGCTCCCATATAAATTCCTCTCCCGAAAATCACTAACGTATATAAATCCCATACAAATGTTAATATTTAACACACGTAAGTTGTATATAAGTAAAAACAAAATTGTGTGGATCGTAATGGTGTAGGGTATCATATAGTCGGACTTGACCGACTATATCTTCTTCTCTCGTTTTTATTTGTTTATATTTCCGTTAGTGGCAGTTACGTTCAAATAGTACATGTTGCCACTACATAAAGTGGCCAATAGTAATCGGTTTTTGCTTTGATATTGCCGTATTATAAAAATTATAAAATTTGCCTTAAAACCAAGTTGTAATAACCAAAAGTAAATAAAGCTCACTTTATCGTTCACTTTAGTTTATCTTGCCTTTAACTATCTGATACCTTATAGGTAAGTTATAATAACCGCCCTTAGAATATATATTTTTAAATATTTCATGTCATATACAAAATGTTTCACTCATAATAACAAAGGGATTTATTTCCTTACGCATTTTGATGTATATTCTATTGATCTAACTATTGTGTATATAAAAATAAGCATCGATCAAAATTATATATTCACCTGTATATATATCCTCCAACTAATTCGTTAACTTCAATTTTAATCTGGAAAGTTGTATAACAAAATATTTTTCAAGGATTCATCTTCACTATAATATATAAATAATTTCGTAGTTCTTCCTCTATCGAAAGATTGATTTCCTAAAACTAGCGCATTATATTTGACCCTCAAAAATATGTAACCTTTAAAAAGTGACTTTGTGTTGCTGACATTTGTTTTTTTTATATTTTTTTTCAGCTTGAAACAAACAAATTTAAACTCATTTTCAATTATTTACAAAATTGTATAAAGAGGCCATTGGAAAAAATAAAACGCAATTTATTATATTATTCACACACATTCTAACAATTTGTTTTGATGATGATTTTACTACTACTACTACTACAACTACAACTTTATTTAGTGTAAATAATAGTAGTTATTTTTATTATTATAAATTATTTGTGTTGCTTTTTGTTTTGTTTTGGTTTTTTTTTGTCTGTATGATTTCAAATGTAGAAATACATAAGTGTGTATTTCAGATGATGGTGAAATTTGGGTTATTGCGTTGTGCGAAAAATACTCATTCATTCATTCACTTCTTGTTCACTCGGTCCACCCCACTTCGCTCCACTACCAAAAATTTTATATAATTTATTTTTTTGGCCTGAAGAAAGTTAACATTAGAGCAAAAAAAGTTTATGTTTTTTAGTATTTTTTTTTTTTTTTTTTTTTTTTTTTATAATTAAGTAGGTATATAATTTTTTGTAAAAGTGTTTTGTATTCAAAAGTGATAATAGGAATATTTTTTGTTTTGTTTGTAATTTTGTTTTTAAGTGAAACTTTGTGGAGAGTTTAACAATAAGTTGTAAACAATTTAAAAACAATTTAAAAAATTTTAAATTTGTCATAGTCTTAATAATCTACTTAGGCTTGATGTTAGCAGATATTCTACTGAAATCAATATTCTCCTCTAAAGCATAAAATACTATAGGGATTACTGAGCTATTATGAAGTCTTAATTAGCTGAAGCAACGTTTTGTCTGATTTTCATCTTCATCTTTATTTTCCATATCTACATAAATGACCTAAATCTTGAGGTCTTTTTTAGTCGGTGTTCATACACAGCAATTTCGTTTGCTCCAATTCTGAGTTCGTAGACGAGAGAAGAGGTAAAGAAAATGTAAAAACTTAGTATTAACTTCTCCTCTCTCTCCTACGAACTCAGAATTGCAACAAGAAAAATTGCTGTGTGTGAACCCTGACTTAGGAGTTGGTAAAGACCATTTTACAGTGATCTATGTGTGATTGGGATTCAAGTTTCTCGTGTTATGAGTTTCTCTGTTCATACCTCTAATGTTTTTTCTCGATTTTTTTTATCAATTTTAACGCCAGACTAGTTCAACTACCATTAAACTGATTAATCCATAAAACATATCTAGAGTTCAGTCTGAAAGGTAATTGTGCAATTTTTTCTTGTCTATACGTTTATCATAAAATTAGTCTCGTCGCACAATGGTCCTAAAACGAATTTTTTTGGAAATAATTATGTAACTTAAGAAATACTGGATGAATTTGAATGAACAATCTTGTGTGTGTATTTCAATTGATTTGGAGGAGCACAGGTCCTTAGGGAGTCTGGGAGACGGGGGTGGACCTCCAAAGTTGGTCACCTCGGGTATGAAAATTTTGTTTAAAAAAACCGCCAAAATTTCATTTATGATTTGATTGAAAAAATTTTGCACACAGATAATCCTTATAATTCTCTACAAAAAATACGCTTATATGTGTGGGATATCTTTTGTACTTTAAGAGATATTTGGACCGAAGCAAATTTTACCCTCATTTTTGACTTCGTCTTTTTAAATTATTTAAACTTGGGGGCCTTAATTTGGTCCCCACAAATTTAATTAATTCTCTGGATTTTCTATAAAATTCTAAATAATTTTCGTGCAAGAACCATATACCTATGTGATTTAGATAAAAGGTTATATTATTTTGAAATAGAAAATTTGAAAACAATTGTGATTTTTTTGACTTTAAAATCCATTATTTTCCTCTGGACCATAAGTTTTTTTTTTTCATGTTTCTAAAAGAATGTTCCATAAATGCATGTTAAAATAAATCCAGATGCATTTGGGAAACAGTTTCCCCGCTAGCCCTATCAATATTTAACAAGCGACGCCTCTTATTACGACAGAGTTACCATTTTACTGAAAAAAAAGTCAATTTTTAAAGCAAGCTTCCCAGAACTGGAATTTTTTGTATTTTGGAATAAAATAAGTGGGAATCTTTTTACACTCTTCTTTTAAGGATAACTTTTTTTATATAATACTAAAATTTCATAATGATAGCTTAATTAATTTTTCATTTTTTGATCAATTTAATGAAAAAATTTTGTTCTAATACTTTATTATTTATATATTACGAAGCGTCGTTTGCCATTATTTCTTATGAATTCGGGGTCGACTTCTAACTTCTTCAGATCCCAGTCAGTAAATACAAACCGTCGTCTATTGTGTGAAAAATTGACATATTTAAAAGGCTTGGTACTGGTCTTATTATATTTTAACAGAAAATTAAATAACAACTAAGAGATTTTTATAAAAAAAAAAACATTTTATGGAAAGAAAAAGAAATTTTTTTAAAAAAAAGTAAAGAAAATTTTCTGTAGAATTTTTCGTGTTTTTTATAGAAGGATTTTATTTTAAATTAATTGAAAACTTATAAAAATAACATTTTTCGAAAACTTCCCACAGAAAGAAAATTTATCGTAAATTTCCTAAAAACAAGAAACTCTTTGAATAATTCTTATAAAAAGAAAATTAATTTAAAATTAGTTTCTTAAAAATTAAATTGTTAAAAATTTTCTATAAAATTCAAATATTGACCAACATTTTCTATAACATGGAAATTATGAAATATATTTAATTAAATGAAAATTTCCTAAAAAACATTTTTTCTAAAATTTTCATTAAAAAAAAAAAAACTTTAATTTTCTATAAAAAATAATTGAATATTACCCAGCAAATACTTGGTAATGACATGTAGTTACGGATGTAGTTACTTTGTAATAACATCAACATACTGTTTGCATTACATAGAAGTTGTTTAGTAACTATTTATTTATAAACCGAATGTTAAATTATTTACATTTATTTACGATCAGATTTTTAAAAATATTAATTTTTATTGATTAAATTTAAAAAATCTTTTTACAACAACAAAAAAATATTTTATTTGTAACCTAAAATATAACTAGTTCCTATTGTTATTACTAATCATGACTTCAATAATGCTTTAAAATCAATACACTGTTTAACAGCTTGGAAGTAATTAGTTATTGTAATGACATCTAAGTAATGTATAGGGTAAGTAGTTGCCTCTAATGTCATCACCGTGTTAAAATAATGAGTTATTCAGCTGATGTGTAAGTAGTGGAGAGTAATTATATTAGTTTCTTAACTCATTACATAGCAACCAAAGTTTTTGCTGGGTAGCTATAAAATTTTTTTTTTGAATAATTCTCATAAAAAAAAAATTATCGAATTTTCTTAAAAAAAAATGCTGGAAAAATAAAACTTTTTAAAAAATTACATAATTTTATTAAAAATTTTATAAAAAAAACAAAAATTTAATAAAAAAACGTTTTAAAAAGATTATCGAAAGAAAGTTTCTATATAAAAAATTTTCTAAGAATAATTTTTATTATTACACAGAGTTACAAAATGGGAAAAAATTTCTGCGGCACAGAGTTTCTCAATCAATTCGGATACACGGTGTTGATAGCTACTAATCCTTTTATCCACTTTTTTGAATTGACTCTAGTTCTCGCCATAAATCGCGATTTGTAAAACGCGATTTGTAAAATTAAGGAGGTTGCCAGTTTTGAAGCATATCTCAAAAACGACTTGTCTTATTTTGTTCAAGAAAATATAAAAAAAATTTAATTAACTTGCCTATTCACAGAAAAATTGTGACTGAAAAATAGTAATAAAACGCAAATTGTGACTATAGTCTTTAATTTTCTATTCACAAACAAAAATGTATTAATATTTCGTTTTTAAATTAAGACCTGATATGTAGACAATCATACGAGTTGTGACTATCATAAAAAGACATTTTATATGCCATTTACACCAAATTAAAAATTAACTGGTTTTTGAAAAACCGAAACTCAAAAACCAGACTGTTTACATACCTCGTTTTTACTCCATATGGTTTTTGATTGTTTATAACTTTCTTAAAATGACTTCATTGAACTAATATCGTGTACACTTTTTTTTTATATTTTTTTAATAATATTTTTGAAATAGTTTGTTTAAAAAATATAAAAAACGATTAAAATTAATATAATTAGACATTTTCTTTCAACTAACATATACGAAAGCTTAATGATCTAAAACCTATGAACAGGCTGTATCATAAACAATTATTTTCGTAGTTTTCGCTTAGTTTTCTACAAAAACTACATGAAAATGGTTTTTGATTTGTATGGAAAAACCAAAGAAATTTATGTAGTTTTTCATTCAAAAACTAAATGAAGCCAAAAACTACTAGTTTTTGTTTGGTGTAAATGGCATATTAATTGAAAATAAAAAAATATGAAAATTTAAATAATGTGTTGTAGAAAAAATAATGCAGATATACATATTTGAAACATTTGAGGGCAAAAGAGTGATAAAGTATATACATAACACACTTTTACCTACATTTCTTGCATATTTTCATCGGATTTTGCAGTATTCTTTGCAAATTCTCTAAAATTTTCAAATTTTTTACAAAATATTTTATTTTTAATTTTTATTTTCAAATGACAAGAAAAGTAAAAAATGTTAAGCATGTTTTGTGACTATGTTAACAGAATATGAAGTTATGACTAAGTCACAAGTATAATCGTAACTCTTAGTCATAGAGCTTACGAATAGAGGCACCAAGGCAGTAGTATATGCGGCCTATGTTGTGGTCCTCATCAGGGGAAAATTTCTCTCCACGATTAGTGAACTCATGGAATCAGCTCTAAGTGTTCTATTGTCATGGGCTAGGGACAACGGTCTGGGAGTAAATCCCACAAAGACCGAACTAGTGCTTTTCACTTGGAAATATGAGGTTCCGGCTTTCAAGAAACCACGTCTTGATGGCATCACCCTGGAACTTTCGAAAGAAGCCAAATACCTTGGCGTGATTCTGGACTCTAAACTCTCGTGGAAAAGTAATGCTGAGAGTCGCATGCAGAAGGCACTGTGTGCTTTCTATACATGCAAGAAGACATTCGGGAAAAGATGGGGTCTAAAACCGTATATCGTCCATTGGATGTATACTGCGGTTATTAGACCCATTCTTACCTACGGTGCTCTTGTATGGTGGAAGACACATATCTCTACTCTGAATAAGGTGCAGAGACTGGCTTGTCTCTCAATTACTGGTTCAATGGGTTCCACTCCCCAAGCCAGTCTGCAGACTATGCTTGACATCCCTCCCCTTGATATTTTTATTAGAAATATCTCCGCCAAGTCCGCTCTACGGCTCAAAGAGTCGGGCGAACTCAGGCACTGCCGCGTTGGACACGGCACTATACTGAATGTAATAGACAGATCAACTCGTATAAAGAGGACTGACTATTTAATACCGAGAATGAATTTTGATAGAACATTCGATATCAGAATCCCATCTAGGGAAGATTGGGCAACAAATTCCGTCTTTAAGGAATTTGCAATCTCAGTATTCACTGATGGTTCTAAGACAGATACTGGCACTGGCTCGGGTATATTCTCTGATGACTTAGACATTTCGATGTCTCTCAGATTACCCAATTCGTGCACAGTCTTTCAGGCCGAAATATATGCCATTAACGTGGCAGCGAAGCGAATTCAGGAATTTCATTTCTGCGCTTCGAACATTGACATATGTATATGTGGACAGCCTTGCAGCAATCAAGGCTCTGAATTCCCCCATTGTAAGATCAAGATGTGTTGACGACTGTATATGCTCCTTAACTCAGCTAAGACACTTTCGGGTGGAGCTGATATGGGTTCCGGGCCATAAAGGTATACGAGGTAACGAAATGGCGGATGAATGCGCAGTAAATGCATCGTCTTTTAACGAGGCAATCGCTTGCGAGGACCCTTATAACCTAATCTAACCTTTAGTCATAATAAAATTGTGACTTTCTTAAGACTATTTCTATGAATAGGCATGTAAAATTCTCTTCAAGTCGTTAATACATTACTTTTTAATACGGTCATCAGTTATGGAGATATTAAGTTCATCTTTTTAGAATAAATTAAATTGTATATAAAATTTCAAGAATTTTTTTTTTTTTTTAAATCATTAAAATTCGAAAGTGTCAAAAATTAAAATTTTAATTCTCTAATCATAAAGATTAAATTAAATTAAAATTTTCAAATATTTCCTATAAAAAGAAAATTTATTTAAAAAAAAACATATACATAAAATTTTCTATAAAATTTGATGACAATTTCAAAATTATTTTTATCAAAAAATTAAAAAAAAAAAAAAAAATGAAATTAAAAAAAGATTCTGCTGTGCCTGACTGCATATACAATCTGACTGCATATACAAACAACAACAAGAACAACAATGCTAATCATTATATTACTGTTACATACAAACTACTATAAAAAACAACAACAATGCTTAATATAAATATTTTTCTGTGTATTTATATTATTAACAATTTTTTTTTAGTTTCTGGCCCATAACTCGGTTGCTTATGAACGAATTTGTTTGATTCAAAAAACCGAAATTTTGTACAAATATTTATGACCAACCTGTTCAACTCGTAGCTTATATAGGAACTTCCAAAAGTCTAAAAATGCGTTTTGGCCGATATCTGGGATATAATGGACGGATTTTTTTTCAGGAAAAAAAATTTTAAGAAAGATCTTGAATTTTTCGTGTAAAAACGAAGACGCTAGCTTGTGTAGGAGCCTAGAAAAGCCGCCAACAAATAAGATTTTTTTGGGAGTATCTTCGGTTTTTTGCCGATATCTCAGTTATTTATCAACCGATTTTGCTCATTTTTATTAGCGATTTTCTACATCAAATTGTATATATGTTTTATACAATTTGATGTATAAAACATATATATCCGATAACTGGGGCTTTCTAAAAACTTATTTCAACAGACAGAAGGACATCTTTATATCGACTCACCTATCCCGAATATATATATATATATATATATATATATATATATATATATATATATATATATATATATATATATATATATATATATATATATATATATACTTTTTGGGGTCTTAGATGAATATTGTAGAAATTACAAACAGAACGACAAACTTATATATACCCTTTACACCTGTGGTGAAGGGTATAAAAATAATAATATTTCTAAGAAAAGTTTTTTTTTCCGAATATTTTAATAAAAATTTTGCTATAAAAAGGGACATTAAAAAATATATTATAGAAATTGAAAAACTATTTTTGTATAAATAAGCAAGAAGTAAATTAAAATATATCGAGGGCTTATATTCAAAACGGGCCATATGCAAAACCTCAATTGTTCAGGAGAACATAAAAACTGTTTATTTCACTAATTTTTCAACATTTTGCAAACCGTTCTTCTACAAGTTGTTGAAAAATAAATCTTTTAATCCCATTATTCGCGAAGTTATGGTAGATAGCCCGTTTTTTCTTAATTTTTAATGTGTGTTATAGAATGTTCATATAGCCCGTTTTGTTTATCCAAAAATTAAAGGCGTAAAAATAATAGTTTTGAAAAAAAACAAAAACAAAAAAAAAATAATAAACAATATGTTTAATATATGATATCATACCAATCAGTAGATAAAAAAAAGGAAATTTTGTGATTGGCAAGACCATCTTTAAACGTTAGAACTGTCAAATGACAGGTGTGTTTACTAAAAAAGTGGAAATGTGTTTAAAATTAAGATTATAAATTAAATTTTGGAAGAAAAAAAAAATCATGCGAAAAAAATTGCAAAAAAAAAATTTGAACCTATTAAAATTATATTGAATTGCATATCAAAAACTCAAATATGATTAAAAACTTTAAAGAAGATTATTGCACTTTTTATTTAATTCCATTTTTTTAAGAAACTGCTTTCGGTATCTAAGATATTTTGCTTATATTCATAAATTTTATTTACATTTTTTCATTCCTGTCTTCAAATCGAATGTATAATGCTCGAACTTAGCCTGACAAAATGTTGATGGGTATATCCGCGTATAGTCTTTGAGTATCCAAAAAAGGTTAAAAATATAACTTTAGTAGCTTTTTTCTTCAGACTGAGGTAATATAATTTTTATGAGATAAGTATAATAAGATTCTAATTCAAAATGTTTAAAAAAAGTTCAAATCGAAAAGAAACTTCTCATTGTTTATCAATTAACTTTTGGCTCCAAGATTAACACCATATATAAAAAACAGAAAACTAAAGAGTCTGACGCAAAAAAACATTTTGGAAATCTACATGTGACTCGGTTTGAATATAATCCCTCGATATATTTTCTATAATTTGGTAAATATAAAAAAACTCATATTTTCCAAAAGTATCAAATTCCTCCTCATGAATATCTGGTCCCAAATGCAATTAGAAATCCCAATTAGAAATTAGAGGAAATATTTTATAAGTTCAACAAAATTAATTTGCTGTTCATACTATAAATAACGCTCGTTCATTGACTCTCCTTTACAACAAGAAAAGTGATGCAAGTTGCGACCTAAATATCACACTAATCAACAAATATTTCCCGCTAGTAATCAATTTATACATCAGCCTTAACATTTGTGTTTTTATTATTTTTTATTTTTCTTTTAAAAATATTTATTTTGCTAAAGCATAATATACAGTTGCTGTCTAATTACTTTTTATGTTGCCAAAATAAAGAAATTAAAAAGAAAAAATTTGTGAAAAATTATTTTTTGTTTTAAATTTTTCTACACTTACGCACTAATTTTAGCTTCTTAAGAAATTACTTTTTAAAAAATAGAAGACAACAAAAGAAAAATTCAAACAAATATCAACTACTTATAACAATAAAACCTTATACTACATAGAACAATTTTTTTGTTATTGTTCAGTCACATTTAACTCAGAGTCTGCGTCATAAATGACCTAGATTCGGGGGGCAAAAACAAAAACAACTAGAAAACATGCATGACATAAAACAAAACACCAAAAACAAGCCACCACAATACAGACAACAACGATCACTTGTCATATCCGATCATTTATTTTAGTTGACTACAACTACATACATATTTACAAACATACTCTAAAATGCTGCCATACTACAATACACTGAGCGGGTAAAAGCTGAAGAAAAGAGGCTTTTTGAAAGCCTTATTTATTTATTTTTTTTTTTTGGAGATGAGATTGATTATATTATAAACTTATTTAATATTTACATGTGCTATTACTCATAAGGTTTTGATTATTTCTTGCTATGTAAAAAGGAGCTTTTAAAAAGCTTTTTTGTTGGCCTTCTAAAGTAAAGGATACAAGATTCTGTAAGAGATCTTTTAGATTAAAATGCTTAAGACTTCTAAAAGAAGCCAGAATTGGTTATACATTTTATTTTTTAAAGAAGAGGAAGTAAATCGCTTTAAAGAGGCCTGCAAAATAAATGCCTTTAATTTTTTTCTTCTGTTGTAGTATGTAAGTGACTCATTGGTGACTAAATTTCAAAGCGTATAATAACAAACACCCACGAAATGTATCGCACTTATGTAAAACAACAACGAAGAATGCAAAATATGATGAAAACTTCAAGCACCTTAAATTTATTAGTATAAACAAATATTCTTACACTAATGCAAACAAAACAAGGAAGAAAAATATAATTAGTCAATCCTGACCAGGCACGGATCCAGCTCAAGCTTTTGGGGGAGGAAAATAGAATGATTTTCTTAACTATTTCCTGAAATTGTATGATTTAACACAGATTTTTCATTAAGCGTTTTCATTTTGGGGAGGGAAATTTCCTTTTTTTCCCTCCCCGTTGATCCGCGCCTGATCCTGACCATAGATACCCTACATCATTGCTTTCCAGAGGGGTCCCCAATTTCAGGGGAGGGGTTTTATATGGAACCTGTGACAAATTATGGTTCCGATACTTGTATTAAGTGTATTAAGAAAATTTAGGGAGCAAAAAATGGTTATAGTAAATTTAAACTTCTTAAAACCAAACCGTAAAAATATTACATACAAAAATCCGTGTTTCCCTGATAAAAATTTCAAGATATGGCTCCTTTAGGATTTGTAGGACGAATAGTTTTAAAAGTGTGCCAAAATTTAATTAGACAATTATAAATTTATGTTCGTATATTTCCGCTCCCTGCTAAAAATTTCAAAATCTGGCACCGTTAGGATTTGTAGATCGCATAGGTTTATAAGTGAGACGAATTCTAACGTCATTTGGCAGCTTCAAAGTTTTGGAAGGAGAGAAAATTCTTAAAAAATGTTATATAAATCCTGGTATATCCGCTCCCTGATAGAAATTTCAAAATCTAGCTCCGTTTTGTAGGAAGAATAGTTTTTATAAGTGAGTCGAATTTTAATCTTCTACGTTATCTGGGACCTTCAGAAAGCTCTGAAAAGAGAAAAACTATTTAGAACATTATATGGGATTTATGTGACTCCCGAAAGGGGCCCTTATATGAGAGCTATGTTCAATAATGGTCCGAAGGGAAATTTGACACTGTTGTTTCTACCTACATGAAACTTATATGTGTCAAATATTTCATTTATAAACTTTAAAGTGAAGAGGGGTTTATATGGGAGCTATGGTCAATTATGGACCGATTTGGCACAAATTTAATGAAGACCTATACCTTAGAGTAATATATACAGGTGAAATTATCGATTGACAATTGAAAAAATTGTTATTTTGCAAACAAAAATGTGTTTTTATTTTATTTTAGCAACAACAAAAATTTATTTGATTACACACGCAAAGAAAAACGAGAGAAAAAGATATAGTCGGTCAAGCCCGATCATATGATACCCTACACCATTGTGTACATTATAATTAGGGGAGGGGTCTTTTATTAGACTTGGAGCCAAATGTGGACCGATACTAATGTTTATATGTCGATGCTAATGTTTATATGAATTTATTCACATTTGTGTGATTCCCGAAAGAGGGCCTCATATGGGAGCTATGGTAAATTATGGACCGATTATGGAAAATTTGGCACTATCATTTATGTTCATATAAAACTTATTTGTGTCGAATATTAACTTGATACTAACATTTTAATGGGAATTATGCCCCTTAAAGTGATTTTCTGAAAAGGGGTTTATATGGGAGCTATGGTTAATTATGGACCGACCTTTTTAACAATCGGCACACTTATTTAGATTTATATGAAACTTATATGTGCCAAATTTTATTAAAATACTGCTATATTTAAGGGATTTATGATCGTTAAACCCTTTTCCGGGAGGACATTTGTATGGCGGCTAGGTGAAATAATGGACCGATCATAACCAATTTCAATAAGCTTCGTCCCTGGACTATAAGAAACCTGTGTACCGAATTTCATTAATTTGGGTTCAAAATTGCGACCTGTAGTTTGATTACAAAGTTTACATGGACGGACAGACGGTCTGACGGACAAACGAACGGACATAGTTAAATCGACTCAGAAAATGATTCTAAGCCGATTGGTACAAATTAAGGTGGGTCTTAGACCAATATTTTTGGGTGTTACAAACATCAGCACAAACGCATAATACCCTCCCCACCTATGGTGGTGTAGGGTATAAATATGGTTCTAGTGACCATAAACTAAGAGCAACATACTATGATTGCAATATATAATTACAGTTAAAAATAAGTTAAATGTAAGTATATTTGTACGTAATTATTGTTATGATTCCATTTTATAATTTTTTCATCATTTAATGATTCGATTTAGAAAGGTTTATAACCTTTTCTTAAATATTGCTTCCAATTTCATCATGTTTTTATCATGTAATTATCCCATATTCTCATATATATAAAATAATTTCATCATATATATAATTCCATTTTATCATATGTATAATCCCATGTTTTCATATTTATATTGATTTGTACCACAATATGTGGTACATTTATCATATTGAATATAAACAAACCTTGTCAATTTATATTTGTTTATATCTAAACAAAACGAGAATTAATATACTAACAAACTACTGCACAAAAATTTCTATTCAATAGTTAATTAAAGCAAAAAAAATATTTGCTTAATGGTTATAGAATTAACCAAATTTGTAAAATTAACTGAATGGTTGTAGAATTAATTAAATAGTTATAGAATTGACTAAATGTTTGGATTTTTCATAAATATGGTTTAATACAAAAATATTTACATACAAATTATAATTGAGTCAACCATATTAAAATTTTTGATCAAATCAAACGGTATTATTTAAATCAATAAAAAACGGCTATACAAACATAAAATAGTTGTAGTGATCATGCTGTAACCATGTTTTTTCTCTGCGTGCATGTATTTTGTTGCTGTTGAGTTAGGTTTTTGACAATTACTTTCATATTTGGGTACTATTTGACCTATACCTTGTTCACTATGTATACATAGTCAGACAACCAGCCAGAAGGACGAACATTGCTAAATCAACTTAGTGTACGTAAAGGAAGGGATCCAAAGATTTTTTTTGTGCGTTCCAAACGGCAAAAATATATCAAAAAAATCTTTAATTTGTTAACTAATAATAAAATAAAATTTGTGGTCCTGTGTTGTTGCTAAAGCTCAATTGCAAAAATAAATTAAAATTAAAAAATAAAAAAAAAAAAAAATAAGTTCCATATTTTCCAGTTAAAATTTAGAAAAAGCGGTAACTAATAACAGCAGCAGCAAACAAAACAATTTATTAAAATACACATGATAAATGTTGATCAGTGATCATAAAGGCGCTAAACATTTGACATTAAATAGAAACATTTAAAATTTTTAATACATATTTCTAAGAAGAAACAACAATGAAATCCAATATTTTTTTCATTTTAAACACAAACGATTGGCAAAACTGCCAAAATGAATGAGTGTGTGAACAAGTTAATGATAAATAGCTGCCACTAAAATATTATAAATTTCTTTTTATTATTTTCAATGTTTTGTTTTCATTCAATTTTGAGGAAAAATTAACAAAAACATTAAAAATTTCAAGAAAATTTATTTTCACATGAATTTTTTTTTATTATTTTTTTGGGTTTGTTAAACTAAAGACAGAGAGAAAAAAAGGGGACAAAGATCATTGAAAGATCTTGTTGTTTGTTTTGCTTAAATTGCATGGCGGCGATATATTTTGTTCGATCATCAATAATTCTCATAAGATAATTAACCTAAATAATGTTTTTTAAAAAATATTTATTTGTTGTTTTTGTTAATTTATTTGTTAAGTAGAGTGTGCATTTGTGTGAATTTTTAACGATAATTTTTCATACAAAATAAAATTTGCACTTGAGAATATAAACTTATTTTCATTTAAGTGTAGTATCTTTTTTTTTTTTTTTTTTTTTTGTTTTTTTGGTATTTAATTTAATGACGTTCATATGCGATGTTGTTTATCATAATTGTTTTTCGAAAACATTTCTGTTTTATTTATTTTTGCATTTTTAGTTGATAAATTCTTTTCCAAAATGTCATATGACAACATATAGACGTACAAATTTCCGACTTTAGTGTTACATTTGAAAACAATAACCCAAATTTTTAACTTAATGAATTCTGAGAAATTTATGGTTGAAAATTGTTTAAGTGAAAACAAATATCAGGTTCTATATACATGCACACACAGTAGAGTTTTAATGGATTAGAAAATATTAGTAATAAATTTTATACTTGTAAATTTTTCATAAAGTGGACTTCAATTACGAAATTGCTTATATTAATTAATTTTTGTTTGATTTTGCTCCAATCATCAAAATGATAATATTAACAACTAGAATACTTAATTTTATTATTACTCCTTTTTTTACTGCCTGTTTCTCTAAATGCAAACGAAAGCTTTGTTCGAGTAAATGTATTGAAAACAACAAATAATTTTAAAATTTATTTGTTGCTTTCAATACTTTAAGTCGATCAAAACTTTCGTTCGCATTTAGAGAAACAGGCAGTTAAATAGAGCTGAAAATTGTTAGAAATTGACTTAAATTTATTTTATTTCTATATTTTTATAGACAAATTTTTCATTTGTTTTTTTTTATTTCATTAAGAGCTGTCAATTAAAAAAAAAAAATTGTAAACCAATTTGAAAATTAATTACACAGGGAAACACGGATTCTGCGGCAGGGAGTTTCTCAATCAATTCGGATACATGGTATTTATAAGTACTAAAGCTCTTATCCACTTTTTCTGAATTGACTGTAGATCTCGTGATAAATCGCGATTTGTAAAATTTTGGAGGCTGGACTATATATTGAAGCATATCTCGAAAACGACCTGTCTTATTTTGTCTAAAAGTATATCAAAAAAATTCCAATTAAAATTATCTTCAAGTCGTTCTTACATTACTTTTCAATACAGTCAAGAGTTATGGAGATATTAAGCCCATCTTTTGAAAAAAAATTAAATTTTTGAACAAAATCAGACAAGCCATTTTCGAGATATGCTTCAATATATAGTGCAGCCACTTTAATTTTACAAATCGTGAGTTATCGCGAGTACTAGAGTCAATTCCAAAGAAGTGGATTAGAGGCTTTGTACATATAAAAACCGTGTATCCGAATTGATTCAGAAACCTCGTGCCGCAAAATTTTTTTCTTATTTTGTAACTCTGTGTTATATAAATAAATAATATTTTTTTTCTTGTATAGGAAATTTTCATTTTTTTTTTTTTTTTTTATAGGAAATACAGAATATTACGTCGATACTAACATTCACATGAATTTATGAACTTTTGGGTGATTCCCGATATTGGGCCTTATATGGGAGCTAGTTAAATTATTTTTTTTGTCGAATATTAAGTTGATACTAAATTTTATATGGGATTTATGTACGTTAAAGTGATTTTCGGAAGGAGGGTTCATATGGGAACTATGGTCAATTATGGACCGATCTTAATGAAGTTTGCATATGCATTTGTACTTCTATTCTATTCTATTGCTATATTTAAGGTATTTATTTTTGTTAAAACTATTCCGAGAGGACATTTGTATTGTAAGATTCAAATGGAAATAATGGGCCGTTCATAACCAAATTCAATAGGCTTTGTCCTCAAAAAAAAAAAAACATGGTTCCAGTGACCATAAACTAAGACCAACATACTATGATTGTAATATATGATTCCAGGTTACAATAAGTATATTTGTACGTAATAATTACTATGATTCCAATTTATAATTTATTAGTAATGTTCATAGTCTTATTAATAACTTTTAGTAAGTTTTATAACCTTTTCATAAGTATTTCTTTCAATTTCATCATGATTTCATCATTTAATAATTCCATGTTATCATATATATAAAATAATTTCATCATATATATAATTCCATTTTATCATATATTTGAACTAATTTCATCATATATATTATTCCATTTTATAATATATATGAACTAATTTCATCATATATATAATTCCATTTTATCATATATATGATCCCATGTTTTCATATTTATATTCATTTGTACCACGATATGTAGTACATTCATCATACTGAATAAAAACAAACCTTGTCAATTTATATTTGTTCATATCTGAACTAAATGAGAATTAATATATTAACAAACTACTGGACTGATACACAAAAATGTGTATTCAAAAGTTATTAAAAGCAAATAAAAATTTGTAAAATTAACTGAATGGTTGTAGAATTAACTAAATAGTTGTAGATTCGACTAAATGAGGGGATTTATCATATATATGATTTCATATAAACATATTTAAATACGTATTATAATTCAGTGAACCATATTAAAATTTTTATTGTGGGTAATCATGAAATGATTAAACAGAATCATAAACGTTGCTATCATGAACACAGTATATTTTGAATTGAATAGTTGTAGTGATCATGCTGTTACCATGTTTTTTCTCAGCGTGCTTGTGCAAAACCGTCTTATGTACGGTATACTTTAAAATGAGGGTCGGAAAATGTTTTCTCTGCCTTACAATATTTGCACAAACATATAAATATCCTATATAATTTTCTTCTTATAGGATATATTTTATTATTATTATTTTTTTTTCTAAAAAATTTCCCTTTTATAGGCATTTTTTTAATTTTTCTTTTGATGGACAAATTTTTGATAAAAAATTTTTATAGTAAATTTTTGATAAATTTTCTTTTTGTTGGACATTTTCATTGAATTGTCTTTTTACAGGAAATTTTCGACAGAAATTTATTATAGGAAATTTTTGATACATTTTCTTTACTTAGATTTTTTTGGTTGTTTTCAACATCACCATAGGTGGTTCGGGTATTATGCGTTTGTGCTGATATTTGTATCGCATAGAAAAAACTATCAGACCACCTTAAAGTATACCATTCGACTCAGAATAACTTTCTGAGTCGATTTAACGATGTCCGTCCGTCTGACCGTCTGTATGTCCATGTAAACCTTGTAATCAAATTACAAGTCTCAATTTTAAAGATAAGTCAATGTTCTATTAGGTTATGGACGAACCCTATTGAAACTGGTTATGATCGGTCCATTATTTCACCTAGCCCCCACACAAATATATTCCCGGAGTAGGGATTTGACGACTATAAATGCAGTAAATATTTCGATATTTCAATAAAATTCGGTGCAATATAATCTTTCTACCAAATTTTATGAAGATCGGCCCATAACACTGGTCGACAAAAATTTTTTTTCGAGCTCCTTCAAAAAAAAAAAAAAAAAAAAAATTTGTAGACTAGATGGAATTCCGCATGCTAAACTCGAATCTGCTTTCAGTTTTTTTCCGTCGGAATTTTGTTTATGGGCGTGTCTAATATTGTGCCCTAATTATGTCAATTACTCGAGTATATTTGACTATTACTTGAGAGCGGTATGCACGATTTATATAAATGATACACCAAATTATGCGGAATAAAATAAATAGCTTTAAATCGCTCTACTATCAAATTTTTATCCGCTCAACAGTTTAGGAGATATTTCAAAAACAGTGTCAGAAAACATTTTTTCATGCAAAATTTAAGATTTCTTTTTTTCACTAAAACTTTTTTTTTAAGTGAAAGTATCAAAAATATTTAAGTTTGTCACCTTTATCCCAAAGCTGGAAAAATTACGAGCAAATAAAGCCACGTAACATAAAAATTTATGCACAAATCTTGATTGGATTCACAGTTAAGTTTAGATACCCATGCATACCTATAGCTAAGTGGAAATACAATAGTGGGCAAAAATTTATTATTTTTTTTTCGCCTTAAATAAAAAAATTGGTGGATTGGATGGAATTCAGCGTGCTAAATAAGAATCAGCTTTTACTTTTTTTCTATCACGCATTGATTTTTTTTATGGGCATGACTACTATGACCACGCCTTTAGGCAGTCACACTTGTGTAACTCGAGAACAATTTGTCCAATTAAGATAAATTGAACTTTTATACATAGTAACCTAAATTGTCTTTGAGCTGAATTTATATAATTTTTTTTCCAGTTAATATTTCCGTAGTTATTCGATAGTACCGAAAATTTTAAAATTTATTTTTTTGAAAAGTGGTGAAAATTTTGATCCATAACTCTGAAATTCTTGAGCGAATGAAAAATAATGTTTTTGATGTATCACTTATCAAAATCGTGTAAAGGGTTCTTGAGTTATAGCCTAAGTTTGACAAACCATTCTCGAATTTTATAGTGTGACCGTTGAATAAGGTGATGATATTAGTCATGTACATAAAAAAAATCAGTACCCGATAGAAAAAAGTGAATGCAGATTCTTGTTTAACTTGTCAAGAAAAAATATATTTTTTTTTTTTTTTGGCCACCACTGTATTTCTACTCAATTGTATGTAACATGGGTATTTTTACTTAAGTGTGAATAAAATTTAGATTTGAACATCAATTTTGAAGATACATGTCTTATTTTATTCGCAGCATTACCAGCTTTAAGATAAAGATGATAAACTGTAACATTTTAGATGTTTTCATTTATTAAAAGAAATTTTAGTAACAAAAAAAATCTAAAATTTTGCATGAAAATGATTTTTTTTCGGACACTTATTTCAAAATAACTCTGAAACTATTGAGCACATAAAAAATTAAGTTCAGGAAATTGAAAGATGTTTTTAGTCTGCGTCTTTTGGTTTATCACTTTGATCAATCGTACACATCGTTCTTGAGTTATAAGGAAATATACTAGAGCAATGGCCTTACTATGGGCGAAATATTAGACACGCCCATAAAAAAAAATCCAGACCTAATGAAAAAAACTTAAAGCAGATTCGTGTTTAGCACATCAAAATACATCAAGTCCAACTATTCGTCTATGGGGGAGGATTTTTTCGTTGACCAGTGTAATTGACATATATTCCATACATATATATGTTGGAATAAAGTTAATATTTGACACAAATAAGTTTTATATAAGTAGAAACTACAGTGCCTATTTTTATGAGAATTGATCCATAATTTACTATAGCTCTCATATAAGGCCCGGGAATCACCTTTAAGTACAAAATCCCATATAAATGTTAGTATGTATGTTTTAAAAAAATATGCATTACATTTAATGCATTGGCCACAGGTCCCCAAATTTTGATGTGCCTACACAATGGTGTAGGGTATCATATGGTCGACTATACTTTTCTTTCTCGTTTATATTTAAAAAATCAATTCTATGTGAAAGTGCATTCGTGTTTTTGTTTGTTTTTTTTTTTTTTTTTTTTTTTTTTTTTTGAAGAACTTAATAATAGAGAACAACTATATCCTGTAGTTTTAAAGGTTTTCCAAAAATCTTTCTTCTAATACATGTCATTTAATTTTTAAGTAAGAAAATTAAAAAACAGCAGCCTAAAAATAAAACGTGCTTCGAATTTGAAAATAATTTCAAAAAGACATAATGGATGAATGAAGAATGTTAGGTACGTTAAGATGTACACGAGTATAAGTAATAATCTTGTTAGACATGCTGGCCCTCTCTACTATAGTTGTTTTTGTGGAAAAGATAAAGGGAGGGGGCAAGAAGTTGTTGTTGGTTTGTTTAAGATGCTGACAACAACAAACAAATTTACTACATATCATTTTGTATTAAACTTAAGGGTGGCTTAGTTTTAGTTTCATTTCTTTTCTTCCATTTAAATAGATGTGGCACGAGTAGATGAGTCAACATGCGACTGTGAGTGAAACTTAACTTGAGCATTAAAAGACATTTCACTAAGAAGATGTGTTGACAGAAGACATAAAGCTTAAACATGATTTATTTTCTATGCGAGAGGGGAATCAAATCCAATAAATTAAAAATTGGGGGAAAAAAGAGGATTTAGTTTGAATTTAATATAGAGAAAGAAGAATGTAAGGAACAAACAAAACCAACACGTGTAATTGAATACAAACCAACCATATACATACAGAGATTCTTGCAACGAATCAACCAACCAAACTGCGATTCAGTCAGCCAGTCATCTATTCATTCTTTTATTCATGTTTTCTTATAGGGAATTGTATTTTAAGAGACTTTGAAGAATTTCTAATAAAAATTTTAAAATGTTGATGCAACAATTTGTTGTAAGTTAAAGTAGGATTAAAGGTAATTTATATACCACAAGCTGAATTGTTGTTTTTAATATGAAAAACACATGTAAAATATTTTATTATTTTATATATGGGGAGAGAAGAAAGATTTAACAGCTTAAAAGTATTCATATTGTCGACTTAATTTTTATTAAACACAGGAGTTATGAAAAATATAATTGTTCCTGAGTTTTATTTAATTATAATCGATAATGTGCCGTATATAATATTTTAGTTTTGAATGAAAATATTAAAATAAAAACAAACATTTTCTTCAAATCAATTTGAATATATTACATTATTTTTAAAATTATTTAAACCCATGATACAACTAAACAAGGTGGAATTATTAGAGTGAGTTGTCATTTTTTAGGTCTTCTTATGTCAAACAATTCGAAAAGTAAAAGGAAAACGAGAGAAAGCCCGACCATATGATACCCTACACCATGTGTACCAAAATTCTGGAAGGGGCCCAATTATGAACCTATACTTGTATTAAGAGTAAAATAAAAAAAAACTAGTACAGAATATTAAATAGATACTAAAATTCATATGTTATGCACTTTTGGGTGATTCCCGAAATTGGGTCTTATATGGGAGCTATGGAAAATTATCAACCGATCTTCATAAAATTTTGCACTGTCATTTGTACTTATAAAAAATTTATTTGTGTTGAATATTAAGTTAAGTGAACCTTGAAGTGATTTTCGAAAGAAGTGTTAATATGGGAGCTATGGTCAATTATGGACCGATCTTCACGAAATTTGGCATACAGATTTATACTTGCTTAAAACTTGTGCCAAAATTTATTATTATTTTTTTTTTTTATTTTTAAGGTATTTATGAGTGTTAAAACTCTATTCCGGGAGGACATTTGTATGGGGACAGGTGAAATAATGGGCCGATCATGACCAAATTCAAAAGGCTTCGTTCTTGTGCAAAAGAAATCATATGTACCTAATTTCATCAAATTATCTTTAAAATTACGATCTGTACTTTGCGCACAAGCGTTACATGGACAGCCAGCCGACCAGACGGACGGACATGGTTAAATCAACTCAGAAAGTGATTATAAGTCGAATGGTATACTTTAAGGTAGGGGTCGAAAGATTTTTTCTCTGCGTTACATAATTTGCACAAACACATAACACCCCAACCACCTATGGTGGTGTACCTTATATTTTAATGAAATTTTTCACAAATAAGATTTATATAAATATAAAACAAATTTCGTGAAGATCGGTCCATAATTGACCAAGCTCCCATTTGAACCCTTCTTCCAAAAATCACTTTAACGTGCATAAATCCCATAAAAATGTTAGTATCAACTTAATATTCTTCACAAATAATTTTTTTATAAGTATAAAAGACATTGCAGAATTTAATGAAGATCGGTCCATAATTTACCACAGTTCCCATATAAGACCCAATTTCGGAAATCACCCAAAGTGCATAAATACATGTGAATTTTACTATCGATATAATATTCTGCATTAGTATGTTTTTTTTTACACTTCTATACAAGTATCGGTCCACAATTGGACCCTTTCCGGATTTTGGTACACATAGACATTGGTGTAGGGTATAATATGGTCGACCTTGACCGACTATCACTTTTTCTCGTTTTTATTATATTTTTTATATTTTCTTTTGTTTTCTTTGTGACTGACTTTTCAGGAAAAATAAATTTTATAATGTTCCCTCTAATAATTGTACATTGTTATTTATTTTATCATGGATTCAACCTATTCCGAAATTAGTTTTTACTGACGTCATAGCATAAACAAACAAAAAACTGTTTTTGTGGCTAATTTGCGTCAATGGGTAAAGTTTAATAAAAAAAGCTTCAAGACTTTGTTTATTTTTCCTGGGAATTTTTTTGTTTACGTCTATTTAACCACAAAAATTATGCAGTTGACTGTATTTTACAAAATTAATTCACACATTTTTTTCCAGTATTAAGCAAATAAAAACCCAGTATGAGTAAATATTTTTAAAGGTGTGTTCGAAACGTTAGTACCCTAAGTAAGGTAGGTTATATTCCAAAGCTAATGATCCATGATGTGATCACATAGGATCATTATTTTTGGAAATTTTTGTGTTGGCGATATTTTTCATTTTAAATTAGTTCTTTTTAACATTGCACAGTGGGGTGGAATCGAAATTTCTTGGAAATAAATCTGTAACAACTAATTTTAAGAGCTTGTATATTTATCATATTTATGAGCTTAACGAGGCATTTATGCGATTGAATGACTTGACTTCAAGTGTTTTCTATTCGATAGATAATTTTGTTGTTTAGCCAACTGAGTAGAAATTTTAGAAAATCGAATAAAAATATTGGGTTATACTTATGTTAAAAAAAAAACTGGACTAAGATTTAGCAAAATTGAGACGGTTGAAATTTCAAATGCAAATTACTTGAAAACTATAGGAGATAAATAAAACATACACAGAATCTCCACTTCTAAAGGCTATGTGGGACACTGTTCCAAACTTAAAATTATACCTTCTCTGCTACGCCTATGTAAAATTTTACATAAATCTAACCAGCCGATTAGAAATAACAGATTCATTTCCAAAAAAAAAAAACGGTTCTACCCCAACGTACATTGTAAGACACTTAATTTATAACACTGAAAAACTATGTTATTTAACTACCTACCAGAGTTTAATTTGTCACAATATAATTTACTAAATCGATTCAGCGGTGTCCGTCTGTCTAACCGTTATTAATATAAATATTCTGACCAAACAACATATAAAGTGTTAAATTTTTTTTTTTCTTATTTACAAAAATTATTTATTTTAAAATCAACATTTATCCAACATTTATCTAATTAATAAACGATCATAAAAATATAATTCTGTACAAAGTAAAAAATATTTCAGATTATTTTTTCATAAAATTATTAACTAACTTTATATTTTAATTTAATTATATTATTGATTAATATAATTAATTTTCTAATTCGTTTACAATTTTCTTTCTAATAAATACACGCAAAGAAAAAATATGGTTCCTGTGACCATAAACTAATAGCAACATACTATGATTGTAATATATGATTCCAGGTTACAATAAGTATATTTATACGTAATCATTATTATGATTCCCATTTATAATTTATTAGTAAGGTTCATGATATATATAATTCCATTTTATCATATATATTATTCCATTTTATCATATATTTGAACTAATTTCATCATATATATTATTCCATTTTATCATATATTTGAACTAATTTCATCATATATATAGTCCCATTTTATCATATATATGATCCCATATTTTCATATTTATATTCATTTGTACCACGATATTCATCATACTGAATAAAAACAAAACTTGTCAATTTATATTTGTTCATATATAAACTAAATGAGAATTATAACTACTGGACTGATACACAAAAATGTGTATTTAAAAGGCATTAAAAGTTAATGGCTTAATGGTTGTAGAATTAACCAAATTTGTAAAATGAAATGAATGGTTATGTAATTAACTAAATAGTTGTAGAATTAACTAAATGATTGGATTTATTCATAAATATGATTTCATATAAACACATTTAAATACATATTATAATTCAGTGAACCATATTAAAATTTTAATTGTGGGTAATCATTAAATGATTAAACAGAATCATAAACGTTGCTATCATGAACACAGTATATTTAAATTAATTAAAAACGGCTATATAATCATTGAATAGTTGTGGTGATCATGCTGTAACCATGTTTTTTCTCTAAAGAAAAATTAAAGATTTATCTATAAAAATACAGAAATTAAATAAATTTAAGTTAATTTTCAACAATTTTCAGCTCATTATATCTATTTAAAAAAAAGCAGTAGTAATAAAATGAATTATTTTGATGATTGGAGCAAAATCAATTAAAAATTAATTAATATAAGCAATTTCGTAATTGAAGTCCATTTTTACCTTTTTCTGTGTATTTTATAATTCATTACAATAATTTATGATAAAAGGTAAATGAACTAAAAAATTTTGCTATACCTATATATGTTTTCTGAACCTAAAGTTGATGCTATATTCCAGTAGTTCCTTTTAATAAAATATTAAAAAAGAAAAATTTGGTTTTGGAGGCGCTCAACTTGGCGCAGAGGTCAGAATATTGTTAGTTATTGAATGCAATATTTTGTTGGGAAACCGTTAAGTTAATGTTAATGGCTTGTCAAATGTTTGTTTCTTATGCAATTTCAAATATTTCTTAAAGACATCGATAGGATCAATGAAAAACATGATTACATGTGTACCTCTTTTATAGTTTTCGAGTTATTTTCATTTGAAATTTCAACTATTTTAATTTAGCAAAATCTTAGTCCAAGGTATGTAGGTTGAAAGAGAAGGGTTATAAAAGTACTCAGATGAGTACTTTTTAGGGAATGGTAAATCGATTTCGATTTTAGTCGAAAATCGATTTTCAGGAGAAAAAAATCGGTTGTTTGCAATCGATTTTATGTCAACGATTTTATACTGAAATCGATTATTTAGTTTTAAAAATCGATTTTGTTTTAAAAAGTTTAGAAAAATATGTACAATTATAAAAATCTTATATATTAACATTTTTTTTTTGTAATAATAAAGTTATGTTAAATCAGTTCTATGACGAATCAAAATTTAAAAAAAAAAATCGTCTAAATCCTCCGAAGGATTAAAAAATTAAAACATTTTATCCAAATATTAATGAAATAGCTCGAAAATTTTTGGAAATACTGGCAATATCAGTACTGTGTAAACGTCTATTCTTATAATAGCCCAACAAAGAATAGGCTTAGTAGTGAGCATTGATTTAAATGTAAGGCTTTTTTACAACGCCTTACTGAAGATGGATTTGATGGATAAATTAAATATTCAGATTTCTATTTTATATACATAACTTTTATACATATATTATTTGTGACCTGCATATTTGAGGTCATTTCATAGGTATATTTTTTAGTTGTTTTTGATATACATACATTTTATTTCACTTTATCAATAAAAAATCGATTTCAAAATATAATCGATTTTGGGGACCGATTAATCGATTTTGAAAATCGAAATGAAAAAAGTTGATCGTAAAATCGAAAATCGATTTTTGGCATTGTTTACCATTCCCTAGTACTTTTATATCCATCTTAGTCTAATATTTTTCCGATTTTATAAAATGTGTATGTATTTAGTTAATGAACAAAAAGTGTCTACACTTTCGTTTTCTATAAAATAGAATTTTATTTAAGAACATGTAATAGTTTTATACCTTTCGGAAAAGTATCTTCGCAGAGATGATTGTAGGATTAAAAAGAAACACCTAATATGACTAAGTATAGACCCTTCCGAATTTGTCCTATTTTATATAAAAATTTTGATTTAAAATCCAAAAACTTTAACCCACAAAGAGAATGCAGTTTTGAAAACTGTAATGTGTTTCAAAAAAACCCTTTGTCAGTTCCGTTTCCAAAAAAATCAAAATCATTACTTAATATGCCTCCCCTATTGAATACCCTACAGTCATAAATTCTGTTTGGCTTACTAGCTAACCACACTAATATTTATAATCGCAAATTGACGTCGTCATATCATACATTTCAATTTGCATTGCTTCACTGAAAAAAATGTACATATGTATGTATGTAGCTACTAAAATAAAAAAATTTACAAAATTCCAAAACCAAGCAAATCGTACCAAGAAAAACCCACATACATATTGTGGTAATTTTTTTTTTATACTAAACTCAATCCATATGTAAGTACGAAAAAAATAAAAATACAACAATTTGTTGTCTTCAACAAAAAATTCACACGAAATTTAAAATTATTTAGAATTGTTTTTATAAAATTTTTACAATCTGAAAAAACATAAAAAAAAAATCACACATAAACAAGTCATTAAATAATCGGCAAAATGTTAAAACAACGCGACAAATGTAAATAAATTTTGAAATTAAGAAAAAAGATCGAAAATAAATATATTTTTATTTTTTTTTATTTTTTAACGTAAATGCGTAAATTACTCAAGCGCCCCCAATGAGTCAGATTAAGTTTACGTTAAAAAAGTTAAACAAAGACACAAAACAGCATTCGAAACCACAGAGAGAGAGAGAGTATATAGCCAAACATACTTTTTTAATCGGACAGGGGAATAAAATGACACACTGAAATGGACAACAACCAGCTGGACAACTACTTAAATTGTCATCTGGATACCAGAAACACATGAGCAAATAAACAAACATTTATGTGGGAAAATTTTGAATTTTTATTTTCTATTTAACAGAGATTTTTATTTTAATTAGAAGTATGAAAATTTAATACCTATTAAATTTAAATAATAAAAAAAAAAGAAAAATGGTAATGGAATTTTTCATTTGTAAAGGATTTACGTACATAAGTAATGCTGAAGATAGCTTGGTAACTACTATGTACAGACTTTATACCTATGTATATGTGAAATGATAATTCTCTCCTGTAGCGTTAAACCAATCGGAGCTCTTGGAGTCGAGTTATTATAACACCATGTAATAGTTACTCCTAAACTAATATAGATACAAAAAAGTTGAATAGTTATTGTTATTTATTAATCGTGGGTAAAAATTCTTAAGCCCTATTAGTCACATTCTCTAAACTAAAAAATAATAATAGAAATTCTTTGGAAGTTTTTGAACTTTCTAACGTTAAAGATGTAAAAAATTGGTATTTTATTGACACCCTACTAACTTTCTTAGCCAGAAACATAGAAATAAATTTAAAATATTATATTTTTTATCATAATTGATATATTTCTGATAAAAAGATAATTATTATAAAATAACATTATTTTATTTACATTATTTATTTTGCTTTTTGGTACTTTTTTAAGTAAAATATTTAAAAAGTTTATCGTTGCTAATGACGACATGGCACCATTATCAAAAATGTTCCCACGGGTGTTAGGAATCATAATTTAAATTTGTTATATAGTATGGTTTTTATAAAAAATTTCCGCTAACGAAGTAGCGGGTTTAATTATTAAAATATTTGAAATTATTTTAAAATTGATTAAAAATAATTAATTAAAAATAGATTGTTTCTAATTTATTTTTTAATCGGAGCAAGGACACGCCCACCTCCCATATATCCTGAAACTAAAAAACGGATTTACTGCGTGAATACTAGTCAGAATTCCACCAAAATTTGTGATTGCAGTTAAATATAGATTATTTATGATTCTGCCAATTTTTATTTAAATCGGAACAAGAAAACGACTACCTCCCATATATCCTGAAATGAGAATAACGCATTTCTGGCTAACACACATATGTCGCAGAAAATTAAAACTTGGTACATATATTACTTTGGACACTAACTAAATATATACCAAGTTTTGAACAAATCGGAGCAAGTACACCCCTACCTTCCATATATTCTGAAATGTGAAAAACGCATTTTCTTTCAAAATACTGGTCAAAACAGTATCAAAATTTACGATAGCTATTGGAAATAGGTTTTTTATGGGTCAGAAAATATTTTATTTAATAGCATCAAGGGCAAACCTACCTCCCCCAAGTCCTATAATTTTTAAATATTATTTTAATTTCTGCACCCACATTTTATGTTCAGTAAATCATTAACTTGCCTAATTTCGCCCGATTTCCGGTCAAAATTTTTTTTTTTTTTTTAGCTTTCAATATTTAATTAAATTTTAAAGCAATGTCGATTTAAACAACACGAAATATTTCAATATAGAGAATTTTTTGACTTTTGTGTAATAAAAGAAAATTTATAAATTTTTTGAATTATTATTTTTTTTAGTTGTGACAAAAAATAGGAAGTGATTCTTCTTTTATATATTAAAAACAATACTAACTTTTAGAATCAGGCAAAAAACTTTGTATAATTGTTTATATTTTTTTTTAATACTCCATAGAACTCATGTAATTTTTGTATTAAAATTTAAAAATGCTCTGTAATTAGCGCCATCTGGATTTTTAACGTATTATATTAGGTCCAAAGAATATATTTTTCTATTCCTTAGTTGTTTTTTAAATTTCGAAATAATTTGTATAATTATTTTATTTTAATTTAGCAAAATAAATTACGTCAACATTGAAAACTCTTTAAAATTGAAGTAAAAACGGAAAATTAGACACTTTTTCAATTAAATTTTTTTTAAAGTTGTGGCAAAAATTAGGCTCAAGCTATTTTTTAATCTGCTAAATAACTGTAAAAACTTACATAAACCGTAAAAAAAATTTTATAATTTTTTATAATTTTTTTTATATCCTTCATCAAATTGAAGGAATTTTTAGGTTTTAAGTAAAAAATATGTGTAAATTTGAGCAATAATATATATATATATATATATATATATATATATATATATATTGGAAACACTATATATAAAATATAATTTTTTTATATATAGTGTTACCAATATTCTGAGGTATTGAAAAAACTAAACTTCGACGCATTTTATCAAAAAATGAATTTTTGAAATTTTTTTTTCATAAAACAGTTTAAAATCAGCTTTTTGGTTCATTCATATTGGCTTTAAATTCTCTGGCTTTAGCGCCCTCTAGTAGCCACAAAAATAACTTTTTCCAAAAAAATCTATTTAAATTATATGATATATATTGTTACCTTTCCAAAAACGTATATTTCAACTCAATTTGAAAATTGTTTTTATTTTGATTTTTGTCTATGGAACAAAGCACTGAGTGACGGGTGCACCATAGTACATAAGAAATGAGAATATCCATAGGGACTTAAAGGTACCATTTGTAAGAGACGAGTTTAGAAAGCTCAGTGAAAAATATATTTTCAAAGTGGATTTCTTACTGAATTTATGTCAGATACAAGGATTCGCAGAGACTTTCTACCCCGTTAATAGTAGGACCATGGAACAACCAATGATATTGTGAGGTTTAAAATAAGACAGATTCAATATACAAATACAAAATATCGTTAGTAAATTAAAAAAAAAAAAAATCTCGCGTGACATTTTTTTGCTATTCGATAAAAATTTAACTCAATCGTAAATATCTTTTTAACGGTAAAAAATAACTTTGGTGAGTAAGCTTACCTTGGTAAGCGTTTCAGAGAAATATAAAAATCTTTGAAATCGGACTTGATTTGTAGGTTACGATTTTTTTTTTTAACTTTTACATACTCAAAGTAGTCGACTTTGGCATCCTGTATATTGTCTAGTTTTATGACAGGGTGACTACAAGGTAAATTTTCCGAAGGATTAGGTCCTTCTCTACAACTCTTCAATACATTTTAATTCGATGCGGTCAGTAGTTTAGGAGTTACAGATTTATTACAAAAAATTTTGCGTTGGTCTCCATAGTGCACTGTGCACTGCAGGGATTCTACGCTTTCATTTGAGATCCATAATGGGTTATTATAATTTTGGTAAATATATTATAATTTTTTTTTTTAAGTTCTATATTTTTCGAAACTTTGTAATCCTTTTGAGATAAAATTTGATGTCTTGGGCTGTAATTTATTGCATATATTGATTTTTTTATGTGTGAAAAAAAAAAAAATTTGGGAATTTGCTGCACGGTGTTATTTTAAGTCAAATTTTCTATTTTTGAAATTTAAAATTTATTTGATGAAATAAAATATTTCATTCCGAGCTTAATTACTTTTTTTAATCGTTGCTTTTTGTAGATTAACACTGCAACGTTTTGTAACTTTCTGTAAAAGGTAACAATTTTCTTATCAGGATAAGAAGTGAAGGATAGATAGATAATATAGTTTTAGTCCCTTTCAACAAATTAAATATTCGTTGATAATTTTTTGTCAGTTACCAAACAAGAGAGAATGTTATATTCGGCTTGGCCGAATCTATATACCCACCATCAACTTTTCCAAATTTTAAGTTATATGGGAGATGGGCGGTAAAGTTGGTTACCACGCTCATTTTTTGTTTTCGAGTTTACATTGATTCTTGAACTATTTGTACAAAATTTTGTTGACGTTTCACCTTATATGTAAAGTGGGCGGTAAAGTGCGCGGACCACGCCCATTTTTGGTTTCCAAGTTTACATCGACCCACGAACTATCTGTACAAATTTTCGCTCTCATACATGCTTTTGTTTAAGAGATATCAGCAGAAAAGTATGTAATGAAGCTACAACGGACACCCTGTGTTTCTAGTATTTATCCCATAACTTTTTTGTTTATTAACCGATATTTTGCTCATTTTCAATCCCAAACAAACCTTATATAGGATAAATATTTGACCCAAATTTCGTCCCCCTAGGTTGTCCCGTTCGAGCCCTGTCAACAGACGGACAGACAGATGGACGGACAGACAGATAGACGGACATAGCAAGATTGACTTAGAATCTAACCAGGACCCAGAAAATATATACTTTATGGGGTCTTACATGATTTTTTCGACATGTTACACACGGAATGACAAAATCAATCTTTTTGATGGTGGGTATTGTAATGGACGTTCATGTCCTTGAATCAAATTTTACAAATTTTACTTACATATATTAAAATAAAATTTTTTGTATATATCCAAAAGCCATGTTATAGATTTTTTTTTTTATTAATGAAATTATTCGTTTGTCTTGGATTTTAAAGTCACATATTTATTGAACCAAGGAAATCACAAAACTAAATTTATTAATCACACATAAACTCAAAAAAATTGTGTAAATTTGTTTATTATATATTTATATAAATTAAAAAAGAATTAAAATTAGTTTTCACATTTCCTTTATTATTTCGTTTGCACTTGTTTTGTTTATTTATGCATATGACAATCATATGTTTATTAATTGATTATTTTGTTTTAATGCATTATTCTTAATTATGTTCTTCTTCTTATTATTCTTATTGAATGAGCATATCTGATGGAGTATAAGAGTTTTGTCTGAGCTAATGGTGACAGGGTTAGGAAACTTCCTGTAATGGTAAAATATGTACTTTTGAGATTTTCTCGTCGAAATTAATCATTTTTTAAAGTTAGTAAAAACTATATTAGAAAAAAAAGAAAAAAGAATCTATATGACTTTTCATAAAATTTTGTATTATTAAAACACTTATTTTCTTTTTACAATGTTTCATGAAGACTGAACACAGCTTCAACATAAAATGATTTGAGACTTGGATAAATTATGGGTAATTTATGTGGTTTCAACTGGGTACAATAAATTTTGTGCATAGTTACAAAATAGTTCAGTACTAAACTCTATAAATTACATTACATAAAATGGCGCCCAACGTGGGGCCGGAAGAATAGCTCGTTCTTTCTGGCTCTAATTGTTTTTTAAGTGTTTTAGATTTCATTTCACACATAAATTTAAAATGTTTCTAGTATCCTGAATCAGGGTAAAAATAACTATCTAAGCTTTTATGGAAATTTAACTATTTGAGGATTTAAAGTTCGAATAAGTTAACCGATTAGTGTAAATAGTCCTTTTTTATCTTGTCGATTGTGATAGAAAACATTTTTCTTTTATGAGGTTTGATATCAGGCTAAGTTGTTTATGATTATTAAGTTCGATTTTTTTTAGCACCTATTTATATCTTTGGACTTTATAAATATGCTGTCTGTAGTTTATAACCGGATATAAAAAGGGTTTATGGTTACAAAATTTATATTGCTAAAGGGAAAATTTTCATAAATGTCTTAGTCAGGATATTGAACTCAATAGACCAATATTGTTTCCTATATAGTTGATTATTTAAATATTTAGCCTTATTTTTGTAATTACTTATCTTACTTCTCTCACTGAAACTAATTGAAGACCATATATATTTTGTTTGAAAACTTCAGTTTTGTTTAAAAGATTAGGAAACCGAATCTTAATATTGAAACTATAAACTATTTATAAAATAAAAAAAAAAAAATATAAAAAAAAATAAAAATCCTTTAACAGGACTAAAATCAATAAAGAAATTTTTGAATTATTTTTAGAATATTTGTATTTTTTCCAAAAAAAAAAATTGGTTTTTAATTCCTTTAAAAATTTTAAAATTTTTAAGATCTTATAAAAAAATATTCAATAACCATATTTCCTATTCTTGAATAAATAGTACAAAATTTTCTATATCATATATTCAATTTTTTTTTTTTTAAATTTTGGTTTTATTTTCGTTTATCAAACAAAACGAACTTAGCATTTGTTTAATAGTTTACATTAATTTTTTAATCTGCTATTTGAAATAAAAGTTTGTTTAACTTAATTTTTCCTAAATCCATTAGTATTGTATTAGCTATTTTGTAGTTTTTGTAGTGGAAAATTCTATATACATATTTAAGCTGAATATAATAGTTTTGAATAAATTTCAAATAATTGTTTCCATTTCATTTTTATCATTTTCTTTTGTTAATTTTCTAATTTTTACCGAGAATATTTATTCGTTAAGATTTGTATCATGGCAACCGATTAGGGTTGCCAGGTGGGCTGGATTCAGCTGGATTTTCCAGCTTTTTTGATAACTGTCCAGTGTCCAGCCAAAATAAAATTTGTCCAGCTAAAAATATAAGTTTTTGTAAAATAATTCAAAATCGATAAAGAAGCTTTAAAAAACAATAGTATGTGAAATACATTCACGGTCGATTGAAAATAAGTATTTTAATCCTTGTAATTAAGTGTTGAACTTTTAAAATACATAAAATTTAAAAATACATACACCTTAACTTTTCGTGCTTGATTCTCAAATCTAATTTCGAAATATTAATTTTATAAAAAAAAATATTAATTTTAAAAAATAATTTATTGTTTGGGTATAATCTGGTTTCTATACGCATTTCACTGGTTGCCAGATATTTTTTTATTATTTTTTATTTA
This sequence comes from Protophormia terraenovae, assembly GCA_951394005.1. Classification (NCBI taxonomy): domain Eukaryota; kingdom Metazoa; phylum Arthropoda; class Insecta; order Diptera; family Calliphoridae; genus Protophormia; species Protophormia terraenovae. The sequence goes on from OX596075.1 coordinate 72,472,428, forward strand.
CTCCCTTTACCATTACATTTAAATGTCAGAATAATTCTGGCCTAAAGTAAAAAGAATCAAAAGAAAAATCTCAATTTATTGTTGTGCTTTGTTAAAGCTTTGTTGTTTTGTACATTTAGCTTTTATGAACTCTCATTGAGTTTAAAAATTTTTTTATATATGTATAAGCCACTTTTGCATTTCTGAAAATTGGAAAAGGTTTCCTGATGATATGGCATAAGCAACCAGTGAAATGCGCATAGAAACCAAATTATACCCACAACAATAAATTAATTTTTAAAACATTTTAATTTTTCAAAATTAGATTTGAGAATCAAGAACGAAAAAACAAATCAATAAACTTTTAATATTCTCACTTGGCTTAAAATTGCAAATAAAATAATTTTAATTTTCTTTAATAAAAATATATATTTTTTTTCATTTGCTTACGAGCTTCCAAAATATCGGAAAATATATTTAAATCTCCATAATTTCAAATGTTAAATTAAATATATACATATATTGCGTTTTAAAACACAAAAAGTATTTTTATAATAAAACCCGTTTTTTTAATGTCCAGCTTTATTTCCAACATCCAGCTTTTTTATCCCAAATGTCCAGTTTTTTGTGAATCTGGATCTGGCAACCCTACAACCGATCCAATAGCTCCCCCAACCTCTATACCACCACCATTACCAACAGCATCTATTTCGATAGAACCTTCTGTGTGTCATATATGCAAGAAGTCAATGAATGAAGGTCAGGAATGTCTGATAATTAATGAATGTAGTCATGCATTTCATAGGTTGTGTATTGAAACACATTTAGGTTCATCTTCAGATTGCCCAATTTGTAAAAGAAATTGCCAACTTTCTGAATTAAGAAAATTGATTATTCAACCAAAAGGTGCTTTAGCAAGAACTACTGGCATAAAACCAAGAGGGGCAATGGCTAGACATTACCAGACTAGGAGTGCTAGTAGGAACTTAAATCAAGACCCTGTAGATTCTCATTTTTCTTTTGATCCTAATGAATCAGGTAGTAATGCACCCAACACTTCCGCTGATCTGCAAAATCAATCAAATAACCAAACAACAAACACGAATAACAATGGTGTTGATTACCAACAAATAAATAGAATGATTACAGAAACTTTAACAAGTCTGTTAGGTCATATGAATTTTGAGCCCAATACTAATCCAGAAATACCTCCTGAAAATCCAAACCGTCCTATAAGCTTTAGTGCTTCAAATAATCCTTTGCTCGATGAACCAGACATCAATATTTTAAATTCCCCTATTCGTTCAAATTCAGCTGCGAATTCTTATCACAGCACTCTTAATGCGGATAAAATTTCCTTAATTATACAAAATTGGAACGTTAAATGCTAGTGGTTTAAATATTGAAGAATTTTTGTATAGGATTCGGACGTTAACAAAAGATTATTTCAATAATGACTTTACCCTTATTTGTCGCAATTTACATATATTACTCACTGGGAAAGCCAGAGAATGGTACTGGCGTTACCACAAAAGAGTTAAAATAATAAAATGGGAAGACTTTTGTGAAGCGATAAGATGCCAGTATAGGGAATTTAAATCCTGTTTTGATATAAGAGAGGAAATCCGAAACCGGAAACAAAAAGCTGGAGAATCATTCGATTCATTTTTCGAAGCTGTTTCTACTATAATGGATAAACTTCCTACTCCCATGTCAGAGTTAGAACTAATCGAAATTTTAGCTAGGAATTTACGTCCCGAAGTTAGACAGGACCTATTATATGTCCCTGTCCACTCAATTCCACATTTACGGAAATTGGTTCAAATGCGAGAGAATTTTTTGGCTGAAGAGCATGTTCGTAAGAATTTTGTTGCGAGAAATCCCAACCTTAATTTTCCCCGTCGTATAGCGGAAATGACGACAGATACTGTTGATGATAATTCTAATTTTTCCGAAATAAATGATTCTGAAATTTCTATAAATGCGGTACAGAATATGGAATTTAACGGAAAATGTTGGAATTGTGATGAGATGGGCCACCATTGGCAAGATTGTTTAAAAGATAGATCCGTATTTTGTTACGGATGTGGTGAAAAACAAGTCTACAAACCAAATTGTGTCAAGTGTGCCTCAAGAAAATCGTCTTTTTCAAAAAACTTAAAGAATCCCTTTGCAAAAGAGAACAAATAATATACAATAATAATTTTTCGTCAAAACCTAATACCCCTGATAATGACCCTTGCGATACCATTGGACTTGAGAATAATACGAACTTTTCGAATAAGTGTGAAAAAATAAAAATCCTCCAACGCAATGTTGACAAAACCATTAATGACAAATATGATTTAAAATCTGCGGAAGATCCAAATAAAATAATTTTCCCCCGCTTACCATATCATAAGCGATGGCAAGTATACATGGAAAAGAGAAATCAAATTTTTAACGTAATGTCAATTTCATCAACTTTAGAGAAGAAACAAAAACGCTCAACACTAAGGTTGAGAAAATATTTTAAACGTAGGAAAATTTGTAGAAAGTTTTTAATTTCTACCATTGTTTCTGATGCCAAAGATATGCGATATTATGCAAAAGTTTATTTTTTAGAATTTTGTGAATGTAAGTCCTTCGTCAAAACTGCTGACGGCAGACTACAGTCTGTTCTGGGTTGGCTAGATGCTGATATTACTTTCAAAACTACCACGAAAACAATAAAACTATTCATAATTCCGTCTATTTCCCAACGTCTTATTTTAGGATTGGACTTTTGGAAGTCGTTTAATCTTTGCCCAGAATTTATTGGTTCTGCTAATATTGTCGCATTAAATAGTTCACAATATATTCCATCTATTTTACCTGATTTGAATAGTATGTCTGACGTGTTAGCTGATTTTTCAAAATCTTCTTGTTCTACAGACGAAAATTTCTTTCCATTGACCCATGAGCAACGTAAAACACTCGATTCAATAATAAGTTTATTTCCCAGTTTCGAAAAACAAGGTTTAGGTAGGACGAAACTAATTGAGCACAAAATTGATGTAGGTAATGCCACTCCTGTAAAACAAAGGTTTTACCCTGTGTCTCCAGCAGTGGAGAAACACATGTTTCAGGAGATTGACCGGATGCTAGCTTTAGGTGTGATTGAGCCATCATCGTCGCCTTGGAGCTCTCCTATGAGGTTGGTCGTCAAAGCAAATAAAATTCGTTTATGTCTTGACGCTCGAAAATTGAACCTAGTTACTAGAAAAGACGCGTATCCCTTACCTAATATTGGTGGTATCTTTGCCAGATTGCCCAAAGCCAACATAATTACCAAACTCGATCTTAAAGACGCCTACTGGCAAATTGGTCTCGATGAAGCCTCTAAACCATTAACGGCCTTTACAGTACCCGGGAGACCATTGTACCAGTTTGTGGTGATGCCCTTTGGGCTATGTAACGCGCCACAAACTATGTGTAGATTAATTGACGAACTTATCCCTGCAGATTTAAAGAGTTCAGTTTTTGGCTATTTAGATAACCTGGTTATTGTCTCAGAGGATTTTGGGTCCCACATAGAGGTTTTGGTAAGAATAGCATCACAATTTAGAAAGGCAAATTTAACATTAAATGTGGCAAAAAGTAAATTTTGTGTAACTAAGGTCCATTATTTAGGTTACGTTATAGGAGATGGGGGCATAACGACAGATCCCGAAAAAATCAGTGCGATTGTCAACTGGCCTGTTCCTAAAAACCTAAAGCAGGTGAGAGGATTCCTTGGATTGGCGGGATGGTATCGCAGATTTATTGAAAACTTTGCTTCAGAGGTATGTCCAATTACAGATGTGTTGTCAACAAAAAAGAAATTCCTGTGGACACCAGAAGCTCAAACTGCCTTCGAAAAAGTTAAAAATCTGCTTACAACCGCTCCTGTATTGACAAATCCAGACTTCTCGAAAAAGTTTTTTCTGCACTGTGACGCGAGTGATTATGGCATTGGCGCAGTTCTGGTGCAATTGGATGATCAAGGTGAAGAAAAGCCCATTGCATACATGAGTAAAAAGCTTAATGCAGCGCAGCGTAATTACTCTGTCACAGAGCGGGAATGCTTGGCAGCTCTGGAAGCCATCAAGAAGTTTAGATGCTACCTGGAAATGCAGGAGTTTGAGGTTGTAACAGATCATTCTTCACTTTTGTGGTTAATGAAGCAACCAGATTTGAGTGGACGACTGGCCCGTTGGGTGTTCAAGTTACAACCATACAAATTCTCCATAAGCCACAGAAAAGGCAAAGAGAATATCGTACCAGACGCTCTATCTAGAATACCTGTAGAGGCAGTAGATGCAATAGAAATTGTAGAGCCTGAAGTTGATCTGGATTCACCACACTTCGAGGATCAAGAGTATATAGACTTAAAAAATAAAATAATTCAAAATCAAGAAAAATATCCCGATGTTAAAGTAGAGGACAAATTTGTATATATTCGTACAGAACATTACTCAGGGGAAGAAAACCAAGAAAACACAGCCTGGAAGCTATGGATACCCTATAAACTTCGCTGTGATACTATAAAACGAGCGCATGACACGCCAACTTCAGCGCACGGTGGTATGATTAAAACTATAGATTTATTGCGGCGAACTTGTTACTGGCCTGATATGATTAAATATGTCAGAACCTATGTAAGAAACTGTGATATTTGCAAATCCACCAAGGCACCCAATTTTATACTCAAGCCACCTATGGGTAATCATATACCATCAGTAAGGCCTTTCCAAAGGCTATATATAGATCTTTTGGGGCCCTATCCCAGGAGTAAGTCTGGGTTTATCGGATTGTTGATTGTACTTGACCACCTAACTAAATTTCACTGGTTATGTCCTCTGAGAAAATTTACATCCATTAACATTCAAAACTACCTAGAACAAAATATATTTCATACCTACGGTGTTCCAGAGGTCATAGTCAGTGATAATGGCAGCCAGTTCAAAGCCAACGATTTAAATGCGTTCTTCACAAAATACGGCATCAAGCATACTTACACTGCATACTACTCCCCCCAATCCAATGCGTCTGAAAGGGTTAACCGATCACTAATTGCCGGAATAAGAGCCTACTTAAAGAATGACCATCGACGTTGGGATGAGCAGCTCACTGCTATTAGTTGTGCCCTCCGCAATTCGTTCCATCAGTCGATAAATATGTCACCATATCATGCCCTTTTTGGTTTCGACATGATAACACACGCATCTTCCTATGACCTACTTCGAAAACTACAATTGCTGGATGAACCAACAGCAAAAATTTCTCGAGATGACCACCTTCAGCTCATTAGGAAAAATTTAAGAAAATACATAAAAGATGCGTATGATAAAAATCAGAATCAGTATAATTTACGTTCAAAACCGCAAACTTTTTCTGTTAATCAGGAAGTTTTCCGGCGTAATTTTGCGCAAAGTAACATGGAAAAGAATTTTAACGCCAAACTTTCCCCAATATTTTTGAAAGCAAGAGTCCGCGAAAAACTTGGAAATCATTATTATGTATTAGAGGACCTACAGGGAAAATTAGTTGGAACGTATCACGGTAAAGGCATTCGCCCATAAACGACCTTTTCTAGCTATTTTTACTACGTACTACTTGAAAAATATCTAGTTTTGTAATGGACGTTCATGTCCTTGAATCAAATTTTACAAATTTTACTTACATATATTAAAATAAAATTTTTTGTATATATCCAAAAGCCATGTTATAGATTTTTTTTTTTTATTAATGAAATTATTCGTTTGTCTTGGATTTTAAAGTCACATATTTATTGAACCAAGGAAATCACAAAACTAAATTTATTAATCACACATAAACTCAAAAAAATTGTGTAAATTTGTTTATTATATATTTATATAAATTAAAAAAGAATTAAAATTAGTTTTCACATTTCCTTTATTATTTCGTTTGCACTTGTTTTGTTTATTTATGCATATGACAATCATATGTTTATTAATTGATTATTTTGTTTTAATGCATTATTCTTAATTATGTTCTTCTTCTTATTATTCTTATTGAATGAGCATATCTGATGGAGTATAAGAGTTTTGTCTGAGCTAATGGTGACAGGGTTAGGAAACTTCCTGTAATGGTAAAATATGTACTTTTGAGATTTTCTCGTTGAAATTAATAATTTTTTAAAGTTAGTAAAAACTATATTAGAAAAAAAAGAAAAAAGAATCTATATGACTTTTCATAAAATTTTGTATTATTAAAACACTTATTTTCTTTTTACAATGTTTCATGAAGACTGAACACAGCTTCAACATAAAATGATTTGAGACTTGGATAAATTATGGGTAATTTATGTGGTTTCAACTGGGTACAATAAATTTTGTGCATAGTTACAAAATAGTTCAGTACTAAACTCTATAAATTACATTACAGTATAATAATTCAATAAAAAATTATTTATGCTTTAAAATTAACATTTATTTTAAAGTGCTATCATAATCTTTCTTATAAATAAACTCTTTTTAGGACTTTCAATGTAAGCAAAATTATAATATACATTTTATGATTTTTTTTGTTACAAAAGGACTCTTCCGTAAACAAGGTACTAATTAAGGTGCAACTGTACTACATACGGTATGTTTAAGGAAGGATCTTATAGTTCAACAGGCAGGTGTTTTGTTTTTAACTCTTATATGTTGCTGTTGCAGTTTGTCTTCTGGTTGTTTTATGTAGTTGGTTTTAATGCTCCCTCTACAATTGATTTTGAGTTGTGGATCTTTAACATCTGGCGTTTATTTATTTAATATTTTTGTTGTTATAGTTTTTTGTTTGAATACAGTAATTACACATAACATTGCTTACTTTACGAGCAATTTTATTACATTTAATTTTTATTTGGAAACATGCAGAAAAAAAAAGTAAATTAAAAAAAAAAAAAAAAAAAGAATTTGCAGATGTCAAATAATCCTTGTTTAACTTATTCCTTCGTAAAACTAATATAACCTTTAAGAAGCAACAACAGTGCAATAATAAACAAACCAGAATAGCAATCATTCACATTTACTAACACACACACAAACCCATAAGTGTACCCAACAGTTCTGCTGATGGAAAGGTATCCTTTTTCTTCTGTAATGAATACTTTATGCTGACTGACACTTATACATATATTTTTTGTTCACATTTACATACATATCAATCCAGATTGTATCTAAAATGTTTATTTAAGAATTCTAGATTATATTAAAGTAACTAACACAGATTAGTCACCAAAACTGTTGGGTAGTAAATAAAATTAACAATACACAAAAGCAAACAACTCTGTTTATTTGTGCTAAAAGTATTAAAATGGATTTTTCTTCATCTGTCTTATTGTGTTTTAAGTGGCACCTGTTGATCACAAAAGAAACGTGTTCATTTTAATGGCTCGTGTTGCAGAATTTTATAGAAAAGAAAACAACAATAACAGCGGCAGCGGTAAAAACAAAAAAACAATTAAAATTTTAAATAAATAAATAATAAAACAAATTGCAGTTGCTTTTAAAATGACTGAATCTTCATAAAATAAAATTCCACAGAAATAATTTAAAGTTTTATAAGAAATTGTAAACATACATACATACGAGTATTTATTTAAAAATGGTTTTCTTAAACAGAAAATACTCGAGTAATATCAAGTAAAAAAATGTATTTAGTTCAAAATTGGTTCCAGATTGCAAGTAAAAACATGGTATTAGTGAATGTAGAAGTCATAAACAGTATTTACAGGTTTACATTTTTTTCAGAACAGAACACAAAAGAGGGCATAAGGCAGAATAAAAGCAACATTTTAGTCAGTAAAAAAAACGCTATAAGTTTAAGATTTCAATATTTTTCTATATAAAAAAGAATTACGTCATTTAAGAAATGTAATTTAGATGAAAAAAATCAAGTTTATACTTTTTCTGATTTTTGCAATTAAAGTAAAATTTTTGTAAAAAATTGGTTTTTAGAGAAATTATAAAAATTGTATCTGCTATAAAATTCACATTTTTCCGAAGTCCCATGGATTGTAAACTTTTAACATCATATTATAGATTCCTAAACTTCATATAGACTAAAGTCAAAATTTTCATATAAAATGGGCCAAATTCGGGAGGGTGTGTACCTTGACCACCTGATTTGTTGAACTTGTTTTTATTTTGAAGTTATCTCTGTGAAGATACCTTTCAGAAAATTATAAAATATTTTTGATAATAGCTCTGTATATGAAAGAAAATATGCAAAATATGTAATATTGATCCCAATTCTGTTTGCTATTTGTTAAAAACATATTAGTACGAGAAATTAGTGGAAATTGTTGCCATAGCACCGGTTCCTCAGTACCAATTGAGTACCAATTACAACGTAACCACTCACCAAAGTTACCGTTGAGAACCAGTTGCTACCATCACGCTTACTAAGCATCAGTTGAGAGTAAACTTTTAACCAGCTTGTTAAATGTGAAATTAGCAACACGTGAGAGAAGGACGTAGGACTGATTCGGGGTGTCACTAAGTGGGGCCAAACATAAAATTTTTGTTAATAAATCTGTTTATCCAAAACTATTGGTTTAATCGAATTGCAATGTATGAAAGGGTAGTTAGGTTTTAGAAATAAATCTGTAACTTCTGATCGGTTGGTTGGATTGCGTGAAATTTGGTATAGGCATAACATAGGAATGTACAATGTTAAGTTTGGAAGGGGGAACCAACAGACCCCTCAGGGGCGGAGCTAAGGGGGCTTAAAGTAGGGTACCTCTAAAATAAAAAAATGTTTCTTTCTCGTCCGATTTTAAATATTAAATATATATTATTGAGGGTCTTGATAAGACCAACAAAAAACATGCTTGCATACCTATTTATCTCTTATAGTTTTCGAGTTATTTCAGTTTGAATTTTTAAGCACCTCAATTTTGCATGATCTTGGTCCAGATTTTTCTATATACATTTTAGCATTTCCGACCGATTTTATTTTTTTTAAACTAGTTGAAAGACAAAGTTAGCCATTGAATAAAACAATATCTTCTCGATATCTTTACCGAGTCCAAAAATAAACGATTTTGAATTTGAAAGTTGCAAAAATTACGACTTTTTGTGTGTTTTCTTTACCAACCTATATAATCTAAACAAATTATCTACAAAAAAAACTCTAAAAAACGAGTAAAAATCAAGATACAAATTACACAAATCAACAAATGTATCGCATGTAATTTTACGTATTTCTTGTGTCTTAAAGTGTCCTGACTTTTATCCAAATTAGCACCACAACAACAAAAAAAAAAAAAAAAAAAACTTAACAATGGACTTTCGCCAAAAATATTTTATTACAATTTTTTTTTTTTTTTTTTTTCGAAAATAAGAATTTTCACAGAATATCCGTCTGTGCCATGGTAAAATATTAAGAAATACGGTATTATAATATAAATATTTCAATATCTATTAACATTGCTTTTGAACATGTATTTATGGCATTAAAGAAATTGCTATAAGCGAATGTGTTATGGCAGTTATCAAATAAGTCTCCCGGAAGGGTGATCGATGTATAACATAGAGTAATCAGTTTGTTCTGAAGATTTTTTTTTAATTTAAAACAGTCCTCTGTTGTAAAACGATTCGTATATCTTATATACATATGATTTTAAGATCAATTAAAACTCAGTCATTATGCTATGTATTTTTCTACAAGTTTAATTTTCAAAGTGTAATAAAGCAGATGACATTGGATTCTCTAAAATATAAAAATATGCCTAGGGACTATCGCTATAAAAAAATCTTCATAACTACAAATTGTTTTTAACATGACAAATTATATTTTAACTTGTAACTCGACAACTTCTAAAATATCTTGACATTCAAGTTCATTCAAGACCATCTGGCAACCCTTACTAACATAGCACAGTGGGGCCAAAAGCAAAATAAATGGTAATAAGTTTGGATCTTTGAAACTACTCAACCGATTTAAATGAAACTTAGAATATCGATAGAGAAGGAGTTAGGCTTTCAGAATATTGTTAGCTAGAGTCTGTAGCTGCAGCACGGACGCCGCTACAGTGGGCCAAAGTTGACCACCGAGGGTGGAAAACATATATTAATTTAAAGGAAATTGTGTCTTCTTTAAAACTATGTAAAATAAATTTAACTATTTTAAAATTTTTAGCATACTTCTTAAAACAAAGCGAACAAATGCAAATTATGTTTTCAGGGACATATTTCTAAAATTTGAGACTGAAGATTTTCTAAATAATTATAGGTATCAACATAATTTTTTCCAATGATATAAAATATTTAATGGAGAGTTGATAAATGTGAAAATCAGAAAAATATTTTACTATAAATTTTTAAAGGTCGAAATTTGTATTATTGAAAATATGGGTATTTTCGGAAAATTGCCTCGTGTAACTAAGTTTGCAGGTAGGCTGTCATAATTTTTTGCAAAACCTTTAAGAACATATTGAGCTATGTAGTTTAATTCACAGAAGTACCAAAATCAATAATAAATTTTTTTTACAGACTCAAAAAGTTCAACCTTTCATCCAAAAGTGATAATTTTTAACCACTGCTGGATGTAGGGTGACTGTTCAGAACTTTTCAAAATTACACTTACACGTGTTCTTGAGGTCCCGTCTTTCAGAAAATGCCAAAAAATATTATTGTTTTTTAATTAAATTCAAAAAATAAAAAAAAAAAAAATAAATATATAAAGTTAATTTTTTGGTAAAAAATTGCAATTTTTGTTTTGAAATTTTGACTTTGAAAATTTTTTTCTTGTTATCGAATTGAGATAACAAAAAATATTTTTTATTAGCATAATTTAGAAAATATAGAGGAAAAATTTTAGAAATTTTATTTTAAAAGTTATAGGACAAAATCGCAAAAAAGTCAAGACCAAAAATGAAAAATTTATTTTTTGAAATTAAATATCTTTTAAACCAACGGTTCTCAAATGGGGGTCCGCGACCCACAAGGGGTCCGTAAGGACATTCGTGGGGGGTCGCGAAAAGTTCCTGAAAAATATTCTTGAACTCACAATTTTTTAATGTTATTATATTATTTAGAAGTTTAAATGAAAATTCCAATAAAAGCATGAAACTATTTAAAAATGGAAATACACCATTTTACAAAATATACCCAAATTAAAGGCAAGCGTAAAGTTTTTACTAAAATGAGTTCTTTTAAGAAACTACTATTGAAGGAACCTTGGATTGAAAATATTATGCTTGAAAAAGACAACAATGATCACACGAAGAAAGTAAAGCTGTCCAATGATACAGTAAAAAGAAAACTTTACGATATGGCAGGGAACACAATTAATTAAAATGATAAATATGTAGTTCACTTAAATTTGTTGAAACTATAGTTTTTTCACATGAAATTCTACTTTTATTTTATAAAAATATATTATGTCAAGAACATTTTACAAAATCGTTTTGAGTACACAAAACTTTTATTTCATGGATAAGTTTCCCGGCTATATAAAGAAAATTTGCTTGAAGATTTAAAAGCATTTTAAATAGTTGAAATAGGTACCATGAAATAACTCCCAGGAAAAAAATTAAATAATTCCCAATATTTTTCCATACAAATTGGATTTTATTTCATTATGAAATAATGGAACTTATTTCATTTTATATCATCGGAAGTTATTTTATAATGAAATAACTCCCAAATGAAATAATTTCCAAAGAAATTTTGTTGGAAGTTATTTCATTATTTTTTGCAATTTGGCTTTATTTCAGCTCACGCAACTCCGAAACTAAAACTTATTAATTATTTTATTTCCTAATTTTAAATTGGGAATTATTTCATTTGTGTGAGGACCTATTTTATTAGATCTTATTTTATTTATTTTGTGACTTATTTTATTTTGAGTTATTTCACTAAATGTGGCTCTTATTTCCTTTGTTGTGTTAAAATTCCCAATTGTTGGGAATTATTTCATTTATCCCTTTGGAAGTTATTTAATTTTTTTTTTTGATTTCTTCATTTTTGTTGGGACTTAATTCATTTGGGAGTTATATCATGGTACCGGTGAAATATAGCAAAGTTTATCCGCTTGTTGGCTCCAAAGACCTAAAACTATTAAACATTTTTTCTTTAACATAAATTTTTATGTAAAATATCTTTTTTCACTCCTTTTTCCTTCTAAACAGAGATTCGATCTTTTGTGAACGCAGAGAATATTATTATATTTATTATACAAAAAAAGTCTCTTAATATTCAAGCAAATGTCGCAATTATTAATATTATTTTTTAAAATTCCTTCATCTTTACATAACGTTTTTTCGATTTTTAAATTAGTCAAAGTTGTATTGGGTCGCGCTTCCATTGCAATGTCAAAAGGGGGTCGCGAAGCGAGGTCTTGTGAGAACCCCTGTTTTAAACCATACGAAATAATTTATCACAATAAGATGTTACTTAGGAGAATTCAAAAATGTAAAAATATTTTAAATCGGTTTATATTTGTAAAAGTTATAAGCCCCGTTATGTTTCTCACCCTCGAGGTGGTCAACTTTGGCCCACTGTAGCGGCGTATGTGCTGCAGCTACAGATTCTATAATATTCTGAAAGCCTAATACCCCTTCTATCGATGTTCCAAGTTTCATCTAAATCGGTTCAATTTTTTCAAAGACACAGACTTATTACTGTGCATAGTATACAATTTCAGCCCAATATCTTTAAAACTGCCTAATGTTTTTTATACTTCGTCTGAGTAAAACTTTTATGGGGCTTGGAAACCTTAAAGAAAGTAATACTGTTGAATAACCTGTGATTCGCATGAAAATATGTTTAGCTCCAAAATGTTTCAACTTAAACTTTTAAGTATAGAAAATCAATACTTAAGTCCAGTAGAAAGGGCTTAATGGTTTGGAAATACATTTCTATTTATAAAATAGGAAAAAAAGTGGTTCACAAATGTAAAATAAAATCCCATATTAACCTTAGTCTGTTAAAAGGTAAGGAGTTCCAAAAAATTTTTGTTTAATTTTTGTGGATTTTATCCTATAGTAGGAAAATATGCATATAAATTAGGGTTAATTTGATTCAAAATATATAGCTAAGGGAATAATGAACATTTTAGAGTGACCTGCTCAAAGTCCAGATGTATCACCAATTAAAATTCCATTAAATTTAATTAAAAAAAAATAGAGTCCCCATATTTGACTAAACTGATGGACTTAATTATTACTAAAACCTCTTAATTTTGTCCAGAAATATGCAGAATATTTGTAGTCACTATACCAACACGTTTGGCACTAATGTATCAAATTATAGTCGGTCTCTAAGGCTATTAAAAACCTTGTTTACTTATTTATGGAACATTGATTTTTTTCACTTCTTTTAAAAGAACCATATTCACTAAGTAGTAATGTGTTGAATTGAATCTTTTGCTGTTTACTTTGCTAACAATACATTATATATTTATAATTATATGTTACTTTTGATATCTTCGATTTACAACTTGAAAAAGAACGAATTAAGTTCAAGATACTACTTTGTTTACTTATTTATGACACCCGCTGTATATGTGCTTAAAGGAGAAAAACTGAGCGGCTAAATATTTATGATATATTGAACATTTTTTAGAATTAATGCCCAGGATTTCCTCGTTGAAACGATGTGTCATATGTCTGTGTTGCATAATCATTTGTATTTAGTAAAACAACCATTTTTAGAAAGCCTTCACAAAATTTATTCTGGAGCCAACAGTATCCGTGAGTAGATTACACATACCAGTAAAGTTTACTAAAAGCTAACACTGGTCAACAAAAAAATTTTTTTTCCGCATGCTAAACTCGAATCTGCTTTCAGTTTTTTTCCATCAGGTCGGGATTTTTTTTTATGGGCGTGTCTAATATTGTGCCCTAAATATGCCGATTACTCGAGTATATTTCACTATTACTTGAGAACTGGATGGAATTCCGCATGCTAAACTCGAATCTGCTTTCAGTTTTTTTCCATCAGGTCGGGATTTTTTTTATGGGCGTGTCTAATATTGTGCCCTAAATATGCCGATTACTCGAGTATATTTCACTATTACTTGAGAACGGTATGAACGATTTATATAAATGATATACCACGATATACAAAATAAAATTAGCTTTGAATCGCTCCACCATCAAATTTTTATTCGCTCAATAGTTTAGAAGATATTTCGAAAAAAGTGTCGGAAAAAAATTTTTTCATGCAAACTTCAAGATTTCTTTTTTTACTAAAACTTTTTTTTTAAAGTGAAAACATCAAAAATATTTAAGTTTGTCACCTTTATCTCAAAGCCGGTAAAACTACGAGTAAATAAAGCCACGTATCATAAAAATTGATGAACACATCTTGATTGGATTCACAGTTAAGTTTGGATACCCATGCATACCTATAGCTAAGTGGAAATACACTAGTGGAAAAAAAAACATTTGTTTTTTTTCGCCTTAAATAAAAAAATAGGTGGATTAGATGGAATTCAATGTGCTTAATAAGAATCAGATTTTACTTTTTCTCTATCAAGCATTGATTTTTTTTTATGGGCATGACTACTATGACCACACCTTTAGGCAGTCACACTTGTGTAACTCGAGAACAGTTTGTCCAATTAAGATAAATTGAACTTTAATATATAGCGACCTAAATTGTCTTTGAGCTGAATTTATATAATTTTTTTCCAGTTAATATTTCCGTTATTCGATAATTAGTACCGAAAATTTTAAAATTTATTTTTTTGAAAAGTGGTGAAAATTTTGATCCATAACTCTGAAATTCTTGAGCGAATGAAAAATATTGTTAACATACCTTGAAGACAATTTTCATATGCATTTTCGATGTATCACTTATAAAAATCGTGTAAAGGGTTCTTGAATTATAGCCTAAGTTTGACAAACCATTCTCGAATTTTATAGTGTGACCGCTGAAAAAGGTCATACCCATAAAAAACCCATAAAAAAACAATCAGTACGTGTTAGAAAAAAAGTGAATGGAGATTCTTGTTTAAATTTCTTCTTGTCAAAATTCATATAGTCCACCTATTTTTGTTTTAAGAAAAAATAAAAAAATTTTTGTTTGCCCACCACTGTATTTTTACTTAATTGTATGTAACATGGGTATTTTTACTTAAATGTCAATAAAATCAAGATTTGTGCATTAATTTTGAAGATACATGCCTTATTTTATTCGTAGCATTACCAGCTTTAAGATAAAGATGATAAGCTAAAACATTTTTGATGTTTTCATTTATTAAAAGAAATGTTATTAACAAAAAAATCTAAAATTTTGCATGAAAATGATTTTTTTTCGGACACTTATTTCACAATAACTCCGAAACTATTGAGCACGTAAAAAATAAGGTACACACTGTTCTTAAGTTATGAGGAAATATACTAGAGTAATGGCCTTACTATGGGCGAAATATTAAACACGCCCATTAAAAAAAATTCAGACCTGATGGAAAAAACTGAAAGCAGATTCGTGTTTAGCACATCAAAATACATCAAGTCCAACTATTTGTCTATGGGGTAGGATTTTTTTGTTGACCAGTGTAATTAGGGTAAAAAATATATCGTTTTTTTTTTTAATTAATCCACATCAAAAGTTATAAAAACTCATTGTATGAAATTTTTTTTTACTGCAAAATTAAATTTTTGGCGAAGACGATGCAGAAATAGCCTTCGTATAGAAAAAACTGAGAACGTAAGACCTTAAAAACATCATATTTTATGATTCCGTTTCAGATCTAACATAAGACGCGTAGTTTTTTCGTTTCATGCTAGTCTAAAAATACCTTTACTCGTAAGTTTCTATATATACTTATTCGAAAATTATATTGTTGTGTTATGCTAAAGGGTACAATAGTTTCTGTTGTGGTGGTCAATTTACCAAATTAATTTTATTTATCTTCAATTTCTATAAAATTAAACAATTTTAATAAATATTATAATTTAATAGTTAACAATAATTGTTTATATAAATACGACATCCAATAGAATTGTTTTGCAATTATTTCTATTTGTAAATAATTTTGCAAATAATAATTTTATTTATTTGTATTAGAGAAATAAATATACTTCCACTATAGTAATTTGTCATTGACATAAATTCTTACCTCAATTACGATTCGGAAAACACAGTTTTTTCATTCATTATTTTGTTTTTTTTTTTTATTTATTTGTATTTGTTTTAGTAATTTGTTTTTGCAAAAAAATAAAATTATTTTTAACCAATAATTACTTATATACAAATACATATACATTTGTATAATTTATTTATATTTTTTTTTTATCTATGAGAAATTAATCAGAAAAATTTCAATTATTTCAAGAATTCCAAAGACATTAATAAGAAGCAGATGTTTGGAATTTATGTTTATTTTTTTAAATATATAAGAAAAGCGAAAAATTCAAAATGTTCAACAATCTACAGAAATCATAAATATTTATAAATAATTGTGAAATAAATGCAAGAACAATTAATTTAATGACTAAGAATTTTCCATATGAATTCATATTATTTTCATTATTGTATTTATTTTTTTAAATTTAATAGTATTAAAATTTTAAACTGAAAAAAAAAACTTGACCCAAATTAATATTTTTTCAAGTTGCATCATACGATGAACAAATTTCAATTAAGAATATGTATTTTATAGAGACTTATTATAATTTGTTTTCAGTGTAGAAGTTAATTCCATTTTGTTTTTTAAGTTTATAATGGTTGACCATGTTTTGAGCTGAACTTCAAAAATGTATGCTAAAATTTATCATTTGTTTTAAATAAATATCAGCATATCCAACCAACATCTGTTTTATATGTATGATTCATTATTGCATCTCCTTGAACTGCCCAAAAATTTCCCAGAATTTTACACTCCTGTTTTTTTTTATTTAAGCTGAAATAAACAAAAATAATTTAAAAGATATTGTTGTTAAAAAGAGCACTTTGATGAGTAAAATAAAAACAAAATAATAATATATTGAAAAATATGCGTCGAATCATTATTTGCACACAAATTATATTTTTGTTTATCATCAATTTTGCATGAAATTTGAAAAATTAAGTTGTATGTGAAACTATAAATTGTTTTTGTCATTTTCAATCATTAACTCTAGTGGTTTTTTGTTAAATTTAGTTTTTTTCTCTACTATCCAGATATTTTGTTGTTTTTGTTAACAACTAATTTGGAAGTAAATACACTTTGGAGTTATTGAGTAAGGAATAAAAATAAAACTAGAAAAAAGTGAAATAAAATCGACATACGATCGTTTTTCGATGATATAAATTCATATCTTGTATTGAAAAAAATCGGAATATGATTTTTAAATTTGGTAAAAACTTTCGAAATTGCATACCATTTTTGCATTTCAAAATTTTTTAACGCTATTTTGACTTGGATGTGTCGATATTTTGGACAATTTCTATAAAAGCGGAATTTGTCAGTAGCGAACAAGCTCGACCGAATCTAAATACCTACCATCAATTTTTTCAAATTTTACGTTATATGAGAGGTGGGCGGTAAAGTGGGCGGACCACGCCCAATTTTTGTTTCCGAGTTTACATTGGTCCTTGAACTATTTTAACACAATTTCGTGAGGTTTCACCTTATATGGGAGGTGGGCGGTAAAGTGGGCGGACCACTACCATTTTTGGTTTCCGAGTTGATATTGACCCCCTAAACTATTTATACAAAATTTCGTTGTCGTACATGCTTTTCTTTAAGAGATATCAGCAGAAAAGTTTGAAACGGACACCCTGTGTTTCTAGTTTTTAGCCCATAACTTTTTGTTTATTAACCGATTTTACAATTTTCAATCCCAAACAAACCTTATATAAGATAAATATTTGTGCCAAATTTCGTCACCCTACGTTGTCCCGTTCGAGCCCTATCCTGCTTTCAACAGACGGACGGACATAGCTAGATCGACTCAGAATCTTACCAGGACCCAGAAAATATATACTTTGTGGGGTCTTAAATGATTCCTTCGACATGTTACACACAGAATGACAAAATCAATATACACCCCATCTTTTTGATGGTGGGTATAAAAAAAAGCAAAATTTCTAAAATCTTAAATTTTTGGTTTCTTTTTTTTCTCACTGCATAACTTTTAAACGGATAGTAAACAAGATACTTATTATACAGCAAAGTTTTTTCTTTAGACTGGTTAATGGTTTAAACCAAAAAGTTGTAAATTGTCAGTGCAAAACGAAAATGGAACCACAAACCCTCTAAACTTTCAACTCAATTTTTTATTTTTTTCCTACAAATAATTGGCCAAAGAATTAAATGTCTGCTGTGAAACTGTTTCCAAGGTTATTAAACAGTATCAGGAGAATTCGACCATTGATAGGAAACATGGTTTGAGGAGAAAAAAGATCCACATGGTATTGGGAAGGCCAAGAAAATTTAAAGCATGTTGAAAAGAACTCCAAACACATCTGGTAGTAAAGCAGCCCGATTAGCTCAGTGCTCTGACTATTTGGTGCAAAAAGTTAAAGCTAATGCGGAGATGCAAACATATAAAGTCCAAAAAGTACCAGACTGGAATGCTGCAAAAATTTTAGAAGCCAAGAATAGGGCACGGAAATTAAAATCAAATTTCATTAAAAAATACAAATGTTGTATAAAGAACGACGAAACGTATGTACTGGTAGATTTTTCGCTGCTTCCGGGTCTACAAATTTTATGTTGCTGATGCTCGAGGATATGTTGAAGATAAGATTAGGACCGAAAATCTAACGAAATTTCCCAAAGAATTCCTGGTTTGGCAAGATTTGTGCATTTGCGGCAAATGAAGCAAGTCATTTGTTACAGTGGGCTCTATAAATACCGAAAAATACATCAAAGAATGTTTGCAAAAAATCATCTTCCTTTCATAAGAAAGCACAATGTGTCCACACATTTTTGGCCCGATTTGGCATCATGTTACTACGGTAATAAAGCTCTGGAGTAGCACCAAAACAATAACATAGTTTTTGTACCAAGAGAGGTCAATTCTCCAAATTGTAAGGAGCTAAGACCAGTGAAGAGATATTGGGAGAATTATATTCGGCCCGGCCGAATCTATATATCCACCATCAACTTTTTCATATTTTACGTTATATGGGAGGGGGCGGTAAAGTGGGCAGTAAAGTGGGCGGACCACGCCCATTTTTTGTTTCCGAGTTTACATTTGTCCTTGAAGTATTTGAACACAATTTCGTTGATTTTCACCTTATATGGGAGGTGGGCGGTAAAGTGGGCGGACCACGCCCATTTTTGGTTTTCGAGTTTATACTGATCCCCGAACTATACGTACAAAATTTCGTTGTCGTACATGCTTTTGTTGAAGAAATATCAGCAGAAAACTATACAATGGACACATGTGGTTCTAGTTTTTAGCCCATAACTTTTTTGTTTATTAAGCGATTTTACCCATTTTCAATACCAAACAAACTTTATATACGACAAATATTTGTGCCAAATTTCTTTCCCCTAGGTTGTTCCGTTCGAGCCCTATCCTGCTTTCAACAGACGGACAGACGGACGGACATAGCAAGATCGACTCAGAATCGAACCAGGACCCAGGAAATATATACTTTGTGGGGTCTTAGATGATTCCTTCGACATGCTACACACGGACTGACAAAATCAATATACCCCCCATCTTTTTGATGGTGGGTATAAAAATATATTTTTATGTGTTTAATCTTATCTTACGCTATATGTGCGTATGAGAAATATCAATCAATTATAGCAAGTATACGCCCCAATTACCAACTCTGCAGATATTTTTTTAAATTATGATAACTTTTAATTTACTATACCAATTTCAATGAAACTTGTTAGGAATGTTCATGCCCCTTAAAGGCACCGACAATTTTAATTTTAGTAGATTTATAACAGTCTTAGGAAAAAGATTATATAATAGGTTAAAGCCGTCAAATTTGACACCATGAATTTTTACAAGGTGTCAAAGTTGACTGCTTAAGGTATGAAAAAGTTTCAAAAAATCTACAAATCAATGCCGACTTCAAGGATTTCTATACTATATATTTTTTATATTGTTTACTTCTGAAAAATTGCCTAAAATTTGTTTCTAAAGTTTTTTAAATGGTGAAAATGATGAAATGAAAGACTGATATTTTTTTATGCATTGCATGAGAAATAACTGTGAAAATATTATACTAATATACATTTTGGTTCAATTTAAAAAAGGTCTTTAAAAATTTGACTTTTTGCATAAAATCGCTACTCCAGTATTCGTTTTTGGTCGGGCGGAAAGCGATTTAGAAAAAATTTGTTTATTAAAACGATTTTAAGAAAAGGTTGCAAAATGAAGAATAAAATTCTTTATTTAATCAAGGCCCGTGCCAAATGTAAGAAGTATGTAAAAACATTTGAGGTAGATCAAGCAACACTTTTTAGGCGTGTAAAAGCAACTGAATTTATTTTAGAGCAAGAAAACTGAGTGCAACGTGAACTAAAGCCAGATGAAATTGGAAGGCTGTTTGGCATGTCGGAAATTCTGCTTCAGATCCACAAACCGAAGTTATTTTTGCATCAAATTGCTACAGGAGCTGAAAAGTGGATTCAATAAGATATTCCAAAGCGTATGTGAGCTAAGGCAAAAAAACAAAGATACCAAGCCTGAATATTTATGGCAGCAATTTAATGTCTACAATATGTAACCAGACACAAGATCATAATTTCCGATATTGACAATATTCAGCCACATGTTACCTGGCTAGTTAAAAACTATATGAGAAATAGTGAGTAAAAAAGAAAATTATAATGTATAAAACTATTTGATCTTTCAATTTCCTTTTATATGATGCTGAAAAATAGATAATAGAACCGAAAAAATATAACAATAGTTTCTTGTTTTCTGCCTTTTGATCCAATACACAACAACTAAAAAATATTTTGAGAATTGGTACCTTAGACCATTGGTCGGCACCCATAGTTTCCAGGGGCAGAGAGTATTCGCTCGTTTTAGTTCATGATCAATTTTAGTTCATGTAGATCAATGCCTTAGGGCTAGTTTTTAGGATGTAGATTATATACATTTAACGGTTAAAGATAGCTTAAGCTATTAATGAAGTTTTTCAATAAAAGATTATCAGGTATATAATCGAGGCTTAACTCAGCTTCTGTCGCCAGTTAAACCAATGTTAGTACTGTCATGACATACACAGCCGAATAGAAAAACAAATATTAAAATATAATGAAAAAAATTATATTTTATTTGATGTTATAAACAAAATTAATAAAAGTGTATAAATTTAAATTTTTATTATATTTTGTTTGCTTTTTTGTTTATTAAATTTAAAGCATTGCTATAAATTGAACATAAAATCACTTCTGTTTTCAGAATTTAGTATGGCAATTCTAGCGGATTTGTCACTTTTAATCTAGCACTGAAAAACAAAATTGTTGGTTAAAGCTCGTTTAAATTTGTTTGTAGATTATTTTAACAACAAGTTAAACCAAAGTTAACTCATAAGTAAAAAACTAGCTCTTAGACTATCGAATTAGTGGGATACATCGAAACTTTTTTTGTTAACCACAATCTAAAAGATTGGATTTGTTATACCATGTATAGTATATATGCCGAATTATTCGTTTAAAAATATGTATATGTTCTGAGTCCTCATAACCCCCTGAGTAGATCTAGCTATATATGTCCGTCCATCTGTCTGTTAAAAGCAATTTACGACTCGGTATGGATTACATAGACGTTGTTTGGAATTGAAAATGTGCTAAATCGGTTAATAAACAAAAAAGTTGGTGCGTATAATTGATTCGGACAAGACGAATGTAAAATTTTTACTAAATATTTTACTGCAATTAACCTCAGTCATTAATGGCGAGATTTTGTTTTTTCCAAGGAAACCCAATTGATGTTGTTTCCTTAAACATTTGACAAAGAGTATAAACTTGTATGTAATTTGCAAAACAAATAAACAAATGTGATATTTTTGTTGTAAATTACTCGCATGAATGAGTGAGTTAGTGAGTGTGTATGTGTGTAGTGTTTTGCTGTATTTATAAACGTATTCACATTCGCGTATATTTTAACGTACTCACATGAATTCGCAATGACCCACATTTTTATTCATGTAAACAAACATGACCCGAAAATGAATGAAATGAGAAAAAAAAAACGAGCGAGCGAGCGAACGACACAACTACAACGAAGACAATAATAACACAACAACAAAAAAATTACCATCGGTTTGTAAACAAAAATATTGCTGATCTAAAGCAGCCATCGTGTATAGTTTACAATAACAATAACAACAACAATTATAATCACAACAACTTTAACTGCCTGTTTTACCAACAAGTTTAACATCAACAAAAATTACAATAATAACAAAAACAACAAACAATCAACCAAACAAATAAACTGAGTGTTCCAAGCCAGCCAACCAACCAAACAACCAGACAACAACAATAACAGCAATCATGCATCCAACAATTCAGTCAACCATTAAAGTTTGTATTTGTACGTATGTATGTAAGTGAACGAAAAGTCGTCAATAATGCCTTTTAGTCAGTCAGTGAAGCAGTCATTCATTCATTCAGTCAAGTCAAGTAAGTCAGTCAAAACAAAAAGAGCCAGTTAGTTATTTATGTATTTCAACAACTAATTCATTCACATACACTCAAACATACTATTATAACAATAAAACAACAATAATATAGTTGTTGTTGTCTCCTTATTCATTTGTTATTGTTATGGTTGATGTTGTTGATGTTATTTTTTAATGTTGTTATTTTTAGCATTATTTTTTCTTGTTTTTTGTTTTGATTATTATATTTTGTCAGTTATTTTCCACATTTTGCTTTAAAAACAAATCATACAAATGCCAGTTACAACTACATACTACCACTACTTTTTTTTATGAGTACCATAATCACACATATACATAGATACATTTTCTACATTCATTTATGTACTTTAATGTGTGGTAAATAATAAATAAATAATGATTGTTTGTCTTGTATGAAAAACGATTATAAACACGCATCGTAATTGTTTTTCCATATTTCCCCCAACTTAGTAGATGTCACCCTACATGCATAATTTCTGAACTAATTAGATAACACTGGTCGGTAAAAAAAATCCTCTTCTGATTTCTGCTTATATTAACCTTATTTTCTGTCAAATATTATAGGTCTTATATGGGAGCTATGTCTAATTGTGGAGCAATCTTCCTGAAATTTTGCTTCCGCTTCAGCTTTGTATAAAACTAGTTCGTACCGAATTTTATTGAAATTGAGATAAATAAGGTATTTGAAAGCGTTAAACCCTATTCAGGGGAGTATTTGTATGGATGTGTGGTGAAATAATGGACCGATCATGACCAATTTCAATAGCGTTCATCGTTATGCCAAAATAATCATATGTGATGAATTTCATCAAATCTTATCTTCAAAATTGCGACATGAACTTTGTGCACAAGGCTTACATGGACTGTAAAGTGTCCCGAGAAACCGCTTTTTTGAGATTCTGATGTAGGAAGACCCCTCAAACGATACGTGGTAATGTGCTGAATACAGAAAAAATATTTAAACAAATTTTAAAATTTGTCTTCAGTTATAAGCGGGTGCTATATTAGGCTCCACTAAAATTTACCAACTTTCGAATTTTGACCGTAACTTCACCTAGAATTGTTCTTTGGGTTGCAAAAACATACTGTGTGAAATATTAGTGAAATCGGATAACGTTAACCCGTACCTCATTGGATCGGAGAGCTTTCATGGGAAAAATGGTATTTTTGCAGTTTTTAGAAAAATGTTGCAATTAAATACTTTGTTTTGCATCTAAATTGTAATCTACACCTAACTATCTATCAAATAGCATATAAAAAGAGAAAATCGATTAAAAAAGGTTAAAGTTATTACAAATTCCCCAGACCATTAATGTATTTTAGAACACTTGTGTAAGGAGTGTGCAACGAATTTTTTTCTAAAAAATGTTTAATTAAAAAGCTATTTTCAATTCAATTTGAACCATAATTACTGAAAAATACATAATAATTCTGTTTTGTTAAAACATCAATTCAAAAAAATTGATTTTATATCTTAAAAACTGCAAAAAAATGCCTTTTTGCCGAAATCTGCAGAATTCAAATCACAGGTAGCATATAAAAAGAGAAAATCGATTAAAAAAGGTTAAAGTTATTACAAATTCCCCAGACCATTAATGTATTTTAGAACACTTGTGTAAGGAGTGTGCAACGAATTTTTTTCTAAAAAATGTTTAATTAAAAAGCTATTTTCAATTCAATTTGAACCATAATTACTGAAAAATACATAATAATTCTGTTTTGTTAAAACATCAATTCAAAAAAATTGATTTTATATCTTAAAAACTGCAAAAAAATGCTTTTTTGCCGAAATCTGCAGAATTCAAATCACAGGTACGGCTTAGTCATACAAGGTATTGACCTAATTCTTTTTTAATTTTATTTTTTATAATGTTGTTTATAAACCTGCAAAGTTTTTTTTCGAACTTTTTTGAAATTTGTTTAACAAACCTTTTTAAAGTTCGAAAATGGAGTTTTGAAACGGTCCACGTTGGAGTAAAATCTGTCAAAATTGGCGCTTAATTGAATATTAAAATTTAAAGTTTTGTAATAAGGTTGGGTACCGAATAAAAAAAAAACAAAATTATGTATCAATATCAATTAAAATCTTTAAGTTAGGTTGTGTTGTTTTCTTATAAGGAGCTCTCAAAGTTAAGAATTTTTTTTACATTTTTAAAAAATAGTAAAAAAATTAAATTTTCATCAATTTTTTTAAAAAAGTCTTTTAAGGTAAAAATTTAAAATGAAACCATCAACTTCAGATATTTAAGTGTACTTTTCTTCAAGAATTTGTAAATTATATTTCGTTCTAATATTTTTGTTATTTTTTTGAATATTGTCCTAAAATACACTAATTTTCAAATTTCATGGATTGAAACTTAAAATAGTACAGGATGTTTGTTCTGAAAATTTTCTGAAAAATAGTATAATAGTCCACTTTAATATTATGAAAAAAAAAAACTCGTGCGCATACATAGCCCGATTTGTTTTTTTTTTTTTTTTCAAAAAAAACTCCAGTATATTTCATAAAAAAAACAGCTTAAGTGCAGACATTATCTTTGCAAACATTAAACAGTGGGGAGGAATCGAAATAAATATGTAACTTCTAATCGGCTGGTTGGATTTGCATGAAATTTCACATAGGCGCAGCAAGGGACAGTAGCATTTTGAGTTTAGAAGCAGGATCCAATACACGCATCAGGAGCAAAATAGAGTACTAGTGTCATTGAAAAGGTTTAACCACTATCGAATTTTTGTTCCTTACCCGATTTCCAAGATTTTTATATCACCTTAAAGTCCTTTATAAATCCTTTAGAAAACATGCTTGCATGTACTACTTATCTTATATGTTTTTCGAGTTATATACATTTGAAATTTGAAAAATCTCAATTTTACAAGATCTTGGTTAAGACTTTCTCTTATATAGGCAAATATTTTTAACTTATTTTATTATATTTTATGCAGTTGGTTAAAAAGCAAAATTACCTATTGAAAAGTCGTTATATTTATTGAGTTAAAAGTTAAACGATTTTGAATTGGAAAGTTTGCAAAAATTAACAAACAGACGGACAGATGGACGGACATTATAATTCTTTAAAAAAAATCTTGAAATTCAAAAGATTTTTTTTTCCATTTCTCGATTAATATGAAAATCAAATGAAAGTATTAAAATTTTAATATCACCTTTCCCTGAATTAAGTGGCATTTTCGACCCATTTAATCCAAATTTATAGACGAACGGATGGGCATTGCCATGCTGTCATAAAATATTTTAGAATTCTAAAAATGCATTTTTTACTAACTAATAAACAGAGAAAACAGAATGTGGTCATAAAAATTTGGATATCATTTCTTCCTGAATTAAGCGTCATTTTCGTCCCATTTAACCGAAATGTATAGACGGACGGACATTACCATTCAGCCAAAAAACTTTAATAATAATAAAAATGCATTTTTTTACATACTAATAAATAGAAAAATTAAACTTGATCATTAAAGTGTTGATAACATCCTTCTCTGAATTACGCATTATTTTCGACCCATTTAACCTGAGTTTATAGACGGATGGACAAAAATCTTGAAATTGAAAAATACATTTTTTAATCGATTATTTTTTTTTTTATATGTAATTTGATAGATAATTATGTGCAGATTACAATTACAATTGCTATTACAAAATAGTAAAATTTTTCTAAAAGCTGCAAAAAGACCTTTCTTTTTTCCCGTACAAACGCACCCTAAAAACTTCAGGTCAAAGAACCCAGCAAAAACTTTGCTTTCCTGGTAAGCTAACAGGTATAATTGGAAATAAAAATAAACTACTTATTTTTTGTCTCAATAACTAGTTGTCCATGAATTCTAGTAGTTATTTTTAGACTCTAGTGATACTAAAAAATATGTACCTAAACAAAAATAAAAAAAATAAATAAATAAAAAATTGGCCGTCAGTGAGTTTTGAACTTGGGACCCTATTAATAGTCGTTTTTAATGACTAACGTCTTACTCAGTACACCATCTCGCACTTAATATTCAAAGCTAAAAAACTTGTTTCAGCATAAAATATATTTTTAAAACATTTTTTTGAAAAAATGAATAGCATCAGAATGGGGTTGAACCGGCAACCTTCTGGTTGCTAATCCTGCGCTCTAGACAACTGATCCATGTGATTGTAACTTACTCTGCAATTATACAATTGAGAACTTATTTATGTAATGTAGAGAAGGCAAATAATAATGACGACTACTTTCCAGGAAAGTACTTTAATAAGTAGTTGCCATTACCGAAAACCAAAAAGTTTTTGCTGGGAAAGAACAAAATTATCTATTGAATAGATTAAATTTGAAGTCGACATCTTCATTGAGTTCATAAATAAACGATTTTGAATTGGAACATTTTTAATTTTCGATTCTACGATTAATATAAAAACTAAATTGAAATATTGATATCACTTTTCCCTGAATTAAGCACTATTTTCGACTCACTTTACGCCAATGTGTAGACATAGACATAGACGGTTACTAATATTTTGCCAACAAATCTTAGAATTAAAAAAAAATCCATTATTTTACTTTACTAATAAATAAAAAAAAAAAAAAAAAAAGTACAAGGTTATCATTAAAATACTGGTATCACCTTTTCCTAAAGTAAGCACCATTTTAGATACATTTAAACCCAAATTATAGACGGACATAAACATTCTGTCCCAAAAAAAATCTTTTAATTCTAAAAATTATTATTTTTTTCTTACTTATAAATAGAAAAAATAAAACGTGATTATTAAAGTGTTGATATCGTCTTTTCCTGAATTAAGCATTATTTTCGACCCATTTATCCTCAATGTATTGACGGACGGACAGACATTACATTCTGCTAAAAAAATCTTAAAATTCTGAAAATGCATTTTTTTTTACTACCACTAAAAAATTTTAGTGATAGTGTAATTTTTTTACTATAACTAAATCTAGTGGAAGTGAAAAAATTATGCCTCATTAATTTATTCCAATAAATCACAACTCACTGAATAAAATTTCGTGAGCTATGATGGTAATTATCAAATTTATAATCATTTTAGAACAACACTGTATAATTTAGAATTTCTTTTTAAAGTCAGAGAGATGAAATTTGGACCGTATGTTGACCTCCCGTCAAATAGATCCACTGCGAAGGAATTTTCAGAAATTGGAATATTTAAGAAACAATATATGTTTTAAAATACAATTTAAATTTAAAATTGTTTTCTGAAAATGGGGGTTATTTCACAATCACTAATGAAATTTAAGGGAAACATTTTTATTTTTTCACTACCACTATTGCTTAGTGGGGCTGATATTTTTTAATCACCACTAAAAAGCAAAGATTGTTGTTAAACATTTTGCATTACCACTAAGTATTAGTGGAAACTGCCCTCAAAAGTTAAAAAAATAGAGATACTAATTAATTATAAATCTTTAGATTTATAATGGAATCCTTTTCTTATGAAAACTCCCTGTTTTTCGAAAAACAACATAGTAAATTGATTAGAAAACATCCTAGAAACACTTTAAGACTAACAGTTCGTTATACAAAATTTAAGTAGGGTATTTGACGAAACATTATACATACATATGTACATATGTATGTATATTTGACATTTGTATTTCATGTGTTATTGTTTTCTTATTATTTTTATTATTTGTACGAAAATAATGGAGATAATTACAAAAAAATATTTTCATGTTTTTTTTTTAATTGTACTTGTATTAATCATTAAAATGAAGTTGTTTATCACTTAATATTTATTTGTTTATATTTTTTATTTTTTTGTGTGGCTTTTGTTTTGTACAATTCTTTTATTTATTTGCTGTTATTTTTTCATTCACTCGTAACGAAATTGTAAACAAATTAAATTTGAAACAGACCGCATAATTACTTAAAATAACAATAAATACAAAGTACATACGTAGAATTTGTCAGTGCGAGTAAAAAAAAAAAATAATAATAATAATAAATTTGTCAAAATATTTACCTTGATACAATGAAAACTTTAATGTAAATTGAAGTATGTGCATATGTATAGTATTTTGTTTGTTTTTAAATTGTATTTATTTTGTTTAGATATTTAGATAATAAATCTAATGAGGTACTTCCCCTGACCTAACTTAATATCACTTATAGTAATATATATACAAATGTTTAAACTTTTAATATTTAATTTTAGTGTTATTTAATTTTATAATACATATATAATTATATTTGTAGATTTAAAATGTAGTAAAATATACATGATGTTTCCTAATATTTTACATGATATTAGCTAATGATTGGTCATGGTTACGAAAACTTTGGTCAAAGATCAATACAAAAATCAAATGTTTTGTATAGATTTTGTTTAAAATTATATTTAAAATAACTTCAGCTCTATTAATTTCTCTGAAAATTTTATTAAAATTCTTCATTATAAATTCTTGAGAATTTTACTAATTATCGTTGTTATCTTAGCCCATAATTTTTGTTGGTATTTTTTCTTTTTTTTTCATTGGAATATCACTGTTTATTCATATTCTAAATCATTGATTTCCTCTTTAGATAAAGTAATTATAAATACAATTTTCTATGGACAATTAACAATTATTTACATGATCTCCGTTGGCAAAAATATAAAACAGATATGTTTGCAAATGTAAAAATTAAGACGTTTAATGAATGCTATAAAAGATTTTATGCTTTAATGGGATGACTTGCTACATATAATATGCCCTTAACAGAAACTGAACTAGATTTTTAAATACGTATGTATGTACATAAATTTCTTTAAACGAATAAATAAAAGCGAGTATTTAGTTTATATCATAATATTCATATCGTATCATGATATTTTCCGGCTCAATAATAGTTAATTATTTGCTGCAGTCTTATTCAGACTAGAATAATGAAAAAACCATCAGACTATAAATGGCTAATCAACATGGTCGAGAAATACCAACAAACAACTCTAATGAAAAGATCACTGTAAAAGGTCTTTTTCATGTTTAGCATTGTACAACATCGCAGCCATGGATTTTTTCTGTAATGGTACACTGAAAAAAAAAAAAAACAAGTGCGAATGTTATATTCGGCTCGGTCGAATCTATATACCCACCATCAAATTTTACGTTATATGAGAGGTGGGCGGTAAAGTGGGCACACCAAGCCCATTTTTTGTTACCCCGTTTACATTGGACCTTAAACTATTTGTACAAAATTTCGTTGACTTTACATCTTATATGGGAGGTGGGCGGACCACGCCCATTTTTTAGTTTTCAAGTTTATGTCGACTCTTGAACTATCTGTACAAAATTTCGTTATCTTGCATGCTTTGGTTTAAGAGATATCAGCAGAAAAGTATGATGTGAAGCTACAACGGACACCCTGTGTTTCTAGTATTTTCCCATAACTTTTTGTTTATCAACCGATTTTGCTCATTTTCAATATAAAACAAACCTTATATAAGATAAATATTTGAGCCAAATTTTGTCCCCCTAGGTTGTCCTGTTCGAGCCCTATAATGCTTTCAACAGACAGACAGACGGACATAACTAGATCGACTCAGAATCTAACCAGGACCCAGAAAATATATACTTTATGGGGTCAATGGGGTTCAATGATTCCTTCGACATGTTATACACGTAATGATAAAATCAATATACCCCCCATCTTTTTGATGGTGGGTATAAAAATAGTTTATAGAGTACATGAGTTTGGGCTAATTTTTTAAATTTCTCTAATTTATTGACCAACTGTAGGTCAGATCGATCAAAAAATTTATTGTTCTTTTTCAATTTTCTTTTTCTGTTTTTTTTTTTTTTTTTTGTATTTCTCGCTAAGCATTTGATAACTATCATATTAAAGGTTTTTGAGATGTGTATTGCAAGGCATATCTAAGTTTTGGAGAATGATATATTCAATCCTTGGATTCATTTCTATATTTAAGAAGATCAAATTCTGAAAACATATGTTTTCCTTTGTCAGAGTATCATATTTAATTAAGAATTTCTATCTATATATATAAAAGAGTAACGTCACTGAGTGATTACTGACTGACCTGCTTGGTGATTCATCATGGCACAGCCCAAACGTTTTAAGCTTGAAAGATGAAATATGGACTGTAGATTGGTTTCCAACCGAATAGATCCACTAAGATGTGATTTTTATACATTAGAATGTTTAGGGGGTAAAAAAGGGTAAAAACAGGTAAACTCGGTAACCTTAAACTGATAGAAATACAAAAAAGTTAAATAATTATAGTCATTTGTTTGAAAAATTTTTGGACAGGTGTCTGGTACTTTCTTGAAATTCGGCTCTTTTAGGGAGAAAACGGGTAAAAACTGTAATTTGGTACTCTTTTGGAACCCTATCTATTTTTTAATCCAGTAAGCATAGACATAAAATGTGCATCAAATTAGTACCTAATTGAGAATTGGCGAATACTAGTTTAGTACTTTTTGGAAATTCAAATGTTTAAGGGGTAAAAATCGTACCTGATTTTGGTACTTTTATCACAAAATATTTTTTTCTTTTTACTGACACATACATATGAATATTTGAACATTAGATCCCAGTACAATTTAGAAATTCATTGAAATACACATCCAAGGGGAATAAAAAGTACCAAAAAAGGGGATAAAATCGGGAAATTAAATTTTATTCAAATTAAGTAATGCATTTTTATACCCACCATCAAAAAGATGGGGGGTATATTGATTTTGTCATTCCGTGTGTAACATGTCGAAGGAATCATTTAAGACCCCACAAAGTATATATTTTCTGGGTCCTGGTTGAATTCTGAGTCGATCTAGCTATGTCTGTCCGTCTGTCCGTCTGTTGAAAGCAGGATAGAGCTCGAACGGGGCAACGTAGGGAGACGAAATTTGGCACAAATATTTATCTTATATGTTGAGGCCCGAGAGGAAGATGAGGACGATGACTACCTGGACATCGATATGGAGCCCCTATTATGAATGTGACCCTCCACAGCTCTGACTGTTGTAGCCTTTGCTATTGTGAATGGCAGTTAGGAGGTTGACAGTTGATATTCGCTCTAAGTCCTGTCAATCTTCCTAAGCGCCATGACAGTTTTTGTAAAAGCTACAACAGCAGCAACAGCCTAAAACAAAGAAATCCCTTTTATTGAATAAATAAAATTATAAAGTTTTGTGAAATACTTACCTTTTATTTGCTCATTCCGGTCAAAACCACACGTAAGTGTTTATTCTACTTTATATTCCAAAATTATTTCCTTGATAATTTTGGTTTCTTTCTTTCAACCCCCGTTGAACAGAAACAAAACAAACCAACAAACTTCTGACCATCAGCCAGAAATTTGTTTATTATATAAGGTTTGTTTGGTATTGAAAATGGACAAAATCGGTTAATAAACAAAAAACTAGAAACACAGGGTATCCGTGAAATACTTTTCTGCTGATATTTCTTCAATAAAAGCACGTACGCCAATGAAATTTTGTACGTATACTTGGTGGATTGACATAAACTCGGGCGCCCACTTTACCGCCCACCTCCCATATATGGTGAAAATCAACGAAATTGTGTTCACATAGTTCAAGGACCAATGTAAAGTCGGAAACAAAAAATGGGCGTGGTCCGCCCACTTTACTGCCTACTTTGATGGTGGGTATATAGATTCGGCCGGGCCGAATATATTCGCGCTTGTTTATTATATTAAACCTATAAACTTGAACTTAAGTACATATAGTCCTTAGTGAGTGAGAATTTACAAGAGGGTACTTTTTTAATTTAAAATATATTATCCTAAGGGAATGAGAATCCAGAAAATAGAATTTGTGGTACTTTTCGTTCTTCTAATGGAACTTTTTGAATTTTCTATACTATTTAAGCTAAAATCATGAAATTATAGATATATGGTCCGATGTGAATGAGAATCCATAAGAGAGAACTTTTCATTGTTATAATGTTACTTTGATTTTTTTGTAGTAATAATTAACTTTCAAACATGAAATTAAAGATATATAGTTCTGTGTTTCCTCTCCTCTAAAATTTAATAATAGACATAATTTGGTCGATTTTGAGCCTT
This sequence comes from Protophormia terraenovae, assembly GCA_951394005.1. NCBI lineage: Eukaryota > Metazoa > Arthropoda > Insecta > Diptera > Calliphoridae > Protophormia > Protophormia terraenovae. Next base: position 72,505,026 of record OX596075.1, read on the forward strand.
CACTTTTGGTATTTCATTTTGTATTTTCTAAATTAAAAGGCTACCGTTTTTATCTGGAATATGTAGGGGAACTGCATGATCGGGTTTAATGCTATCTATATAAAAGTGAATCTGTGTTTGTTGGTCTGTCTGTTTTTGAATTTTATTCGTTGTTTTTATTTTATATCAATGGGGTAGCGAAGCACACTGTGTTTAAACTATTAGAAATATTATTCAAAAATTTATAATCATGAAATTATAACTTAATAAAACACAATTTGAATTAATAATATAGTATGGTTTTTATTAAAAAAAAATATACACTAACGAAGTAGCGGTTATACTGCTCGTATATATAATCTGTATCTCCCAAACTATTGCGTGGATCGAATTGAAATGTATGAAAAAGTTGTAGAGGAGGACCTAAGTTTAAAGAAAAAACAAAAATTTCAATTGTAGTTACCCTGTGATAACAAAAACATTTGCAAGATAAAATTTGATCAAATATTTGTCAAATGTGAACATAGTTTTACATTTAAAAAATATTTACGCTTGAATTTTAAATTTTTTATTTTTGCCTCGACTTTATTTCGTTTTTCGGGAATATGATGGGAAACATTTTATTTAACATATTCGATAATTTGTAATATATTCCGAAATAATATGCTGAAAAAAATTTTGTGGTTTAAGTTAATCCGTCTAAACATGAAAAATGTTGAAATTAGCGCTCTGAAATATGTTTTTATGGGTTTTTTTTTAACAGTAATATTCATTCACTTTTTCCTCAGTTCTTTTTAATAAATTTTTTTTTCTTTCCATATTCTAAAAGAAAAGGCTTCGTAAGGAAATTTTAAATTGATTTAGGTTTACACCCTACATCCAGCATTGGTCGAAAATTATGAGTTTTGGAAAAAAAATCATTTTTATCGATTAAATCTTCTGAAGCACTCATTTATTTATTGCAAGATACAGACATCATTATTCCAAATTTTCTATCTAAAGGAGTGTAAAGTATTTAGAGAGGATATACGAAAATTACCATATCAGTATGTACACAGAGAAAACAATTTGGATCTCACAACCGAATTTTTTGCTAATCGAATTTGGGTAGTTCCAAGAACTATCTCATAATTCGATTGCAATAACCGAACGAATAGAGTACTCATTAAAGTTTCTCATATGACTATTGTGAATAAATTTCTTTGAAATTTCCTTTTAATTTTTTTATTGAAAATTAAGGAAATACAATAAAATTAAAATAAACATAAACAATTTGTAAAAAATTAATATTATATAAAAGTTTCATAAAACGGTTACAGAACAGCAGCTCTTTTAAAATTATATTTGGCAGTGGGTATGAAATACATTGTAAACAATCCAAATCGTTGCGAATAGTGTTGGTGGCATAAAAACATAAAAAAATATACATAAGTACATATATAAATAAATTGAATTCCATGTCATAGGAAATTTTTATTTCATACTTACTTACATGAATCCATTTATTAACATAACAGAAACACAATTGCGGCTTGTTCTTTTTAAATCTCAGGACACATAAAAATAGATTATTCTTGAGGTCAAAATTATATGGTTCCAAATTAAATTTACATTGCTTACCGTTTCTTTTAAATTGAATTATTATGAAAGACCTTTTACAATTTACTTGTTCGCAGACGGTTATATTTTCATCTGATAAGTATGTTGGGGACATTGAATTCCAATGTTATTCTATAGCCAAAAGATTGTTAGTAATTTCCATTAATGTTGTAAGGAAAAGGACTAGAAAAAAGACACGAAGAAGTTTATACTAAATACATGATCACTTATGTATACTATATAATTCTTTTTGCATTTTTTGATTAATATGCGTATTTTTTATTTTAAGAATTAATTTTGCTTTAATAAATAATTTTTAAAATGTCAAAAAAAAAAAAAAAAAAAAAAAAAAACAACAAGAAATATTTTTTAATCTACAACATTTTCTTTCAGTTGGAAACCCCGAATTATTTTATTGTTGCATTTGATAATTAAATTATGATTGCAGCTGCCAATTTTCAGTAATGAACTATACTTTATATAAGGTTGTGTCTCCTGAATTTTATTAATTCAATTATTACCATACGCATTGATAGAGACGACTAAACTGATGTTTGTAAGGACTTTATGATAAGTATATCAACGATTTGATAATTTGAAACATAGATAAATTGTTTAGTTTATGGATTTTTAATAACTGGAATGAAATTGCTGTTATTATTGTTGTATTTTAAAAATCATGACCATTTTCTAACTAATTACTTTTCTGTGTGTATATATCCTTTTCATAACAAAAAATCAATGTTGATTTGAGGAAGTTTTTCTTTCAGTGTACAAATGTCTGTGGAGAATTGAGTACGTTAAACAAAAACGCAAGACCGACCGACACCTAAACAAATGGTGTGCAACCAAAGAAATTAATGTAAATATAGTATTTATTGCAACAATGTTGCAAATTGTATTATATTGTTACTGTAGTTGTTGCAGTAGTTCATAATTGTAATTGTCTTTATTGTTGTTGTTGCAGTTTTAGCCATATCAGTGATAATGGGAAGTACCCAAGGTAAGGAAAAATTCGGATTTTAAATTTTTATTCGCTTTTTTTAATATTATTCGTAAATTTAAAAATAAATTTCACTTTTTGGATTTCTATTTTCTTTACTTTTTTAATTTGAGTTACGAAATTAATTTAATTTTTTTTTTAAATTTGTATTTGTGGGGAAGATCGTTATTTTACGATTACAAACGGTTCGGTCGCCACTTACATGGTACAATGATGTGCGCAATACAGTGGTTGAAAAAAAGTAAAAAAGGGTTCGTTGTGTGCATGTACATTAACATGACTATAAAAACTCCAATGATATTTTTATTTTAAATTTATAAGTTATCAACTGATTTTTTGGCTGTCATGGAAATAATTATTTAAAAAGTAGTGATTGTAAAAAAGAATGATATTGTTGGTGTGATATCGATAAATCATCCCATGGGGTAGATTCGCCAAGTGATGGGTTTTCCTATATATGATGGTTTTTTACTTTATTTTAATATAGCATTTGAAAAAAAAAAACAAACAAAAATTAATATGATTAATTTTATATAAAATAAATAAAAATTCAATTAACAATGGCGACCCAAAATCTATACATGAGAAAATCACTTAATGATTTTTGTTTGAATTCAATTAAGACTAGAGAGTCTACATGTACAATGAAAGATTTAGAGATAGTAAGAGCTTCGTATCTGATTACTATGTTCCTGTAGGATAAGCTAAATCGGCCTACCAGCAGTTTAACGAATGTACCCCAGGAGGAGTATTGCTCACAAGTGATAATTTTTTATATACTTTAAAAGAATTTATTAAAACATATGTTGTAAAATCTTGATCATTACTATCATGTATATAACATAGAAAAAATTCATTGATCAATTCAAAAAAATATGAGAGTTATCACATAAAGTACCCACAGTGAAATATTTATATGGGTATTGAAAAAACAGTTAATCACGTCTACCTTCGAACAAACGTCCGTTGAAAATTTTAAAATTTGATAGATGAAAGGTCTTTCATATATAAAAAGAAAATAAATTATTAGCACAAAAAATTTTACTTCGTTTTCGAAATAATTGGCAAAAACGAATGTGCCCCTATGTGCAATGTTCCCCCTTCTACCCTACATGTATATGTGTCTGTACATACATACACATATGTTTAATAAGTTCTAATATTCCCATATTTCTAATTGAAAACATGTATTTACATCAGAGATGTGCAATTTGCCAATTTCCTGACTCGCGAGGTTAGACTACAAATTCTGCTTGGGCAGCGTTGCTTCACGCGTACACTAAAACTACTTTGTTCGACTGTTGCTCTCTCAACAGATTTCGCTCACAACTTAAAAAAAAAAAAATACACTAAGCAAAATGTTTGATGAAAAATGGGAAATTAATTTATTTTTTATACATTTAATATTGCCATCATATTTTATATTTTTTTACAGGAGGTGTATTTGAACAGAAATAACTAGAAAACCAATTTTCTTAAGAAAAAGTAAAGTCGTCAATAACAAAAATTAAGGTTAGCATATGTTTCGTTATTTGGATGTTTACTTTCTACAAATGAAAAGTTTTTTCAGTGTAAACTTGAGCTGCGTTCATTCAATCTCGTTTTTGCTGCTTCACACACACAAGCGCAAGTGTAAAGTAGTGTGTGTGCGCATCACTGATTTACATACATATATACATGCATACATACATATGCAAATAGAAAACACACACACTCAATTAACTACTGCCATAAACATTGTGTTGTTGTTTCATTTTAAACAATTCAGCAGTAACAAAACTTCAGTTTTCTGAAACACACAAGCGCATGTAAAAATGTTTTAAACATCCACACATCTTTCATTCAACATAAGTCAACACATTTGACTTACGTAACACGACTTCAAATTGATTAATTCGTTCGGGTTAATTCCTAAATAATATTTTTATTTTCGAAAATAAAAATCTTTAAACAAATTTAAAAATTAAATTTACGAACAAAAAAATAAAATTCGTTCTAAAATTAGTATTAAATTCGCTGATAAAAATTATATTCCGAACGAATCAAAAAAATTAGCGTTCTTCCTACTCTGGAAGTACTTGTACTCGTCGTTTATAACATTTTGTTTTTGTTATTTATATTGTTGTATAGACCGAGAAGTAAAATATTTTTTGATGGCAATCATGCAGGCGGAAAATATTTATGTACTCTTCATAACTAAATATTATGAGACTGTGAATTGTTGTAAATGTAAACATTTACACATTTCTACATTTAGTGGAATGAATAGTGTAACTGAAAGAAACAAATTTAAAAACAAATCAGATACAAAACAATTTAGATGCATGAATAGACAATAACAGGGCTGATTCTTTTGCCATTTTTGTTTTTTATATTGTGATTGGAATTTTACAATATCAGTAAATAGAAATATTTAGTTTATTGTTCCATATGCAACATATTTTTTGTTTATTTTAATTGTTTTGTTGCTGGGAACTTAAACATTTTTTGTTTGTTTTTGGGTTATATTTCAGCGATCTATGGACCGACATTGGTAATTTTAAATAGTAAAATTTTCAGAATAATTTCTGGTTTATTGCTAAATCACAAATATCAGTTTGTTATCTGGTGTCTTCGGAAATTAGATATCAACAATATATAATTCTTGTATGTATACATTTATCTAAAAAGCAGTTTTAATATACAAATAATGGCATTGAATGGTATTGCAAAATTCACTGTTGCCCTATAAATCCTACTATTGCGAATATTTCTTTTTTAAAGATTTACAACCTGGGCGGTCATTTAAATGCATCTTTTTCCCCATTTGCAGCATAGAAAAATGCTTAAACATTATTTTTTTCTGCTAAGAGAATTGTTTAAAAAATATAATTTTATATCTCATGGATAAATAAAAAAATTAATAGTTCATTGTTATTTATTAGCAATAGGAGATGGTGGAGGTGTAACACAAAAAATTCCAATGGACACACAATTTTATGATTGCTTTTTTAGTTGTTAAAAAAAAAAAAAAATAAAAAAGAAAAAAATAAAAAAAAAAGTGTAATAAAAATTAGAAAGTCATCTGCACATTTAAAAAACTCTACAGGAAATCTAGGCGAAATTCAATAAAAAATTAATTTGTCTACTCTGTGATTTCTTTAAACGCGTACAAGTATTAGAGATTTTATTATTTTTTTATAAACCTGTTGTTGATTGGAATTTAAAAACATTACTTAAATAAGCATAAAGTTTGGAATGTTAAATAGAAATTGATATCCAAATAACAGGAGTTTTAAAGAATGATTATTAAAGAGTTTATGTTATAGATAAGACTTTACAGGTTATTAACACTAGACGATTGTAGAGAGATTCCATCCAAGATTTTAAAATGGTTGTTGATTAGTTATATTTAGAGATAGATAATCTTGTTCACTACTCGTTGCAGTAAAGGATAACTTATGAAAGTACTAATAAATCTTTCTTCTTAGTCTTTCTTTCGTGTTGAGTCATTTGCTTAATTTTACTTTCATCAATTTTTTTTTGGTGGTGGTGCTACACTTTTTAGACCTCGGCAACGCACGCACATTGGGGTAAAAGGGGTCAAAAATGGCGCTTAATTCAGGGAAAGGAGATATCAATATTTTAATGATCACGTTTTATTTTTTATTGATTATTAGTTAAAAAATTAAGTTTTAGAATTTTAAGATTTTTTTTAGCATAACGGTAATGTCTGTCCGTCCGTCTATACATTAGAGTTAAATGTGTCGAAAATTATGCATAATTCAGAGAAGGGCGGCATTAATACTTTAATGATCACGTTTAACTTTTCTATTTATTAGTAAGTAAAAAATTTATTTTTAGAATTATAAGATGTTTTTTGGCTGAATGGCAATGTCCGTCCTTCCGTCTATACATTTGGGTTAAATGGGACGAAAATTCTACTTAATTCAGGGAAAGGCGATATAAAAATTTTAATACTTTCATTTGGTTTTCATATTAATCAAGAAGTGTAAAAAAATATTTTTCGAATTTTAAGATTTTCTTGAAAGAATTCTAATGTCCGTCTGCCTGTTTGTTAATTTTTGAAAACTTTCCATTTCAAAATCGTTTAACTTTTGACTCAATAAAGATAATGACTAAAAATTGTCTTTGTTCGATAGAGAATTTTGCTTTTTAACCAACCACATAAAATACAATAAAATCGGTTGTAAATATTTCGCTATATATGGAAAAATCTTAACCAAGATCATATAAAATTGAGATTTTTGAAATTTTAAATGTATATAACTCGAAAAATATATAAGATAAGTAGTACATGCAATCATGTTTTCTAAAAGATTTACCAAAGACTTTTAGGTGATATAAAAATCTTGGAAATCGGGTAAGGAACAAAAATTCGCTAGGGGTTAAACATTTTCCATGACACTAGCACTCTATTTTGAACCCCTATAGTTCCGCTCCTAATGCGAATATTAAATCCTGCTTCTAAACTGAAAAATGCTACTGTCCTCTGCTACGCCTATGTGAAATTTCATGCAAATTATAAGTTACAGATTTATTTCTATTCTTCCCCACTGTTTAATGTTTGATAAAGCTAAGAAAATGTCTGACACTTAAGCTGTTTTTTGTATGAAATCTACTGGAGTTTTTTTGACAAAAAAAAAAAATTATTTTCTCAAATCGGGCTATGTATGCGCACGAGTTTTTTTCATAATATTAAAGCGTACAATTATACTATTTTTCAGAAAATTTTCAGAACAAACGTCCTGTAACATTTTAAGTTGCATTCCATGAAAGTTGAAAATTAGTGTATTTTAGAACAATTTAAAAAAAAATAACAAAAATTTTAGGACAAAATATAATTTACAAATACTTGAAGAAAAGTACACTTAAACATTTGAAATTGAACGTTTCATTTTAAATTTCTACTTTAAAAGACTGTTTATTTAAAATAAAAATTGAAAATTGACACATTTTACCCCAACGTGGCACGGAGAGAAAAATGGCATTAATTGAAAATTAATATTCTGAAAAAAAAAAAATATTTGATTCTAGGTAAAAGTAGAGAAAATAAAGCATCATTATCTGTTAAATAAAAAGTAGTATTTTTTCACTCTTCATGTAGTGCACCGTCAAAGTCACAGATTTTTTTTTAATTTTTGTTCACAGTGGTAAAAACTGAAAATTTAACTTTTATAAGTTTATATTTTTCGCGTTTTATTCCATTTAGTAGGTTGTAGGTTTTTTACAATCGATTCGTTAAACATATTTACGCATTTTTTAAATTTTTTGTAGAAATTCTTTTAATATTTTTTAAACAAATTGTATAGAAACAAAAATTTTTTATTTTATATAGAAATTCAAAAAGCTCTTAGACGAACTAGGGTGTAAATAAAAAATTTGTTTTTTACTTGATATATGTAGAATGAAAATCTAGAAAAACATTTGGCGGTTTTTTATAAAAGATTATCTGAAATGTTGGTTACTTATGTACAGACCGACTGACGGACAGCGTTTTAGGCTAAAAGAAAAATATTTATAAATTCAAAAATAATTTATTTGTCATACTAATGATATAATAATTACAAAACAAAAAAAAAAAAAAAATAATAATAATAAAATAAAAAAAAAAAAAATAAATAATGCACCCTATCCCTTCCTTGAATTAGGCAGAAATGAAGATAAGTATGTTCTTATATGATTTAAAAAATGTTACATCTCAATGTTAAAATTTACGTGAGCTGGACCATTTTAAAAACACCACTAAAATTACGTATTTCTTTCAATATCATTATCAAAAATTTAGTTATAAGAAAATTAATTTCAAATTATAACAAAGGCATACTACGAACTTGAATATTCATTTGAATAATTATTATGGAGTCATTCCATTTAAAACCAACACGAAAAAATACAATTTTTGACTTTACATCTCCGAATTTAATGATATTTGGTACAATCATTATTCTTGTCAAAACTAAGACTTATTCAAAATTTCAGATAATTTCATCAAGTGGTTCGCGAAATATCGCGGTTGGAAAGTGCAAAATAGCTCAAAATGCGTACAAAGTTGCATACACAAATTTACGAATATCTTTTAAAGTATTTATTATATAAGATTTATTGAGATGTCATATTAAAGTTATCAAAATTACCTTTAATATGATGTATAATATGATTTTTTCCTCAATATCAAAATGGTCTATATCTCGTGATTTTTCATTCGCGGGCAAATATCTCGAAAAGTGGTCTTTTGAAAAATTTAAAAAAAAATATATGTTAATGGTTAAAATGTTTTCTATAAGCGTGGTAAGTGACACTCTGGGACTCGCAATATTTTAAGAGTTATTACAATAAATGTCATAATAAATACGAAATATTTGTTGCAACTGATATTGTTTTGTTTGTAATAAAATTGAAAAATCGCAAATTTTTCAATTCGTAATTGAAGTCCATTTTTCCTTTTTTCTGTGTACTACACTGAACAAAAAAGGTACATAAATACAATTAAAAAGTTCATTGTTACAATGAATTTGTGCACTAATTTTGACCCTATGTACAGGTTCATTGAAACAATGAATTGTCATACATTAATATTATAATTCAATGTACAAGTTCATTGATTAAATTTATTCTTACATTCATTAAATAAAATAAATAATTTCAGTGAACAGTACATTGGTTTCAATGAACTCATATTTTGTCCCAATGAAACTATACATTAAAAATGTATTATAATAATAGGCGTGTTCTGTATTTCTTGTTTCTATTTTATTTTATATTAAATGATTAAAGTATATGATATTGAGTTATTATAAGCAAAAATTAAATATAAATATAAAAATAAAATTATTACATTTCACTAAAAAATTTAAATAAAAAAATGCATGTTACAGATGTTATCGTGTTTGCTTTGTCGTTTATAATAATATAGTAATTCCTGTTGTCCTCTATATTGCTCAATGATGGTATGGAATATCCATTTAGATGCCACATTAATATAACTACAGCATTATCCTTAACAAAGAAAGTTTATAAATAAAATTTTTAAAATTCGTTCAATTGCTTAAAATATTTGAACTAGTTACCTTTAAATCTTTTTGGTCTATAGAAATTTCCTTATTTTGACGATCACCAGATGTAACATTTAAATCTTGATTAGTCTGTAATATATTTTTATTAAGAATTCAATTAAAATATTTCATATATTTATGTATACTTACGAATCGAATCCTCTTGATTTTGAAATCGCAATATTTTTTGAAACCCTGGTATTTAAGGCTAATAACACATTCTTCTGCATCTTAGTGTTTTTATCTACATAAATATAAATGAAATGTAATATTTAAGAACTGTTTAAAATCATAAACATTATTAAACTTACGTGTTATGAAAGCAAGTCTCCAAATTCCTTCTTTTGGATAATTAATTTAATTTGGTGTATTCAATTATGCTGCTCAACTTCTCCTTTGCGAATAAATTATATTTATGTACTTTAATAATAAGATTTATCTTATTTAGTTTTTAATTATTTTCGTTTTTAATATAACACTCATTTTTTTTACTTTTTGCTTTTGTTTAAAACGCGTCATTTCTTGTTAAAAGATAAAATAAAACTGAGTTGTATTTGTTTTCAGTTTACTTTATTTCCCGTTAGAAATAATTTATTTTAATATAATTTAATGAAATTTATCATTGGTTCAATGCTTATGTTCATTGTGTAATGCTTCTTCTTAATTAAATCAATGTATTAGTACATTGAATAAATTAATTCAATGAAATAATACATTAAATAAATTAACTAATTTACCTATTGTAATAAGAAATAAATTTAATGAATGGTTTCAATGTAATGTTCATAATAGCGTTAATAATTTCATTGAATACTTTCATTGAAGCAATGAATTTCTACATTAAGTTAATAATTTTTTGGAAAAAAATTAAGGAATTTCATTTAATGTACTTCATTCATTTAAATTACTTTTTTCAGTGTATTTAAAATAAAATCATTGAAAATATTACAAACATTTTAATTTTGCGAGAATAAAAACTAATTTTTATATATTTTTTGATCAATATGTATTAGACGTCGTTTTTTATCACATGTTGTAATTTTTTGACAATAACTGTGTACACTGTTGATTGAATATCATATTTTTTTGAGGTATTTTAAAAATGGTCCAGCTCACGTAGATGAAATAATTGAACCGAAATATTTTGGGAAATATTTTAAAACATATCAATCTTTAATTTTAGGGGGCTACATTTGCAACTTTTTTTGTCTCCATACAAATTAAGTCACCTTAATGTACACATGATTTTCAAAGGTCTTATCAAAAGCTTTAAAATGGCAAGAAACAAAAATTTGGGTAGTGGTTAAAAAAATGTTAGTATCCTCTGCTACGCCTATGTGAAATTTTATGCAAATCCATGGAAGTTTGCATTTGGGATTCTCCCACACCAGGACCACTGATAGACATTTTTTCGAAGGCTGTGATTTAAACTGATTTAAAGGTTATAGACTTTGAAGTAGATATACAGAGCAGCGATATAATTCAAATATAAATACTTATCGAAAACACATATCGAACTCGAAGATCTCATTGACTATAATGGGAAATGGACAGAGCATATGGAGGAGGTCTTAGGAATATTAATGAAAGTACACTTTCAAAAAGAAACTGTGTGGGTATAGAGAAACCATACTTTTATGAAAGTAAAAATGGACTTCAGTTACTAAATTGCTTATTGCTTATATTAATTAATTTTTAATTGATTTTGCTCCAACCATCAAAATGATAATAGTAATAACTAGAATAATTGCTTTTATTATTACTGTTTTTCTCTTAAATAGATATAATGAACTGAAAATTGTTGGAAATTTACTTAAATTTATTTTATTTCAATATTTTTATAGACAAATTTTACATTTTTCTTTATATTATATTAAGAGCTGGCAGTTTATTTAAAAAAACTGTTAACCAATTAGAAAATTAATTATATTAATAACTAATATAATTAAATTCCAATATAAAGTTAGTTAATAATTTTATTAAAAAATTATTTGAAATATTTTTTTCCGTGTAGTTTTAACAACACAAATGGTAAAGGAGTTAATAGCTTTTCTATGATTAATTCAGCAGGACTCGATGGAATATTCCGTCCCTTCTTCAGAAATATATTTAACTGCTTCCCTAAAACATGCATATTAGAATGTCCCGTTGACAAAAATTTTGTAGAAGACCCCTTAGACAATACGTAAAAATTTGCTTAATATGGGAAAAATATTAAAAAAAAAAAAAAAAAAAAAAATTAAAATTGATATTCAGCTCCCTACCACCGATTGAAAGTCAAGGGTCTAGAAACCAGAAAAAGAAAGTTATTAACCATTAAATGCCCCTGGTATCTTTAAAGATACATCCAATTTTTCTTAAATTGGTTTTATATCGTTTAAAACACAACATGTCTTTGTAAAAAAATATTTTTTATTTATAAATTAAGCCGTTTTGGAAATATTTCAAAATGAAGTCAAAAAATATTTTTTATTAAAATTAAATAAACGACCTTTTTCAAAGTGTAAAATCTGAAAACCTAAGAATATTTTTAAACGAAAAAAAATATTTCCATACTTTAAACTATGTATGTTCTTTAAAGATATTGAAAAATATTTTACTGATATAAGTAGACAATTCTCTAGAAATTATAATTTTCCGTTTGTATCTTCGAAGATACACTAGGCGTTTACAGCTAAAGTTTGATTTCTATTACAAATGGTATTTGTGCTTATTACCAGTGGCATTTTCGTATATGATATTACCTTTTCTATAGCAAGTTCACTTGTTTGTAGCTAAGTAATATTGTTTTTTTTTAGATTTTAAATTGTTTAATAACATTTTTTAATTACAAAAATTTAGTTTATATGAACTTTTGTAAAAAAATTTAACTTTTATTCGAGTTAGTTTGATATGTCTGATGATGACGTGTGTGAATTAATTTGTAGTACCGAAATTGTAGGTGATGATAGTATTTAGAATATCTGTAATAAAAGTGGTGATCAAACTTTTGCTCATTGATATAAAACGACAGGTCAAATGCAGTGATAAAAAGTAGACAATGATGAAAATATGAATCAGAATAATATTGACATAAACGTGTCCGTTCAGAACTATTTTATTTGTATGGTCAATGATGATACAAACGAGGCGAATTTAATTGATGCAGAATCTCAATATATTTAGCACAATTCGAACCAAGGTCAAAACATATTTGTTTATTTGGACAACTTTTTTACATTTGTAGAGTATGCTGAAATTCGAATGTGGGACCAGTTAAGAATATATTGCGTATATAATTGGAATAAATGAAATTAGTCTGTGTCCTCAAATTATAAAGGACTACAATTGTCACATGGGTGGAGTTGAATTAATAAATAGTTCAATGAGTCTTCATTAGGGATGCATCCCGGGATTTCCCGTCCAGGGATTCCCGGAAAATTAAACATTTTTTATGTCCCGCCTTCCCGGGAATTTTAAAAGCACTTAAATGGAAGAAGACTACTTGAATTTTAGCAAAAATGTATGCAGTTTAGTCATTTTTAAACAAAATTAAACTAAAAATTCAGCTAGGAATTAAATCTTAATGGCAATTCCATTAGTATGTTTTGTGTACACTATATAAAACGGTTTATTTGGGATGACTTTATGGCATTTATTCAATTAAGAATCTTAATAAAATTTTAGCACTAAAAAACTGCTAGTGAAAACTTATTAATTTTAGACATTTTAAATATGTACCTATTCGTTATAAGTTGTTAGTAGTATAGTCAACAAGCGGAATTTGTCTCATAGAAATTTGAAAAAACATTAACATTAAAATTTAAGAGAAGAATTAGAAAGTGAGTCCAACAAATCCTTAATTATTCATATAATTTTCAACTGAAAAGCTACAGATAATATTCTCTGCTATGTATGAGATCGTCTGGTCTGATCTATAACATGAAATCAAATGTTTTATTAGGAATATTAATAAACAAGAAATTGAAACTGACTGGTCCAAAGTTAATTTTTTCAAGCTAAATTTAAACCTACCTTAAAATATGAATAAGGTCATCATTTGTAAAATTTTAGTCAAAATATTTTCAAAATATAAACTACGTTTATATTGGATTACGATATTGAAGCTACAAACAATTTAATAGCGTTTGAACTCAAGTATGAATCACAACTAGGGGTTTCCGAAAAAGTGATCATCAGCCACTTCTTTAAGAATTAATAAATTCTTTTTAGTGTACTTTTAATAAATTTAAATTTTATAATGATTTACGAAACTAGTTAAAAATTTTATTGAATGATATCATTGTCTGAGTAAATATTTTTTAGTCAATTTCTGACATCTCTATTTTCTGTCATAAATACAATGTTTTATGGTTAATTAACAAAGTTGTTTAATTTTGCTTCAAAACATAATAAATATATTAAAGTAAGAATCAAATTTCAGTAATATTTTTTTACACATTTAAATTTTTAATTCATTCAATTGATTTAATTAATTTTTTAATCTAGAATTTTTTTTCTGTATTTCAGTTTTTACAATTTTGGTGAGAGGTGCAAATTTAAAAAAACTGTTAATTGAATGAATTATTTACTAACATATTTGTTAATTGAATTTATTTTTTTGATTTTTCTGTGTTTTAAATAAAATTAATAATTATTATTACTCTTTCAACTATTCAGATTAATCAATTACTTGAATTTAATTTTCGCTACATTTACAATCCTGTTTCAAATCTGCTAATGGAAAGATTTATATCCTATTTGGGTCTCAGTTGACCAGCTAATGTGAGTAATAATAATAATTATAGTTTTTAGTCCGGGATCCCGGGAATCCCGGGAAGTCGAAAACTTTTTCCCGCTTTCCCGGGAAATCAAAAAGTCCGGGAAATTGGGATCCCTAGTCTTCATAAAATTCTAATGAAAAGACGAAGTTGGACATATAAAGTATCTTTAGGATATAACAATGGTTAATAACTGGCAATTGTACAAAAGGATATATTAACATGAACCTGGAGTTAAGCCTTTGCGTCTGATTGAATTTAAGTTAGAAAATGCTTATAAATCATTATCCTGCGATGCACAAGATTCTTTCCAAAAAGAGTGTCTTGAAGCATAAATAAGAAAAAATAGTCAAAAACCGAATGTATATTTTGTACGCCTGATGCTAGATTTGACAAAATTTAATTCAAAATAAATTAATTTTTACATTCAAGAAGTACATAAATGCTTCATAAGTATCATACTTACTGAATTTTTGTTAATTATTGAATTAATATACCTTATTTCTGGTCAAAAACTAAAAACTTCTGGTGGAAAAACTAAAAACGTAGTTATTATTTTTTCGACATTTTACATATAATATATTTTTTTCATAAAAATCGCTTGCCTTGGGCATTTAAGTTAAGCGAATGCTCGACGCAATGGTAAAGAGAAAAATACCAGACAAAGCAATGAATTCTTAACAATATACCTACATATATTAAAGGTAAATCAAATGAGTAAAATCTTTTGATCTGGTCTAGTATAAAATGTCTATGAGCATATATCTGAAAAAGTGTTCCATCATCTCTATTAATTTAATTAATATTTACACTAACTATTATGAGACAATGATTTTTGGTTAAAGTCATGTTAGATAACATTTGTAAGATACTCGTATTTGGAACAAAATTTATTTTCTCAAAAACCGAGTCCTATCGAGTTGGTGTTATGTTGCTTAAGCAACATAAGACCAAATTCATAAAAAAGTGTATATTGTCCTGTTAACTGGAATAACTGTCTATTGATCAACAAGCCCAATTCCAAATAAAAATTTCTTTTAAGATTTTTTGAATACAGATAACACTCAAAGACATTTCAAATTACTATATTGCCCATCCAATACTTACTGGATCGTACAAACATCTGTTAGAAATGTATTAAAAAATCTATGGACTTGTTGCATGCATACACGACTACAAATAAACAATACATTACAATCATACATAGATTAGCAACAATAAACAACATTCCATGACAAATTAAAGCACTTCACATAGAGTTTCAACAACAAATTGAACGTGATTTAATGACTCTACGACCCTCTCGTTTACAATGTCTTCTGGTGTTAAGATTGTGTTGTTTTTTGTTTTTATTTTTTTAAGGCAAACTTGGCATGTTGCAAATTATCGTAACGAATGCCCTAAACATAATATGACGATGAGAATAATGATAATGGTCTCTCCCAAAATTGTTTAATTCGTCTTGATAATGCTTTTGTTACTGTTGCTGTTGTTGTTGTTTTCTATTGAATATACTTACATATTTAACAATGTAGTAGTAAGTAGTTTTATATTGCTGTTACATGTTAATTTTTGCTAATCCATCTTAAAGGTCATTTAACTTTTACTCGTGCTTCAACTCATAATAAAACTCAACAATAGAGACTGACAGATGGTTACAAGAGACATACCAATATGGACTGACAGACGGACTTAAAATCTACAAACATACATATATTCAAACATTAACTAAAAGATCATTATACTCAAAGTCATCGTCGGGTCTGTTTTTTTTCTGTTTAAGAAAAACTCATCATCATTATTTTCACATGCACCAATGGAATGTTTAATACGAACATGCATGTAGATAGATGGATGGATGAATGACTGGGATGGCTGGCTTGTTGTACAATATGTTTACAATTTTACCCAGTTCATTCCATTTGGCACCAAAACAACAAAAACAACAGCAACAAAAATTAAGAAAAATAAACGATTTTATTTTTTGTTTGATCATGAGTGTGTTAAATAAAATAAAAAAAATAACATTTTGCAACATTGTTGCAAAAAGTTATTTGTGTATTTATTTTTTTGTCTTCCTATTTTTTATTTATTTTTTTTAACCACAGACGTGTGTGAAAAAATAGCACTGATATTTAAAGTAAACATTTCTACCTGTACTCTCACCACATCTGGATGTTGGAGATAGATGACATATTGTAATATAAGATTTTAACCATATTGCCCCTTTCCTTAACCAATTTTCTGACTATTTAGCTTCCTACAAAGACTTTGATAGAGTTTTCAAAGTTTTAGTCCCCTCCAGAAGTGAGTAGAGAAAATTTTAGAAATTTTTGTTTCTTCGCGGACCCCCTGGCACATTGTGATTTTTATTATAGTAGAAATGAAAAATAGTTAAAACCAGAGATCGTAACGGTTATAAAAGAAAGAAAAGAAAAAATCAATGTAAAAATAAAAGGACTAATGAAACTCTTAAAAAGAGGGTTTTATTTCTTTGTTATAAAATAAAACTCATTTAAGGAGTTTATTGTTAAAAAATAAAACTAATTTTATATAAATTGACACCCAGATAAAAATTGTAGCAAAAGTTTTAATGCTTCATTCTCAAACAACGTGAAAATTTTGTAATATTTTAACCAAAAATATTCAACCAACATACTGTGAGCGTCAAAAAAAAGTAAACAGCTCATTCCCTTTTAAACGAAGCCTTGTGAGATGTAGATAAATAATGATATAAAAAAAGTGATATGCCAAAATTATTTGGAAATTGGGTAGGAATTGAACTCCTAAAAACAATTTGCGAAAATAAATCGGAATAACGATATAATTGAATTTTTAAGAAAATATACCAATTTTTATGCGTCAAAAAAAAGTAAACAGCTGCACCTTAAGCCCAAATTACAATAACGCGTAGTCAGAACAGTATCAGCAAAAATTATCAGCTGATCACTGTCAGCACGACATGTTGCTGCCGTTATAACCATCTAGCTTTGTTCTACCTGTGTATTTTAGCTTCTCATTTATTTGCTCAATCTCTTTGTCTCGCTCTCAATCTGAATGCAGCGCAGTGAATTTAGAAACAGGTCTAAATGAAACAGCACTGCATACTGCTGCTGACCAAATGTAATCAACACCATAACAAACAGTGCATTCTAACTGATCAGCTGATTATGGCAGCACACACTGCTGCTGACTACGCGCTATTGTAATTTGGGCTTTACTTTTATAATAAGGTCAGTAAATTCTAAAAGTGGGAGAAGATCTTATATTTTTTTTAGTTTAGGTTTCAGGGAAGGACCAAATTATAATCTTAAATGTGTTTGTTGCATTAAAACGAAGTAAAAAAGTGATTGTTTAACAATAGGAAAACAAACTTCAGTTCAAACTCGAAAATTATATTAGATTTATATGAAAAAGGAAAAATCCTTGATCCTTGAAATTGCAAAAATTGTTTCAAGGAATTATTGCGGAATAATATATAAATATACCAAACATCATAATGCAGATAATTTTCCTCTGACAAGATGGTCAAATCATTTACAGACACAAAGAAAAAAGCTATAGTTTGCGAAGTCAAAAAAAGTCCTTCTTCTAGTACCTAAAAAAAGCTGAAAAGGTAACGTTAATTTTCGCTTATTATTTAAGGGCTAGTACCATTTTAGGAACACTACACAAAAAAGGCTTCCATAGAAGAACACCACGTATGAACCCTACATATCGTAAGCCAGCCAAACTAAATGTTTGAATTTCGCCCAGAAGTATAAAAATTAGTGTTAAACGTTCCAGGAAACCGTTTTACTCAATGACAAGAGTAAATTTTAATATTTGGCGCCAAAAAACACGAAAAATATTGCAAAGATGGAATGAAGGCGTCAATGTCACATGTGTGGTTGAGATAGTTGAACATGATCGAGACTCGGTAATGGTCTGAGGACGTCTGAAGGCTTCAGGAATCAGTATTTTCATATTTATAGAATCGACAATGAAATAGAATAGAATATAAATAGTTTTAAATATAATATGGATCCTAGTGTGCGATAATTTAGCTTATTGCATAACTGCTTATTCCAAAATGACAAAGAACCCAAGCATTTTTCCCAAAATTGTGAGGGAATGGTTGTTTTATCGTACTCCCAAACCTATTTGTAATGCTCTGAAATCCCCAGATTTTAATCCAATCGGGCATCTTTTGGAACATATTGGCAACAAATTGGAAAAAGTAACATTATTTGCAGTGATCATATCTAGCTTGCATTACAGAAAAAGTAACCCAAAATATCACCGAATTTTGCCAAAAAACTTGTCGACTCGTTGCCTAGGATATTAAAGGACACAATAAAGTCAAATTGAAAATATACGAAGTATTAAATACAATTTTTTTACATTTAATTATAAAACCGTTTACTTTTTTTTGAAGCGTAAAAAAAGATATTTATTCACAAAAAGTGCATTATTTTTTAATGTGCTGCTGTTTTATAATTTTTATCTTATGAAATCCATATTTAGTTAGTTACCAATCTTTTTATATAGCATTTTTAATCTAAATATAAAATAACTTTATTTTTAAGAATACTTGCTGTTTACTTTTTTTGACACTCACAGTAGATTCAAAGTAAGCTTTGGCACACGAATTATTTTCTAGTTCTATTGTAACCAAACTTTAACCACAGAAGTGTCACTTCGTGGCTGTGGGAATAATTTTGTGTGTCAAAAAAGAGTAAAGTCGTAGTCCTTGAGGTGATTCTATGTGCAAAAATGTGGCATCAAATAGTCGCTTAGGTGGCAATAGAAAATTATCGGATAAGTCATTACGATGTAAATTGGTTTAAAATTTTAGATTTAAGCTTCAGATAATAACATTTTCCGACTTAGACGTGTAAGAGAACCAAATTATTAGAAATTTCGATATGCCTTATTCGATATCGAATTAGAGAATTCCAAAAGTAAAAAAATCAAACACTCTCATAAGAATTCGTTCGCACACAAATACGAGAATTACCCCCTGGATATACACAGATGACTCTAAGACAAAGTGGGTTGTTAGATATGGTGTCTTCTCTGAAGGACTTAGAAAGGTATTTGACATCGACCTCCGAATTATGGTGGTATTTCTGTAATTCAACTTTAATAATACCAGGTCTCTTTTGGTCAGCTAAATCTTTAAGTTGAGATACTTCGCATAGAGACTACCAATAGATTCAAATATTAGATGACCTCTGATCTAATACCTTCCTCTTTAGTATCTATATACTATGATAGTGGTGTGGTCTTATTAAAATGGGGTCCTTTCAACTTTATTTGACTATTTGCGCATAGCGAACTACCATGGTGATTTGCATTTATTACCTGAAAATTAAAAAAAAAAAAAAAAAAAAACAACGAGAAAAAGTGATAGTCAGTCGGTGAAAGGGCCAATTGTGTACCAATACTTCTACATATAAAAGTGTAAAAAAACATACTAATACAGAATATTATATCGATATTAACATTCACATGTATTTATGCCCTTTTGGGTGATTCCCAAATTTGGGTCTTATATGGGAGCTATAGTGAATTATGGACCGATCTTCATTAAATTTTGCACTGTCATTTATACTTATAAAAATTTATTTGTGTCGAATATTACGTTGATACTAACATTTTTATGAGATTTATGCACTTTAAAGTGATTTTCGGAAGAAGGGTTCATATGGGAGCTATGGTCAATTACGAAATTTGGCATTTAGATTTATACTTATATAAAACTTATTTGTGCCAAATTTTACTAAAATATTTCTATCTTTAGGGTATTTATGAGTGTTAAAACTCTATTCCGGAAGGACATTTGTATGGGGGCCAGGTGAAATAATGAGCCGATCATGACCAAATTCAATAGGCTTGTGTTTAAAAAATCATATGTATTAAATTTCATCAAATTATTTTCCATATTGCGACCTGTACTGTGCGCTCAATGATGCACCATGAACAGGCAAAAACTTCTCGTTCTTATTGGGAACCCCTTTTATAGAACATTAAATTTTGAATATTCTATTGTTCTCTAATTTTTTGAATAACATATGGGAACTCAAATAATATGGCATTCTTGACATACATAAGTATACTTGTATTAATAATATCCTTATTGTAATAATGGTTTTTACTTTAAATTTCTGGTTAACATGTTGCAACTCTCTAAGTATTCACAACTGTTTAACATTTCTATACATTATAGTATTATTGTTAAATATTGTATATAGATCTCCTTTAAGTACAGTGACACAGGAAAGTCTGCATACTTCCCTTAAAATAAATGAAGAAAAGTATACCAAAATAAAAATTAGCATTTACTTATAAAATTTAATTACATTTATTGTAAAATCTATTTCAAAGTTATAAGAAAGTCTAGATATGGACTATGTATTACCAAATGTACATAAAAATTTGCAATGAAAAAAGGTTTAACTACTAAAATATGCAGGAACATTTTTCTACCATAAAGAAAATACATATTTAGTTTTACTGCAGAATAAAAGTTTATTTTTTAAAAAATAAGCAGTGAGATCGAAAAAATCTTAACACACATTTTGCCTCATAACTTTTTTCGGAATCAATATTCAAAATTTTTTTTGATCTAGTTATCATGGAAAAATACTTCAGTTATTATTTTTAATAACAATCATGTTAATTTGTCCTTATTTTCATCAAAATAAGTGACGAAAAAGATTTACGTCCTACAAGTTATTTAAAAATTTCAAAAAATTCAAATAGGTCTTACAAATAATTGGCCACAGAATTAAATGTCGTCCGTAAAACCGTTTCTAATGTTATTTTACAATATCAGGAGAATTTGACTATTGATGTGAAACCTAGTTCGGTAAGAAAAATGGACCACATGATATTGGGAAGGCCAGAAAATTGAAGGTATATTGAAAGGAACTCCAAACACGTCTGGTAGAAAATCAGCTCAGTTTTCTCAGTGCTTCGACTATTTGGTGCGAAAATTTAAAGCTAATGGGAAAGTTGATAACATATAAAGTTCAAAAAATTTCAAACTGGAATTCTGCAAAAAAAATTACAAGCCAAAAATAGGACTCGGAACTAAAACCAAATTTCATACAAAAATTCTTAAGCTGTATAATTGACGAAGAAACGTAGGTGCTGGCAGAATCTTCGCAGCTTGTGTCTCAAAAATGTTTATTGCTAATGCTCGAAGCAATGTTGGAGATAAGTTTAAGACCCAAAAGCAGCAAAAATTTCTTACAAAATTCATGGTATGACAAGCTTTTTGCAGTTGCGGCAAAACAGGAAAGTCATTTGATACATTCGGATCTATAAATACCAAAATATGCATAAAGGAATATTTGCAAAAAAGACTTCATCCTTTCCTAAGAAAGCACAACGTGTCCACATATTTGTGGACCCATTTGGTATCATGTCACTACGGTAAGAAAGCTCTGGAGTGGTACCAAATCAATAACATTGTTTTAAACCAAGGGAGGTCAATTTTCAAAATTGTCCATAGCTTAGACCAGTGGAGACATATTGAGCTCTTGTGAAAAGTGAATTCAAGAGCACAAAATAATGAAAACTCTAAGATCAACCGTTTCCAAGTTATTGAATATTATGTATGTTAAGAATTTTTCGATCTCACTCCTTAATATGACCAAGTAGATAGAATGTAGACTTATCTCCATCACTGTACATGTTTATATTTTTTTGTTAACATATATTTCAATAGTAATTTATTGTATTTCACATTAGTATACCAACCCTTTATGCCGAAGGGGAACACCTCTTTATACAAACGTAATTTTTGTTTGCTGCTTTTTTTATTTTTGATGTTTGTTATTGTTTTTATTGTTTAACTTTTGCAACATTGTATTTTTAAATAAATATGTATATATAAAAAAAAGAAAAAAATTAAGGAAACTACTCATAATTTTCCAAGAAATTACACATCAGCATTTATGTCTTTTTACTCCTAGTCATCTTAAATATCATAATGATGTTACTGATGATAATGATCAGCAAAAACGTCAGTCAGAATTTACCTTAAAAAGAACAAGTGTATGTGGTTCATCTTTAAAAGGCTCTATCGACAGATACCACATGCAGAAGTTAAGTAGTGCTTAAAAACGTTTCACATAAGCACATTCCTTTTTGATGAAGAAGGAACATTTAAAAAAGTTTTTAATTCTTTTGCAGTGCAATTTATTTATTTATTTAGTTAGTTAAAGACAAGAAAAGGTTTACATGACTAATGATGGACAAGTAAATTGTTGATTTACCAAAACACGTCAATGTGAACAAAAGGAATTTATTTTTAAAATTTTCTTTAATTTACGTTCATTTTTTTTTTTTTTTCAAGATCATGGGTTAAGAAATTATACATAGATGTGTGCAATTTACATGTATGCAAGTGTGTGTAGAATTAGTTTTATGGGGCTTTGGAGATAGTAAGTAGAATAAATTCATTCTAATATTTAATTTAGTTTCAAGAAGTTGTTGAAATAGAAAAATTTATCTACTTTAAAACAATCTTAATATTTTACATAAACTAATATGGTTTCAATACATTTCACGGAGGGGCAGAATCGAAATTTTTTAGAAGTAAATCTATAACTACTTATTGACTGGTTAGATCTACATAAAATTTCACATATGCGTGGCAGAGGAGAGTATAACTTTAATCAACATAGGGTTTTATCAAAAGGGTACCTTTGACATAGAAATTGAACGCTTGATAATATTTTGTTTCTTGTGCGATTTCAAATATTTTTACATCTTCTTAAAGCTCTACATAAGACCTATGAAAACATGCTTGCATGTGGTATTAGTCTCCTATAGTTTTCTAGTTATTTGCATTGGCCCAGTTTTTTCAATATAAAGCCCAATATTTTTATCCGATTTTCTAAAATTTTTACTCAGTTACCTAAAGAACAAACTAGAAGTCGATACCTTTTCTGTGTCCAAAAATAAACGATTTTGAAAAATTTCTAAAATTATGATTTTTTGTGTTTTTTTGGCGGACAATTTTATTTAAGAACACATGATCATTTTATACTTTTCTGAGAGGTATCTTTAAAGAGTTGATTTTAGAATTAAAAGCAAGCCCAAACGCCCATTCCATTTTTAGAATTTTTGTCGGTTTTTTGGTAACCTTAACAAAAACATTAAATTTTTCTACACTTTACCATTGGGGTAAAAGGGGTCGAAATGGCGCTTAATTCAGGGAAAGGTGATATCAATATTTTAATGAACACGTTTTATTTTTTTTATTGATTATTAGTTAAAAAAATTCAGTTTTAGAATTTTAAGATTTTTTTTAACAGAATGGTAATGTCTGTCCGTCCGTCTATACATTAGAGTTAAATGGGTCGAATATTATGCATTAATCAAAGTAGGATGGTAGCAACACTTTAATGAATATGTTTAACTTTTCTATTTATTAGTAAGTAAAAAAAAATATTTTTAGAATTATATTTTTTTTTTATCTGAATGGTAATGTCTGTCCGTCTATACATTTGGATTAAATGGGACGAAAATGACGCTTATTTCAAGAAAAGGTTATATAAAAATGTTGTTAATCACTTTCTATTTTTTCTATTTATTAGTTAGTAAAAAATTTATTTTTGGAATTCTAAAATAGTTTTTGGCAGCATGGCAATATCCGTCCGTCTGTCTATACATTTGGGTTAAATGGGTCGAAAATGCTTAATTCAGGGAAAGATGATATCAAAATTTTAGCACCTTCATTTGGTTTCCATATTAATCGAAAAGTGGAAAAAAAACATTTTTCGGATTTTAAGATCTTTTTGAAAGAATTATAATGTCCGTACATCTGTCCGTACGTTTGTTAATTTTGGCAAACTTCCAATTCAAAATCGTTTAACTTTTAACTTAATAAGTTATATAAAATATAATAAAATCGGTTGGAGATATTTGGCTATTTATGGAAAAATTTTAACCAAAATCTTTTAAAATTGAGATTTTGGAAATTTCAAATGTATATAACTCGAAAAATATATAAGATAAATAGTATATGCGAGTATAAAGGATTTATCAAGGACTTTAAGCTGATGTATAAATCTTGGAAATCGGGTAAGGAACAAAATAAGATCCGCTACTGATGCGTATATTGGATCCTGTTTCTAAACTCAAAATACTATTGTCCTTTGTTACGTTTATGTGAAATTTCATACAAATCCAACCAGCCGATTAGAAGTTACAGATTTACTTCGATTCTTCCCCACTGTTTAATGTTTAATAAAGCAAATAAAATGTCTGCACTTCAGCTATTTATACCCTACACCACCAAAGGTGGTTGGGGTATTATGAGTTTGTGCAGAAGTTGTAACGCAGAGAAAAAATCTTCGGACACCCACCTTAAAGTATACCGCTCGACTCAGAATCACTTTCTGAGTCGATTTAACGATGTCCGTCCGTCTGGTCGGCTGCCTGGCAGTCCATGTAAAGCTTGTGCGCAAAGTACAGGTCGCAATTTTGAAGATAACTAGATGAAATTTGGTACATATGCTTTTTTCAATACAAGGACAAAACCTATTGAATTTGGTTATGATCTATTATTTCACCTAACCCAAATACAAATGTCCTCCCGGAATAGAGTTTTAACACTTATAGATGCCTTAAAAATATGAATATTTTAATGAAATTTAGTGCAAATTAGTCTTATATCAACAAAAATCCGTCTGCCAAATTTCATGAAGATCGGTCCATAACTGACCATAGCTCCCATACAAACTCCTCTCCCGAAAATCACTAACGTGCATAAATCCCATACAAATGTTAGTATTATGTTAATATTTAGCACAAGTAAGCTGTATATAAGTAAAAACAAAATTGTGTGGATCGTAATGGTGTAGGGTATCATATAGTCGGGCTTGACCGACGATATCTTCTTCTCTCGTTTTTATATGAAATCTACTGGATTTTTTCTTTTTTTTTTCAAATTATTTTCTCAAATCGGGCTATATATGCGCACGATTTTTTTCATAATATTAAAGTGGACAATATATACTATTTTTCAGAAAATAGCATTTTAAGTTGCATTCCATGAAAATTTAAAATTAGCGTATTTTAGGACAAATCTAAAAAAAAAAAAAAAATATATATTAAGATAAAATAAAATTTGCAAATACTTGAAGAAAAGTACATTTAAATATCTGAATTTGATGGTTTTATTTTAAATAAAAAATTCTTAACTTTGAGAGCTCCTTATTAGAAAACAACATAACCTAGCTTAAAGATTTTAGTTGACGTTGATACATAATTTTGTCTATTTTTATACGGTATCCCAGTTTATTAAAAAACTTTAATTTTTAAAATTCAATTAAGCGCCAATTTTGACACATTTTACCCCAACGTGCGATATCTTAACAAACCAAGATTTTATTAGATATCAAATATTTATAGTTCCTCCAAAACTAAATTTTTTGCGAAACTTATCCTTTAATTCTAATATTCAGAAAAAATATCCACTTAATTTTTGTACCCTGGTTGGGGTATTATGTGTTTGTTAAAATTATGTAACGCAGAGGAAAAATCTTACGACCCCCACCTCAGAATCACTTTCTGAGTCGATTTAACCGCCCGTCTGGTCGGCTGGCTGGCCGGCTGGCTGTCCATGTAAAGCTTGTGCGCAAAGTACAGGTTGGAAGATAATTTAATGAAATTCGGCCTATTATTTCACCTGGCCCTCATACAAATGTCCTCCCGGAATAGAGTTTTAACTCTCATAAATACCTTAAGATAGAAATATTTTAATGAAATTTGCACATATAAGTTTTATACAAATATAAATCAGAGTGCCAAATTTCGTGAAGATCGGTCTATAATTGTCCATAGCCACCATATGAACCCTTCTTCCGAAAAACACCTTAAAGTGCATAAATCCCATAAAAATGTTAGTATCAACTTAATATTCGACACAAATAAATGTTTTATAAGTATAATGACAAAATTTTACGAAGATCGGTCCATAATTTTCTACAGCTCCCATATAAGACCCAATTTCGGGAATCACCCAAAAGGGCATAAATACATGTGAATGTTAGTATCGATATAATTTTCTGTATTAGTAAATTATTTTTTACACTTTTATATAAATATCGGTTCACAATTGACCCCTTCCCGAATTTTGGTACACATAGACAATGGTATAGGGTATCATATAATCGGGCTTTTTTTCTCGTTTTAAAATATTACATAGAAAAAATTATTATAAAAAATGTTTCAACTATTTTTTTGCTTAGAAAGAAAATTCAATAAAAATATTTATTAATGTACTTAATTTTTCAATCTACTTTAATTTGATTTGACAATTTTAAAAGTTTCAAAGAAAAAGAAAATGTTTTAGAATAAAATATATTTTTAAATCATTTACTATCGATGTTTTCCAATTCTTTGGTTGTTATTGGATTTATTAAAAGACGAAAAGATTAAAATGCAGATTGTGTTTCTTCAGATGCCAAAGGTGACGATGAAAATATATGTATAAATACACATAATTAACGGGTAAGTAAAACTTTTTAAAGTTTTGTGAAATTATTAATATTCTAATGTTATAGTCGAGAGCAATGGTGATGTAAGTATATATTATTTATTTTCGACCATTTGTTGCTTAAAGTTTTATATCGTGTCTCGTTTCCTAGATTGTAAAAACTAGACATCATTTATCATATCTTATTTCCTGCAAAAATTATCGTTCCAATTATTATTGTAATAAGAAAATTTGTTTTATGATATCATCAACATAATTAGTCAAGTATCATTCTGTTCGCATCGCACGTTGGGATAAAATGTGTCATAAGTGGCGATTAATTGAATTTTAAAATTTTTTTAAATTTTTGTAATAAAGTTGGGTACCGAATAAAAATAGACAAAATTATATATCAATATCAATTAAAAACAGAGACCAGAAATTACGAACAAAAACCATAAAATTTTAAGTTTTCATTGAAAAAATAGAAAACACTTTCGTTCAAAATAGAATATTTTTCTTAACGGTTCAAAAACAAACCCAGCAAAAACTTGGTAATGACATGTAGTTACACATGTAGTTACTTTATAATGACAACAACATACCTTCTGCATTACATGGAAGTTGTTTAGTAACTAATTATTTATAATCCGAATGTAAATAATTATTTATGATCAGATTTCTTTAAATATTAATTTTTATTGATTTTTATAAATCAGTTACCAATTCATATATTTAAAGAAGGGATACATAAATGAAATGCAAAATTTGCGTATGAATTAATTTGTAATCTAAAATAGTTTATTTTTATTAAATTGTTGGTTGTTAAGTTTTTTAAATTTAAATTTAAGAAATCTCTTTACAACAACGAAAAAACTATTTTATATCCATATTTATAACCTAAAATATAACTAGTTCCAATTGTTATTACTAATCGTGACTTAAGTAATGCTTTAAAATCAATGCGCTATTTAACAGCTTGAAAGTAATTAGTTATTGTAATGACATCTAAGTAATGTATAGGGTAAGTAGTTGCCTCTAATGTCATCACCGTGTTAAAATAATGAGTTATTCAGCTAATGTGTAAGTAGTGAAGAGCCATTACTTTAGCTTTTTAACTCATTACATTGCAACCGAAGTTTTTGCTGGGAAAATAATAAAATAATTAAAACAAAAATTTTAAGTGAAGTACAAAAAAAATTGTACTTTAAAAAATTTTTTTTGAAAAAAAGTTTTTTTTATGTACGAAAAAACTTTTTCTTTGTATAATTTAGAAATATCAATTTAGAAATTAATTCGTTATTAATAACTGGAAATTTGATAGTTGGTTAGTAATCATGTTGGACTTAGGACATTTTTGAAAAAAAAACTAAGCTTTTTAAGTTTCCTCTATTTATTGTAGGAGTAAGTCAAAGAATTTAAGTCTATGAATTAAATTGTTATGAATGCTTTAAAGAAGTGACGGGGAAAATAAATTTTATTCGATTTTGAAAGGTGAATTAAAGAATTAAACCTTTGGAACCTTTTCTTAAAAAGTCGCTGCGGATTAACGAAAAAAAGCAACTATATAATTCACGTTTTAAATAGTATAAATTAGGGTGACCCCGAAATGAAAAGTATTGATGTTCCCATCTCAAATGAAAATTTATTTCATTCTAAGGGTATCCTTTTTAAAAATTTAGGTCCTGAAATTATCCTTTCGTGAGCTAGATCAAATGAAAATAGGTCCTTTTTTCGGCTTTTTAGGATTTTTTTCATATTTCTGCCTGGAACAATATAAAAATTTTATATCGCAAGAAATTTTTTTCGTCTTAAGTAAAAAATAGGTGGATTAGATGGAATGTAACGAGCTTATAAGAATCGCTTATACTTTTTATACCCTACACCACCAAAGGTGGTTGGGGTATTATGTGTTTCTGCAGAAGTTGTAACGCAGAGAAGAAATCTTCGGACCCCCACCTTAAAGTATACCGTTCGACTCAGAATCACTTTCTGAGTCCATATAAAGCTTGTGCGCATGCTTTTTTCAACACAAGGACGAAGCCTATTGAATTTGGTTATGATCGGCATATTATTTCACCTAACCCCCAAACAAATGTCCTCCCGGAATAGAGTTTTAAAACTCATAGATGCCTTAAAAATAGGAATATTTTAATGAAATTTAGCACAAATAAGTTTTATATAAGTACAAATCCCTTTGCTGAATTTCAAAAAAATCCATAACTAACCATAGCTGAAAATCACTTTAACGTGCATAAATCCCATACAAATATTAGTATTTCGTTAATATTTAACACAAGAAAGTTGTATACAAGTAAAAACAAAATTATGTGGATCAAAATGGTGTACGGTATCATATGGTCGGGCTTGACCGACTATATCTTCTTTTCTCGTTTTTTATGGGCATGACTACTATGACCCCGCCTTTAGGCAGTCACACTTGTATAACTCGAGAACGGTTTGTCCTATTAAGATAAATTAAACTCATATATATAGCGACTAAGTTCTAACAATTATATCATAACGCTGCAATAATATAAATAAATTTGGTCTACACGTGATAAATTCTTATCATGATAAGAATTTGACGTTTGTTATAATAGAAAAATCTCTCGTGTAGACCCTACGTTGGGACTGATTTATGTCAGCATATGAGCTGCATTTTAAACCAAGTTTCCACACGAGTAGGATTAGTTAGTATAGATATAGAAAAGAAGATTACGAAAATTCAATATCTTTTAAAGGTGAAAAAAAAGATAAATAAATAAATAATTATAAAACATAAATTAATTCAAATTGCGTTGCAAATATATTTTAGAATGTTTATTAAAAAAACGTTTTAAAATATATGTATGACGATACTAATTGATTGACATGTTTGTTAAAAAACAAAATAAATTAATTTTCTTAATTTAATTTAAATTCATATTTGCAAAATCAATCAACTGGCTAAAAATACTACTGAATACAATAAATTATTGCGAAGCATAAAATACAAAATAAGATAAAAAAATACAATCAACATCTTACCTTGACCAAAGTCTATATTATCGAAATAAAACCTAAACAATTCAAATACATATATAAATGTACACATCTGCTCAAAATAATAGATACACCTAGTGGTATGATATTAAAGTGGCGATAACTTTGGAAAATTCTTCAGAAATACTTCGAGTTTTTTTCTTTTAGTAAACAATTTGATCTGGCAATGACACTTTAATTAAAAATATGGCAAGTATGTGCATAAAAATTAATTTGCACATATGTTTTCGATTTAAATATCAAAAATTGTTGCTCATAATAATAGATACAGTTAAATTATTTCTAATTTTTTTATATTAAGTCGAATTATATTGTACTTTTTTGAGTATTTTTACATAATAGAATAAGAACGGTTGCATTTAGGTTGAAAATATTACAAAGAAATAGCATTCTTACATACGAGTAGAAATTGGATAAAACAAGCATTGTACCAAATAGGATAGAAACATTTTTCAAACCAATAGAAAAATGAAAGGTCGTTACTTAAAATTGCAAGTAGGGTTTTAGAAAAATATCTACGTTTTACACAAAATACTTTACATAAAAAATAAACGATTGAAACTTGTAATAGACCTCATAAATACTCATATGAATATCCTGTATTTATCAATATGATAAATAGGACCATTTGAATTCAATTAAAAGCATTTCCAAACCTCCCTCTGAAACAGTAATATTTTTTTTTTAATTTAAAGTGGAATTTTTTACCTACAAGGTGGCGAATACTTCTTCGGAAGTTATTTTCTAACAAATTAGTTTTCATTTCGCCAGAAAATATTATGTCTCTCCATTTTTTTCGTAAATGTATTTTAAGAAGTTTTAACAGTATCTTAAAATTTTGTATACGCATTGATGGAACTTTCCTGGCAATTTTTTTCGGAAATTTGTTTTGGAAAAGACGAAGCCTAACTGTTTGCGGACCTACTTCGCAAAAAATTATAGCGGAAACAGCTTTCAAAGAAATGTTGAGGTCCTTTTTTGTCAATAAAATAATCTTCCTTTCCGTTTCGGGGTTATTTTAAGAGGTCTAATACGAGTTATTTTTTAAATAAGACACTTTGCGCAAAATTTAGATACATATCTTTCTGAGCCGCTATTTGCCATTTCAAGCAACGACTTTGCACTTATCGTTTGTTTTGAACTATTTTTCTCTCCTATTTGGTGCACTGAATGTTTCTTCCCATTTTGTGTCAGAAAACTATTTCTTTATAATATTTTCAACCTAAATGCAACTTTTCTTATTTTATTATGTAAAAATAATCAAAAAAGTACAATAGAATTCGATTCAATATAAAATAATTAGAAATACATAAATTAACTGTATTTATTATTATGGGCAACAATTTTTGGCATTTAAATGGAAAACGTATGTGTTAATTAATTTTTATAGCACATACTTGACATATTTTTCATTATCAGATCAAATTGTTTACTAAAAGAAAACAACTCGAAGTATTTCTGAAGAATTTTCCAAAGTTATCGCCACTTTAATATCATCCCACTAGGTGTATCTATTATTTTGAGCAGATGTGTATATATGTTTAAATGTATGTACATTTCTCTAATTTACTTCAAAAATGTCGTTAATGAAACAAGTAGGAATTTTTTTTTCCACTTGGCCGAATCTATTTATAGGTATAATTTGCAACTTTTTGTGCCACCCTAATTTAAAATGTTACCTTATATGACAGGAGTGTGGTAAAGATTATCCTCAATCAAAATTTTGATATGGTTGACTGCAATTATAATATGTATTTAAATATTTTTATATGAAACCAAACAACTATTTAGTTAATACTACAACCATTCAGTTAATTTTAAAAATTTGATTAATTCTACAACCATTAAGCTAGCATTTTTATTCGCTTTTAATACCTATTGAATACACATTTTTGTGTATCAGTCCAGTAGTTTGTTAGTGTATTAATTCTCATTTAGTTTAAATATAAGCAAATATAAATTGACAAGTATGATGAATGTACCACATATCGTGGTACAAATCAATATAAATATGAAAACATGGGATTATATATATGATAAAATGGGATTATATATATATATATATATGATGAAATTAGATAAAATGGAATTATATATATGATGAAATTAGAAGCAATAATTAAGAAAAGGTTATAAACCTTACTATATCGAATCATTTAATGATGAAAAAATTATAAAATGGAATCATAATAATAATTACGTACAAATATACTTATTTTCAACTGTAATCATATATTACAATCGTAGTATGTTGCTCTTAGTTTATCGTGTTTCTTTGCGTGTGCTTCATCTCTCAGATCTTTAGTGTCATAAAGAGCATATACATTTGTCCTAAATAAGCTTCAAATGGGTTTCCGAGACTAACATTATAGCTACGTCATGACCTTTAAGAAAGTATTAGAGCTAATTTTTGGTTGGCGAATACCGTTGGCGTTCCAGAATTTATTCCGAGCTGATGGCACAAGATTTTGTGCTATTTAGAGAAATTTATGTCTCATGATATAGTATCCTTTCGATTGGTTAGTTGCTAGTATATAATGGATAATTTCTAAATGATGCTATTTAGAAATATAAACCCTCATTTTTACTAATAAATAATTATAACAAGAACTAACTAAAACTGTATGATAGTAAGGACTGTTAAGTACTTAATGTATTTGGCTATGTCTGGCGATATGGGTTATATGTTCCCAAATTTAAATTGGTGTAGTTTTGATCTTTAGTATCAGATATATATAGACATATTATTTAAAGTCATTTCATGCTCAAAATAAATCTGGGTTTAGCAGATCTTCGATACTTAGAAATAATTTACAAATATTTAGAATATATCTGAAAACCTCCATATAGCACATAGATTATAGTACGTATCCAAATTAGGATCAAAAGTATAGATAAACACCTTTAATTGGATATCATTAGTTTTTTTATAATGCAAAAACATTTTATAGCGTTTAAAAAACGACAAAAAGCACTTCAGACCACACTTTAGTGAAGGGTACTTAAGATTCGCCAGCTTCGAATATTACTAGTTTTTGTTTAGATTTGTTTTCATTATTATTAACTCCTAAACCACGAGTGTGTGAAATTCATTCACCTTTAATTTTTATTTATTTCTTTTTTGTTGTAGTTTAATTTAAAGTGTTTTTGTCTGTCTGTCCGTCTGTTTATCTGTTTTGTTTGCATGTTGTTTATTTGTAAAGAGACCAGAAGAAAATAAATAAATAAAAACAAAAAAAAAAACCGTAACAAGTCCATCACTTTTGGAAACTAACAGACGATATATATAGACACCAAAGATATGCTATATAAAAATTTCTTTAGAGCAGTACCAATTATATACACATCTGCTCAAAAAAATAGATACACCTAGTGAGATCATATTAAAGTGACTATAACTTTGAAAAATTCTTCAGAAATACTTCTAGTTTTTTGTTTTAGTAGACAATTTGATCTGGCAATTATACTTTAATGAAAAATCTGGCAAGTAAGTGCATAAAAATTAATTTATACATACATTTTTGATTTAAATACCAATAATTTTTGCTCATAATAATAGATACAGTTAAATTATTTCTAATTTTTTTATATTAAGCCGAATTATATTGTACTTTTTTGATTATTTCTACATAATAGAATAAGAACGGTTGCATTTAGGTTGAAAATATTATAAAGAAATAGCATTCTTACATACGAGTTGAAATTGGATAAAACAAGCATTGTACCAAATAGGAGAGAAACATTTTTCAAACCAATAGAAAAATGGAAGGTCGTTACTTGAAATTGCAAGTAGGGTTTTAGGGAAATATCTACGTTTTACACAAAATACTTTACATAAAAAATAAACGATTGAAACTTGTAATAGGCCTCATAAAATAACCCCAAAGTCGGATAGAAGGATTATTTTATAGGCAAAAGAGGACCTCTTCAATTCTCTAAGGGCTATTTCAGCTGAAATTGTTGATGGAAAAGGTCCGCAAAGAGTTTATCTTCGTTTTGTGCAATATCCCAATATATCCCAGTAAATAGGATCATTTGAATTTAATCAAAAGCATTCCCAAGCCTTTATATTTTGAAACAGTAATATTTTTGGATTTAACGTTTATTTTTTTTTTCCTACAGGGTAGCGGATTCTTCTTCGGAAGTTATAAGTAAATGTATTTTAAGAAGTTTTAACAGTATCTTAAAATTTTGTATACGTATTGATGGAACTTTTCTGACAATTTTTTTCCGGAAATTTGTTTTGGAAAAGATGAAGCCAAACTGGTTGCGGACCTAGTTCATTAAAAATTATAGCGGAAATGGCCTTCAGAGAAATGAAGGGGTCCTTTTTCGCCAATACAATAATCCTTCTTGGGTTATTTTAAGAGGTCTAATACGAGTTGTTTTTTAGATAAGGCACTTTGCGCAAAATGTAGATATCTTCCGGATATTTCAAGGAACGACTTTGCAGTTTTCGCTAGTTTTAAACAATTTTTCTCTCCTATTTGGTGCATTGATGGTTTCTTCCCATTTTCTATGTTAGAATACTATTTCTTTATTATATTTTCAACCTAAATGCAACTTTTCTTATTCTATTATGTAAAAATAATCAAAAAAGTACAATAGAATTCGACTTAATATAAAAAAATTTGAAATAATTTAACTATTATTAAGAGCAAAAATTATTGGTATTTAAATCAAAAATGTATCTGTAAATTAATTTTTATGCACATACTTGCTAGATTTTTCAATAAAGTATCATTGCGAGATCAAATTGTTTACTAAAAGAAAAAAACTCGAAGTATTTCTGAAGAATTTTCCAAAGTTATCGTCACTTTAATATCATACCACTAGGTGTATCTATTATTTTGAGCAGATGTGTCTTTGGCAGTACTTAACAAGGTCCAAAATAATCGACTTTTTCAACATTTCCAAAAATTTTGTTATGTAAATGAGATCATATTAAACCATAATATTAAACTATAAAGTTCTATAAAATATATACTAGATTATACGTACACCCAAAGAAAAACTGAACAAAATTCATTTGTTAATAGTGAATCTGTTCCGTAAGTGTTTAACACATTCAACACTTTATCTATTTTCATTAACGAAAATTGATACCAGTTGGCATCAAGTTGACACCACATCGGTATCGTATAATTTTATTACATTATGTTTTATTTAAAATTTGTAAATGAAAGTATCAAAAAGTCGATATCGATTTGAATAAACAATCAGCTAAAGAAATCAATGACGACCTACAGTAGAGTATAAATTAAAACTGGTTAAAGTTGTTTACAAATTTTTATTTCGCATATGGAATTCTTTCACTCATTATGATGAGTTTTTATTTTAACAAAAGACAACAACAATAAAAAAAGACAGCAACAATAAAGAAGTTGTTTACGATTTTCACTTTTTTACTCTTATTATAATATTATGCTAAATAAAAACATTTTATAAATAAAGACACCGAAAAAGAAAGAAAGAAAGACAATAATTTAATTTATTGTTTCAGTTGTTTATTATACATACATGCAGACATACATATGTATATTTAATAACAATACAAATTTCAAATTGATTTATTAAATCTTTAATATAAATGTTATGTTTGTTCCTTTATCGTTTACTTTGACAAAACGACAGGTTTTAGTAAAATAAATTTTACCTTTATTATCATTATTTGTCTGGCTAGACACGAGCCACAGATGTTTAATGGCGATTTGCGAGAATTTTAAAAACAAATTGATCTTTATTTTTACATATTTATAGTATTCTATTGTTTTGTAGTCTGAATGAAATTAAGTCACATTAAAGATTTTTAAACTCTTAATTCGTTTAAAAATGTCAGACTTAGCGGTAGAATAATAGGGTATAATTTAAAGTCATTTTAATAAATAAAAGTGTAGGTTATTTAGTGAAGGACTAATCCACTGACCAAGGACAACAGTAATAAACTAGTTGCAACAAATATATACATTAGGTTGGCTACGTTTGTGTGATAGAAAATATGGTATCGATGTTCCCATCTCAAATAAAAATTTATTTCATTCTAAGATGCCGTTTTTAAAAATAAACAAGCGCGAATGTTATATTCGGCCCGGCCGAATCTATATACCCACCATCAACATTTTCAAATTTTACGTTATATGGGAGGGGGCGGTAAAGTGGGCAGTAAAGTGGGCGGACTACTCCCATTTTTTGTTTCCGATTTTATATCGATCCCCGAACTATACGTACAAAATTTCGTTGTCATACATGCTTTTGTTGAAGAAATATCAGCAGAAAAGTATAAAACGGACACCCTGTGTTTCTAGTTTTTAGCCCATAACTTTTTTGTTTATTAACCGATTTTGTCCATTTGCAATCTCAAACAAACCAGACAAACATTTGGTCCAAATTTCGTTCCCCTACGTTGTCCCGTTCGAGCCCTATCCTGCTTTCAACAGACGAACGGACGGTCAGACGGACGGACATAGCTAGATCGACTCAGAATTTAACCAGGATCCAGAAAATATATACTTTGTGGGGTCTTAGATGATTCCTTCGACATGTTACACACGAAATGACAAAATCAATATACCCCCCATCTTTTTTATGGTGGGTATAAAAACCATTATCTTTTCGTGAGCTAGATCAAAATGAAAATAGGTGCTTTTACGGGTTTTTTGGATTTTTATCATATTTCTGCCAAAGGAACAATATGAAAATTTGATATCACAAAAAAGGACTTTGGGACGCGCATTTAATGACGTAACAAAAATTTAGGAATTTAATTCCAAGTTTTTTCAATTTTTTACAAAAAATTTAGATATTAAGTTTTTTACACATAAATAATTAAAAAAAATTGGTCCAAAATCTACATATATAAAAGCGTAACGTCTGAGTGATTGACTGACTGACTTACTTGGAGATTCATCATCGCACAGCCCAAACGGTTCAATCTCGAGAAATGAAATATGGACTGTATATTAGTCTCCTAACGAATAGATCCATTAAGACTTGATTTTTGGAAATTCGAACCTTATATCTCCTAAACTAATAGAGATATACAAAAAGATATCGTTATTCATTTAAAAAATAATCGGATAGGTGTCTGGTGCTTTTTTGAAATTCGGCTCTTTTAAGGAGAAAATTACACCCAGAGAAATATCAATCACATACGTGTTGAAAACGATACCATTCTGTGTCAATAGTGTATCTACACCGTATGTGTTTAAATTAAACACTGCGTGTTCAATTCTTATTGAAAATCAATACCTAATTTGGCACCAAGTTGAAACCATTTTGGTATCAAATTGTTAAATTACATATGTTTTCTATTAAATTTGTTAACGAAAGGTATTAAAAAGCTGTTACCGTAAATTACCAATGTGACCACAACCGTTGTTGATTTTGAATCCAATTTTTTCCCTTAGTGTAGTAAAAACTTTAAATTGGTACTTTTTTGGAACCCTATCTATCTTTTAACCCAGTAAGTAATAAAATATGCATCAAATTAGTACCTTATCTAAAATTGGCGAATACAAGTTTGGTACTTTTTGGAAATTCGAACGTTTAAGGGGTAAAAATTTTACCTGATTTTGGTACTTTTTTCAAAAAAAAATTTTTTTTTCTTTTTACAGGACACATGCATACATATGAATATTTTAATATTAGATCCCAGTACAATTTAGAAATTCATTGAAATATAATCTTTGCTACATTCAGGGGGAATAAAAAGTACCAAAAAGGGGATAAAATCTTAAATTTAATTTTATTAAAATTAAATAATGCATTTTTTATTATATTAAACTTAAAGACATGAACTTAAGTACATGTAGTCCTAAGTGAGTGAGAATTCACAAGAGGGGAATTTGTGGTACTTTTGATCTTCTAATGGTACTTTTTGAATTTTCTACAAAATTGAACATAAAAACATGAAATTAAAGATACGTGGCCCTATGTGGGTAAGAATTGAAGAGAGGGACCTTTTAGTACTTTTTCGTCCTGCCGGTGGTACTTTTTGAATTTTCTAAAAAATTGAACATAGAAACATGAAATTAGAGATATAAGATCCTAGGTGAATAACAATCCATAAGAGGGGATTTTGTGGTACTTTTTCGTTCTTCTAATGGTGCATTTAGAATTTTCTATAATATTGAACATAAAAGCATAAAATTAAGATATATGGTCAATGTGGGCAAGAATTCCAATTATTTCCAATCTCTTGGTAGAAGTTATATTTTTCAGTTTAATTCTGCTGCTAGGAAATAATTTCACCTTCAACAAGATTTCAGAAAATTGGAACTTTAACGTTATGTAAGAAATATGTGAAAATGTTTTTGTCTGTCTATTTTTGAATGCATTAAAAGTTTGGAAAGAGGAAAATTTTTAATGTGTTTTTTACATTATATTTGCAATTTACATTAACAATGAATTAACTGTAATTGGTTAAGTACGTAAACAGAAAAAGGGAATTTTTTTAAGAAAATTTAATATTTAATTACTTTAAAACTTCAATTACTTACAGCAAAAATTATAATATTAAATATAATTTATTAAAAAAAAAGTTTTAAAATAGCTAAGAACTGACTTTTCATTTCCTATGATTTAATTGGTAACTTAATTTAAATTTTAATAACTTTTTAGTACAATTATTTTTTTTTCGCAAAATTTCCAATAACAAAAAAATAATAATAACACGTGATTTACGTGAAAATAAAATTAAATATTTATTGCAATGTTATTCATTGTGTTTGGGTTTTTTTATTTATTTTTTAATAATATCATTAATTTTTATTTCCATTGTATAAATATTATAATATATTCTTCATTATTTATCGATTGAAAGCAATAAAATCGCCATAAATATGTCTTGGCAAAATAACACATTGCAATTGTCGAACAATTGAGGTGTTAAAATTATGTCAAGCAAAGTCATGTTTCTCTTGTGTTGAGGTGTTTAATATTTTGTTTTGCAGTAAACAAATTATATTTATTTGCTATAATTTGTTGTTTCCTTAAAATGGTATAAACAACATATAAATGTCAACAATAACAATAACATCAATATCAATATCAGCAGCAATAGCAGCAAATAACAAAAACAACAACAAGAGCAGACATCCACAGCACTAAAAAATAATGACAGCTACAAATTTTGTTCAAATCACACATTCATAAATCCCGCCAAAAGAAGTTCACTGATCGCATTTGTATAAATATATTCATTTTTTTATATTTTTATATTTTTATTTTTTATTTATTTTTTTTGTTCAATTGTTAAATAAATATGTAAATAAGAAAGTAAATAACAAGAAAAATAATAACAACATTTATTTATGTACGAGTATGTATTGATTTGTATATTGTTGTTCACTTATTCAATCGCAGGCAGATGAGGAAAGTAATTAAATGTTCTGTTTTTTTTTTATACCCACCATCAAAAAGGTGGGGGGTATATTGATTTTGTCATTCCGTGTGTAACATGTTGAAGGAATCATCTAAGACCCCACAAAGTATATATATTCTGGGTCCTGGTTAGATTCTGAGTCGATCTAGCTATGTCCGTCCGTCTGTCCGTCTGTCCGTCTGTTGAAAGCAGGATAGCGCTCGAACGGAGCAACGTTATACTTTTCTGCTGATATTTCTGCAACAAAAGCATGTACGATAGCGAAATTTTGTACGTATAGTTTGGGGATCGATATAAACTCGGAAGCCAAAAATGGGCGTGGTCCGCCCACTTTACCGCCCACCTCCCATATAAGGTGAAAATCAATGAAATTGTGTTCAAATAGTTCAAGGACTAATGCAAACTCGGAAACAAAAAATGGGCGTGGCCCACCCACTTTACTGCCCACTTTACCTCCTAAAAACTAGAAACACAGGGTGTCCGTTTTATACTTTTCTGCTGATATTTCTGCAACAAAAGCATGTACGATAGCGAAATTTTGTACATATAGTTTGTGGATCGATATCAACTCGGAAGCCAAAAATGGGCGTGGTCCGCCCACTTTACCGCCCACCTCCCATATAAGGTGAAAATCAATGAAATTGTGTTCAAATAGTTCAAGGACTAATGCAAACTCGGAAACAAAAAATGGGCGTGGCCCGCCCACTTTACTGCCCACTTTACCTCCTAAAAACTAGAAACACAGGGTGTCCGTTTTATACTTTTCTGCTGATATTTCTGCAACAACAGCATGTACGATAGCGAAATTTTGTACGTATAGTTTGGGGATCGATATAAACTCGGAAGCCAAAAATGGGCGTGGTCCGCCCACTTTACCGCCCACCTCCCATATAAGGTGAAAATCAATGAAATTGTGTTCAAATAGTTCAAGGACTAATGCAAACTCGGAAACAAAAAATGGGCGTGGCCCGCCCACTTTACTGCCCACTTTACCTCCTAAAAACTAGAAACACAGGGTGTCCGTTTTATACTTTTCTGCTGATATTTCTGCAACAAAAGCATGTACGATTACGAAATTTTGTATATATAGTTTGGGGATCGATATCAACTCGGAAGCCAAAAATAGGCGTGGTCCGCCCACTTTACCGCCCACCTCCCATATAAGGTGAAAATCAATGAAATTGTGTTCAAATAGTTTAAGGACTAATGCAAACTCGGAAACAAAAAATGGGCGTAGCCCGCCCACTTTACTGCCCACTTTACCGCCCACTTTACCTCCTAAAAACTAGAAACACAGGGTGTCCGTTTTATACTTTTCTGCTGATATTTCTGCAACAAAAGCATGAACGAATGCGAAATTTTGTGCATATAGTTTGGGGATCGATATCAACTCGGAAGCCAAAAATGGGCGTGGTCCGCCCACTTTACCGCCCCCTACCATATAAGGTGAAAATCAATGAAATTTTGTTCAAATAGTTCAAGGACTAATTCAAACTCGGAAACAAAAAATGGGCGTGGCCCGCCCACTATACTGCCCACTTTACCGCCCACTTTACCTCCTTCTCTCGTATAACTTAAAATGTGAAAAAGTTGATGGTGGGTATATAGATTCGGCCGGGCCGAATATTTGCGCTTGTTTAATTTTTAAACGAACAGGGACAGGTCACAGGACTGGTCCATAAAACAGGTTTAGTGATAATTAATATAATAAAAATTTAACAAAAATTAGGCAATTGTCTTGTTTTTAAATGTTTTTTTTTTTATTATTTTTAATTAAATTATTTTTATTCTATAATTTTTCGTTAATGTCGATGTCACCCCGACTATCAGTGTTGCCAGTTTAGCCTTTTTAAGGCTAAATCTAGCCTTTTTATTTGAGCTTTTTTTTAGCCTTTTTTGATTCTTAGCATAGCTTTAAAAAGGCTAAAAATTTTCGAATTTTATTTTTACAGAATCATCAATTTAAGCATTTTTGTATATTAGTTCGCACAAAAAAATATAAATTATTTACATTTAACAAAAATTTTATTACCCATAGAAACTATTTAAGTTATATTTACAAATTCACTAAAATATCTTTAAGAAATGCCTAAATATAACGAAAACAAAAAATAAATGCGTTTTTAAATAAAACAATATATTTAGTTTTTTCTGGCTTTATTTTTTGGGACATTTAGCCTTTTCTGACCTTTTTTAAAGTCTCCCAGCGGTAACATTTTGAAGGCCTCCATCGTTCAGGGCTTCTAGAAGGTCTATTTACACCTTCTTTAGAATGGAGTTGCTCATGCTAACATGCCTTCTATAGTAAAGCCTACAAGAATACCTCATTCTTGCCTTCCAAAATATCCAAAAGAACTTCCGACTTCGCTTCAAATTCCAAAAAAAAATTAAAAAAATAATTTTGTTATATTAAATGCTTTATCTGGCCTTTTAGAAGGAATGTATTGGGTCGCAAATATGTAAAGCCTTGATTGCAATGACATCACGTGTAAAAAAATACATGAACACGGAAAGCAAGTAGAATATTTGAAGAATGCCTTCCGACTCTAAAAAAGGCCTTCTGGAAGTACTTTTTACCCCTTCTGTTTACCGCTGGGCTAATTTAGCTTCTTTTTTTCTCAAGCCCTGGCAACACTGCCGACCACTCAGCCAAAGATTGTTATTAAGCACGAGTTGCTAATTGCGCACTTAACAAGCATGTTATAAATTGACTCTCAACTGTTAAATAGTGAGTGTTAGTGTTTATAAAAAACCGACTTTTCAAAAAACCGGTTTGACGGTTAACCGAAAATTGGGTAAAATTAAAAGACCGGTTTTTCGGTTAACCGTCTACTAAAAAACCGGTTAAACCGGTTAACCGACATTTAAATAATTGCTCTAAGTTGAAGGTTAATAAAAATATTTTTGGCTAAAAAAAGTTTTTTTCAACTTATTGGTTTAACCATGCACCAAATAATAAACAGTGCACTGCAGTTTTCTTTATAAATTTCGATTGATTTACATCGAAATTTTATAATCCTTTTTTTTAGCCTTTAGGCTAGATTTAATATAATTTATAAAAACAACTTTTATGGCATCTTTTAGCATAGCTTTTGAAGCTTAATAATGATCTAAAATTATTCTATAAAGTATTTTTTCAGTTTTATTTTTCATTTTTCTAGCTGAAAATTAAACTTAAATTATCGAAATTTTATAAAAAGGAAGCTTTAGACCTAGGATAATGTGCTTTATATTATGATTTATATTCACAGCATTTTAAGTTTTTCTCTCAAGGAAAAGTTTATATAATTTTTATGAAAAAAAATTTAATATATATATCTGCATAAAATTGGAAAAATAAATAGCACTTTTTTTTTTTTTGCTAAAAAAAGATTTGTTTTTAATTTTTAGATGATTATTAATCATTTAGAAGATTATTAATCAAGTACATTTTCTGCACTTATTTAGTTCTACTTTTGAAGTCTTTATTCTTGTTATCCTATATAAAATCTTATTTTTATCTTAAGCTATACATTAGTAGGTGTAATGTTACATAAGTATTTTCTTCTTTTGGAAAATTTCATTCGCATGAAATTTAAGTTTTTGTAAATGGAATGCTTAATTATATATCTGAGTTATTTATACATACAGTTTTAAAATATATTTAACTTCAAACAAGTAAATATATATCACCTGGCTACTTGTTAACTCAAACAGCAAACATTTTTAATAGTTTAAAAATATTTTCTTATATTTTAAACTCAGAAAAAACAACTAAAGGACGAAATTTTGTGATATTTTTAGCAAATTTTTTAAACCGGTTAACCGACACAGAAAAACCGGGTAAACCGGTTAACCGAAATTGAATATTTCAAATTAACCGGTTCGCAAATAACCGAAATTTGAAGAAAAACCCGGTTTTTCGGTTAACCGGTTAACCGGTTTATAAACAACCGGTAACCGGTTTGTGTCAACTGGTTCTCAATTGGAATTTTGGTGACGAGTTAGGTGTCATTTGATACTCAACTGGTACTAAGAGAACTGTCCATTATTGCAATTGCCACAAATTTCCCGTAGGGTTATTATTCTTAAATAATATTAAGAACAGGGTAAAGTGATGAAATTAAATCAGTGGAAGGGCGTCATATTCTATCTCGCGAGTCTAGATTAAAACGTTTTTTTCATCACTCAGTCAAATTTATGCTAAATGAAAATACGTAAATAAATAATGACCATTATTTCATACTCCAATAAAGAATTCATTCCTTTACACTTATGTCTCACCCAGAATAATCTTCATTCATTGACTGCATACGATTCACAATACGTTCAACCATCATGACTGCGTATTTGAATGCAGAAAATTCCATCACATATAAGTGACCAAAACAAATAAACAAGCAGACAGACAAACGGAATACGACTTTTTCTGATTTGATTTTGCTTTCGAAAACTTTTCCATGAATGAAATTTTTATAACATTCTATAGTGCGACGATTGGTCATCGAAAATATTTTTCAATTCAATAGAAATGAATAAAAATAAAAATAAATGGAACTGTTAAAGGGAATTATATATTTTTTTGGAAGGAAATTGCATTTATTAATTAAATAAACAGGTTGAGTAATGTGGGTATGGTAATATTTGCATTTTATAAAAACAGAAAAGTTGAGCTTAAGTGTTTGTGTGTTATGATGTTTAGCAATTGAAGATAGTTTCAGCGAAATTTTAAAGTGATAAAATTTATTTAAAATTTTAAAAGACCTTAAATTAATAACACACCTTTTTTTGTAAAAAAAATACAAATTTTCTATTGTGAGTGTATTTCTTTTATATTCTGTACTTTGAAATCTGATTTTTGCTTTAAATCCACGAATTCAGAGCATGCAAATAAGAAAGTTCTTTGTGTCAAAAATTAATTGCTAGCAACTGGGAACTCACCACACAAAATTCATGCTATTCGTAAGGAAAAGCGAAAACTGTTTTAGTTGGAAGCTTAAGGGTGGGTTTAAAAGATCAAATTGTTTATGAC
The DNA here is from genome assembly GCA_951394005.1 of Protophormia terraenovae. Classification (NCBI taxonomy): domain Eukaryota; kingdom Metazoa; phylum Arthropoda; class Insecta; order Diptera; family Calliphoridae; genus Protophormia; species Protophormia terraenovae. The sequence goes on from OX596075.1 coordinate 72,549,338, forward strand.
ATGCTCCCCTCGTCAACCATAGTCGAGAATGATGAAAATGGTAGCTTATTTAGAACCTAAAGACAATTGTGAACCGATATTTGTGTTATTGTAATACATATTTCTATAAAAAATACATATGGTCGCTGCTCCGACGTGTTCGGTTATGTAACAATTTTCGATTTTTTTCTTTGAACCTTTATTGGTCTTACATGTGCCCACCAAACCGTTTCAATATATCTTAATTGGTTTAGAAGTTAGCAAAATCAGCTATGTCTTTGTCATATATGAAATTTTCTAACAAAACTAACTGTTTTTGGAAACATTTTTTTTTCTTTTTTGCAAGTTTTCTTTAAATTGTTTATCAAAATTTTATTAAAATATAAAATCATTCTAAAAATCAAAAGTAGTATTGAGAAAACGCAAATTAGATTTCAGAAAATCATTTTAATGTTAAGAAAAAATCAATTGAAATTGGAAAATACGAAAATAATAATTGAAGATTATAAATTCCAATTAATTTTAAGAAATAGTAAATTTAATTTAATTAAATTTAAAGAAATCCAAGTTAATTTTTAAGAAGTAATAGGTACACAGAAAAAAATATTTCAAATAATTTTTTAATAAAATTATTAATTAACTTTATATCGGAATTTAATTATATGATTTATTAATATAATTAATTTTCTAATTGGTTTACAGTTTTGTTTTTTATTAAATTAACAGCTGTTAATAAAATATAAAGAAAAATTAAATATTTGTCTATAAAAATACAGAAATAAAATAAATTAATTTTTTTAATTTTTTTTAAACCATACTATATAATAAATTTAAACTAAGATTCTTAACTCCCGTGGGAACATTTTTAATAATGGTGTCGGCATTAACAACGATAATGAACAAAAAGGTACTACAAAGTCCCCTCTTATGGATTCTCATTCACTTAGCACCACATGTCCTTAATTTCATGTTTCTAGGTAGAATATTATAGAAAATTCAAAAAGTACCATTAAATGAACAAAAAAGTACCACAAAGTCCCTCCTCTTGAATTCTTACCCACAGGACCATGTATCTTTAAGTACCACAAATTCAATTCTTGTGAATTCTTATCCACAGAGGACTACATTTACTTAATTTAATTTTTCTAGGTTTAATCTAATTGAAAATTCATTATTGAGTTTGAATAAAATGTAATTTCCCGCTTTTATCCCCTTTTTGGTACTTTTTCCCCCATGGATATAACAAAAAGTGTATTCCAATGAATATCTTAGTTATAGTGGGATCCTATATTAAAATACGAATATTTTTATGTCAATTATTATATGTTTTATTATAAAAATGTTTTATGAAAAAAGTACCAAAAATAGGTACGTTCGAACTTTTTCAAAGTTTAAAAAAATCTACATTACTTATATTTAACAAACATGTTCATTCCAAAAGTATATACCTTAGAGTAAAGGGAACCAGTTCAAAACTAGTCACGTGGCAGGTTCTCAGGGCTAGTGACCGGTCCCAGTTCTGGAACTTTATATGAGAGGAAAATGTCACTTTTACATGGGGTTGTCATTGGAGGTGGCTAATTAGCCCCTTGGGACAGGTCACAGGATAGGTCCTAGGACAGGTCCAATAGGACAGGTCCAATAGGACAGGTTCAGTAATGATTATTGTAATAAAAATTTTATAAAAAATCGGTAATTGTTTACTTTTTAAACATTATTTTTATTATTATCTTTATTAAATTATGTTTATTTTTAAATTTGGCACAAATATTTACCTTATATAAGGTTTGTTTGGTATTGAAAATGGGCAAAATCGGTTAATTAAAAAAAATGATGGGCTAAAATCTAGAAACAAAAGCAAGCGGTGGCGTTGTTTTCAGCTCTAAGAGAGAAATGCAAATTAAATGAAGATGGCGTCCAGTAGCGGATTTCACATACATTTTGTTTTTGTATATGGCAACAATAAAACTACACGTGTAAAAAACGTTTTTTTCCTCTCTTAAATTCCATACATAAAAAATATAAAGCAAATCTTTCTATCTCTTTCCTTCTTATATAAATTTAATGTAAACCTATGTGATTCATTTTGCACCAACGGCAACACCGACAGAGAGGGAGAGTGAAAAAATTAGATCTTTTGAGATTCCGTTGTAAAAATAAAATAAATTTTAATTTTCTGCGGATTCCGCTGTATTGTGTTAGTTGCCAAGTCTTCATATAAAAAAAAAAATAATAATCCGCTTGATTCTGTTTGGGCCCCAAACTTTGGCCTTTTACTCTGTTTTTGATTGCCCTGCTTATTTTCCTATATATTGAGGTATGGAATCTTTATGTACCATGTTGTACAAAGTAAATTTAGTGACCTAAACATCATCTTTACAAACCAATTCTCAAGCAAATAAGTTTTTGTTTTATAGTATTATGAAATTAGGATTTGAAAGTTATTGTCTAAGGACTGCGCACGAAAAAATCCGTGCATGCTCTTAAGCTTATAACTTTTGATGTGGTGAAAATTAAATAATTCTGTTAACTTGTTTTTCATTTGCCGGTATGCTCACTATGCTATGTGCTAAGTTTCATGGTTATAGCGAAACTAGTTTTTCTTAAAATGGAAATTGAACAAAAAACTCCAAAACACATAATAGAAATTTTTCATGAAATCTTACATCGGTCATATAAAACAATTGCTAGGAAGGCAGTTGTGTCAAAAAATGCAGTTTCTTGGGTCATAATATTATACAAAGAAGTCATGGTCACTAAATGGAAAACAGGTAGTGGAAGAAAAATAGTATCTTCAGGATCTAGGATTCAGACAAAATAGAAAGGATTTTCAGAGAAATTCCCTTCATCTCTGGAAGAAAAGTGCCACAAAAAGTTTATTGCTTTTAATTTTTATTAGAAAAGTTGAATGGAAATCTAGCCTGAAGAAGTATAAAGTACAAAAAAATCCTAATAGAAACGCAAAGCAAGAATTTGGAGGTAAAAAAATAACGTGAAAGTTCTTCAGACGAATTTTTCCATAATTATGATCAGGATATAATAGACGATGAAGCGTTCGTACAGTCTAACTTTTTTCAACTTCCTGGCCAGGAATTCTATGTTGCAAATGTTAGAGGGAATACGGCAGAAAAATATCATGTATCAAAGAAATCAAAATTCCCAAGAAAGGCAAGCCATATGCATATGTGGAAAAAAGCACTTCATTCACAAAAAATGGTTCCATTAACCCAGACATATAAGTGAATGAGTGATTTTGGGAAAGATTCCTCCCTTTCCTAAGAAAATACAGTGTATCCACTTTTTTCTGGCCTGTCTTCGCTTCTTCTCAATACAGCAACAAAACAATGGACTGATAATAAAGAAATTGTTAGTGTTTGTACCGAAAGATGCTAATCCATCAAATTGTCCGGAACTTTGAACAATTGAAAGATATTTGGCTCTAGTAAAAAACAATTTAAAGAACATTAAAAGCTTATCTTAAAATGAAGCGGAGTTTAAAAATAAGTGGACTTATACGAGCAGAAAAGTGACCGAAACACAATAAAACCTTTAATGGGAAGAATGTTGGAAAATATCAGATATTTTCTTTAAAACCAATGGAAAATTATTTATTTTTTTATGTTTAGTATTTGAACATAACAGTCATTAATAAAAATACAAGTTAAAAAAAAATCGCCCATTGGTTTAGTTTTTGTAAGCAGATTTGCATGCACGGATTTTTTCGTGCGCAGTCCTTATAAGATCTGTTGTCCCTTAAATGTTTTCCTCTGTTAAAAATATTTTACAAACTACAAATTTATAAATTACTTGCAATATTTTTATTTTTTTATTGTTATTTAATTCCTTTTACTTTTCTCGGTTATGATGATAACAACAATCACTTTTTATATCCACAAACCGAAAAGATTGAGTTTGTCATTCCCTTTGTAACATATCAAAATATTCATCTAAGATCCCATAAAGTATATTTATTCTGGCTCGTTGTGAAAATCTAAGACGATCTAGCTATGACTGTCTGTTGAAAGCAGGATGATCGCTATCCTGCGAACCACTTAGGGAACGTAACACGCAAAGAAAAAACATGGTTGGTCAAATCATAATCGGTAACTATCATTAATGTTTAGGTTTATGATTCCCTCAATCATATCAGTTATTATACCCTTTTGTGAACATAATATTGTCCTATCCAATATTAATATAATATGGACCTCACAATCATAACATTTACATGTGATAGTCCTCACAACCATACTGCATAAATATAACATGATCCCTATATTAAATATTATAATACCCCCAATCATAATACTATGCATACGGTTAAAATGTATTTTTATTTATTATTATTTTTTTAATTTAAATTTTGCGAATAGAAAATAATTAAAAAACAAATACCACAGCCTTCACTGGACGATTTCGTTCAAGAAAATTCATCTTCACATTCACACACCTAAAAGAAAATTGTAGAAATACATTTTTTTTATTATTATTTTTATATTTGACCGCACTGAATTATTGATATTTATTGTACTTACCGAAAAATATTTCCAATTTGAAATGTGGCCATTGATGATTTGCTCCGTCAGCACTCCGTGGATCTCGTTATTAAAAAATAATAATAAAGTTTTTTAATAAAAATTTTGTGAACTTTTTTAAACGTTTTTATTCACTTTACGTCCGTCACATTTAAGATTTCATTACTGAATGAGTAAATTATTTCGAAAGAGAGATAACAATAAAGACGAGCATATTATTGTCACCCCAAATATTTCATTGAAATAATATGTTACTATAAAACATATTATTCTTTTAGTACACCGACTTTATATTATTACAAAGTATCATATGTTAAAATGATCAGAACAAAAAATAATTGATTCAGCTTAGTCTAAAACACAATAATTTGATTGTGTTAGCCATATAAACTACTTAGGAACATCACTTGATTTCCGCGAGCATTTCGGAATCATGTTTTTTCTTTGCGTGAATATAAAACAGAAAAGAGTCAAAATGAACTTGAATTTCGAAATTGGTTATATTAATTAATTTTTATTTGATTTTGATCCAATCATCAAAATGATAATATTAATAACTAGAATAATTGATTTTATTATTAAAGTCATTCCATTTAAAACCAACCAGCTGATTTTCTGACCTCTTCCGAATTTGATAATTTTTGGTACAATTATTACTCTTCTCAAAACTAAGACATATTCAAAATTTCAGATAATTTCATTAAGTGGTTCGCGAAATATCGCGGTTGGAAAGTGCAAAATAGCTCAAAATGTGTACAAAGTTGCATACACAAAATTACAAATATCTTTCGACGTAATTATTATATAAGATTTATTGAGATGTCATATTAAAGGTATCAAAATTACCTTTAATATGATGTATAATATGATTTTTTTCTCAAACATCAAAATCTCGAAAAGTGGTCTTTTTAAAAATTTTAAAAAAATATATGTTAATGGTTAAAATGTTTTCTATAAGCGTGGTAAGTGACATTCTGGGACTCGCAATATTTTAAGAGTTATTACAATAAATGTCATAATAAATACGAAATATTTGTTGCAACTGATATTGTTTTATTTGTAATAAAATTGAAAAATCGCAATTTTTCCCAAAAATCATCCGAATTTAATGAAATTCGATAAGATTATTAATATTGACGCTGGTAACGCAAATGCCGAGTTTAAATTTGATAACCGCAATATTTCGCGATTTGTAATATCTCAAAAATGAGGAAAATTGTGTTTTTTAAAATACAAATATCTTCCAAAATATTTACGTTACAACGTTCATTAAGGCAAATATTTAAAGCTAATGAAATTACCTTTAAAATGATACCTGAAATATATTTTTATGTTGATTTTTTTTGGCGGAAAATTCGCGAATTAAATTTCGCGGTCGCGTATTTCAAAAAGTGGTATTTTTAAATTCGTGAAAAATATGTATGTAGATGATTTAGCCTTTCTGAGTGCTTGCTGTAAGTATCGTGCTAGGACTTTTTCAATTTTATTACAAACTAACTAATACCCGGTGTGCTTCGCCACCCCCCGAAATGAAATACATAGTAATTAAAGGATTAAAAAGAATATATTTATTTAGTAGTTAAAATAAAACATTCTTCTTAAAAATTAGATAGATAGATGTTTCCCGTGCAATTTGAAAATTCAAGCTCTAATAGTTTCCCAGATATACTAATTTTTGTATTTAATATTTATAGGAGGGACCATACCCCCATAATCCGCTAATTTATTACACAAATGTTTTCATGGATGTCAAAAATCTTTGTGCAAAATTTGAGCATTCCAACTCCAATAGTTTCCCAGATATACGAATTTTTGCATTTAATTCATATGGGAGGTACCATGCCCCCTGCTTCTAGTCTGCCCATATTTTTCTTAAATATTAATATTGATACCAAAGTGGCTCCAACAAAATTTTAGAACTCTAACTGTTATATTTTCTCAGATATGATAATTTAATATTTTCTTTATATGGGAGGTGCCACACCCACTATTGCTAGTGTACCAATTTTTGTCCAAAATATTCATATTGAAGCTAATGCTAGTCGTACAAAATTTGAGCTCTCTAACTTTTATAGTTTCCTAGATATAAAAATTTTGGTATTAACTTTATATGAGAGATGACACGCCCACTATTTCTTTTCCGCCCATTTTTGCACAAAATGTTCACATTGACACTTAAGTTTATTCTACAAAATTTGGGAAATGTAACTGTTATAGTTTCCTAAATTTACGGCATTTGGTATTGGCAAGCAATTTTAGGCGTGGGTTTTTTCCAGAATGTTCATATAGGTGTCAAAGTTGTTCGTGCAAAATTTAAGGACTCTAGTATTACCAATTTCCGAGATATACTACTTTTAATAGTTATTTAGTAAATGGCCGTGGCGCCTCACCCACATGGAATTTCAAAATAAAAAGTAGCCTATTTTTCCTTCCAGGCATATAAGAACACACTGTGAAAATTTCAAGAAAATCGGTTTAGCCGTTTAGGCGGCTATAGACTTCAAACATACATAGATACATACAAACAAACACACATTAATTTTTATATATATAGATAAAACAATATCAGTTGCAACAAATATTTCGTATTTATTATGACATTTATTGTAATAACTCTTAAAATATTGCGAGTCGCAGAATGTCACTTACCACGCTTATAGAAAACATTTTAACCATTAACATATATTTTTTTAAAATTTTTAAAAAGACCACTTTTCGAGATATTTGCTCGCGAATAGAAAATCGCGAGATATGGACCATTTTGATGTTGAGAAAAAAAAACATATATATATATAAAATATATATATTATACATCATATTAAAGGTAATTTTGATACCTTTAATATGACATCTCAATAAATCTTATATAATAATTACTTCGAAACATATTTGTAATTTTGTGTATGCAATTTTGTACGCATTTTGATCTATTTTGCACTTTCCAACCGCGATATTTCGCGAACCACTTGATGAAATTATCGGAAATTTTGAATAAGTCTTAGTTTTGACAAGAATAATGATTGTACCAAATATCATTAAATTCGGAGATGTAAAGTCAAAAATTGTAATTTTTCGTGTTGGTTTTAAATGGAATGGCTCATTACTGCTTTTTCTTAAATAGATATAATGAGCTGAAAATGTTTGTTATTTCTATTCTTTTATAGATAAATTTTTCATTTTTATTTATATTATACTAAGAGCTAAAAATTAATTGTATTAATAAATAATATTATTAAATTCCAATATAAAGTTAGTTAATAATTTTATTAAAAAATAATAAGAAAAATTTTTTTCTGTGAAGGTTTGTTTGGTTTTGAAATTGGGCTTATAAACAAAAAAGTTATGGGTCAATTACTGGAGTAACAGGCTGTCTGCCGCAACTGCAGTTTATACTTTTCGGCCGATATTTTGCACCTTCTACATAAGATGAAACATTAATGAAATTTTGTAAAAATAGTTCAAGGACCAATGTAAACTCGGAAACCAAAATTGGGCGTGGAGCGCTCAGTTTACCGCTCTCCCATATAATGTAAAATTTTAAAAATTTACAGATGGTGGGTATATATCACTTATTAACATTACGAATGCAGAAGTATAAATATTCACATCAACAATTATTCATACCTTAAGAAATGAGTAAACCAACTTTTCAATTGTATAAAATAGTCAGTCGTACATGCAGGCATGATTTTATTTTATTTTTATTATTATTATTATTATTTTTTTTTTTTTTTTTTTTTGTGTTTTTCACTGTAAAATAAAAATTATTTCAAATTTCAATTCATATGAATTTATGAATGGAATCTCAAAACATTCACTCACATATATTTTTTTTATTATTTCGTTGAATATATTCATTTGTTCAATAAGTTATTGTTGTTTTTGGTTGGTTGGTATGTATGTTTGCCAGTTTGTCTATCCGTCCGTCCGTCCATCCATACGAAAGTCTGATAATATTTGCTGTGAAAAAAAAAAAAAAATATCACATACAACATTTATGAAGGGTGTGAAATTCCAATATTCATATATATACATACATACATACATACATACATACATACATACATACATACATACATACATACATACATACATACATACATACATACATACATACATACATACATACATACATACATACATACATACATACATACATACATACATACATACATACATACATACATACATACATACATACATACATACATACATACATACATACATACATACATACATACATACATACATACATACATATTATACATGTACTCATCAGTTTATATTTATTTACATTGTAAGTAAAAATTATGTTTATTGTACGAGTATTATTACTTCTATAGTATTTCAATAGTAAGTTCAAGGCAACTTTGGTTTATTATACCAAAAAAAATAATAAAAAATTTTAATAAATGTACATGTTAATGAACTTTTGTTATTGTGATTTTTGGTAGTTTTTTTTATTTGTTTTTGTTTTGGTAAAATGAGAACTTTTTTTTGGGAATCACAATAAATATTTATTTTAATTTTTTGAAAAATGTTTATGACAATGTCATGAATTATGCTGAGTTATTGATATTTATTTGCAAGTAAAAATAAAATTATTTAAAGATGATACTCAGGCTGTTTGGAAATATTATTGCTTATGTATTTATTTATTTTTAAAAAGACGCTTTGCTTTTTGAAATAAGACCTCAATTGTGTTAAACATTTTCTTTGTATGATTCCAAAAATAGAAAATATTGCCAGCAATGCATTTTCTAGAAGTTAATAAACAGGGCAACCAATAATATGCAAAAACATATATTTAGTTATTTATTCGTTACAGATAATTTAAAGAATTTTAACATCGATTTGTAATAGCATATCTTTGAATATTTTGGTCATAATAACATATTTTTAACTTAGCAGCATATCTTATTTGTATTGAAAATCTTTATTTTAGAGCATATTTTAGCAATTAAGCGATATACTTTTTCATATTTTATACCCACCATCAAAAAGATGGGGGATATATTGATTTTGTCATTCCGTGTATAATATGTCGAAAGAATAATTTAATACCACATAAAGTAAATATTTTCTGGGTTCTGGTTCGATTCTGAGTCGATCTAGCTATGTCGGTCCGTCTGTCCGTCTGTTGAAAGTAGGATAGGGCTCGAACGGGACAACGTAGTGGGGACGAAATTTGGCTCAAATATTTGTCTTATATGAGATTTCATTGGTATTGAAAAGGTGCAAAATCGGTTAATAAACAAAAAAGTTATGAGCCAAGAAACATAGGGTGTCCGTTGTAGCTTCATTTCATATTTCTCTACTACATGCTTTTGTTTAAGACATACGAGTATCTTAAACAAAAGCATGTACGACAACGAAATTTTACCGCCCACCTCCCATATAACGAAAAATGTTTAAAAGTTGACGGACGAGCAGTATATAATATTCGCGCTTGTTATACTTAAGAGCATTATTTTGCATATTTTACTCTTAAAGAAAATTTGCGTATATTTTGCAACCAAACTATTTTTTTACATAATTTTCTTTTAAATCCGATTCCATAATAATTTTCTTCTCATAAATTTATAAAAATTTTTTTATTTCCTGACTATGCACTTGGGGTCGCCCTAAACAAAACTTGGCATTAACTAAACTAGTAACATTTAGTATTTGTGTTTGGTATCGTTGAAAAGAGGAAGACTTTTAGATATGAAATTATGAAAAAAAGTTTGAGTATAATGCTTTTTTTTTTTGCGATTTTGAAAAACATATTATTTTATATTGTATGAATGTTAACTTTAGTAACTCTCTATTCAATAGGAGGTTGGGTTAATGTGTGTTTATGCTGATGTTTATTCGGGCATAAATAAATTGGTGCAACTCTCAACTCAAAGTGTAACATTCAACTTAAAATCTATTCCTAATTCGATATAACGATGTCCTTCCTTCTGGCTGGCTGTCTGTCAATGTAAACCTTGTATATTCACAAATTTTGCACGTATATTTGCTTTGGTATAATAACGAAGTGGGCTAAAATTTGTTATGATAAGTTCATTATTTCCTCTAAGTCCTCTTTGTATTAGTAGTGCTAATATAAAAATTCCGGTAGGAAAAGTAAACTCTTCAGAACCTTACCCAGGGCCTTTCTAAAAAAAACATTTATAAACCAACCTTTTATCAAAAAAAAAAAAATAATTACGATATATCCAATTTTAAATTTATGACACATTTACGATATATAGACATGCACATGACATCATATTTAGCAAAATAATAATTAATTTATGTGATCGTCATCAACATCATCTGAATATTATGATCATTATCATCATCCTCGTCTGTTGATTATTTTTAAGGTAGCAAAATAAAAAACCCATTTTATGCGCAATAAATAAATAAATTGCACAAATGACACTAATAAATAATAAAAAATAAAATATTAATAATTTTTATGTTGTTCATTGTTTGTGCTTAAACTATTAATATATTTTTTATTTCTTTGTTTGGGATTTTACTATAATTTTTTATTTTTTTTTTGTTGCCCGATTGTTCTAAAATTTTAAATCTGACCCTGATAATAAATTAATTGTATATTTTTTTATTTTTTTGAACATTGTGCTGGTTTTTTTTTACAGATGATGTATTTTGTTGATTTCTTAAGAATTTGTTATTAATTGAATTGAATGAAGTCATTTAGATATATGCAATCAGCATTTTTTCCCAGTTTCTTTCTTGTTTTCTGCTTATATTTTAAATAAAAATATAACAAATTCTATTTAGATTTTTTTCTAGGAAAAACTGTAGTGATTGAGTTATAAGAATTAAATAAAAGCAAGTAAGAGGCGAATATTATATGTATGTATATGCATCTTATGCAATTTGAATATTTTTTGTAATTTTTTCGATGTACCAAATATTATGATTGAAAACTTTTAAAAAAAGTATTATAGATTCCTATACTGAATATTATTTGCAGATTTGTGCTCTGGGATTTTAAAAAATATAGACTGAAATCAAATCAAATCATATCAAATACATCAAATTCGGAAAGGTGTGTACCTAGACCGATTGGGTTATTGGGTTTGCTTTCTATAAATAAATTGGTGCACCAATTCATAAAGATGCTTTTTAAATCATAGAATATTATTAAATGTTGTTAAAGAATATTACATATCAGAGCAAAAAGATTGTTAACCCTTTTTCGATCTAAAAAACACGAAAAATCGTAATTTTTGCAATTTTCAAATTTAAAATCGTTATTTTTTGGACTCGTTAAAGATATCGACTTAAAATTTTCTGTATTCAATAGATAATTTCACTCTTTAATTAGTGAAATTATTATCTAAAATACTGGGATATATGTTTATAAAAAAAAACTGGAATAAGAACGTGCAAAATTTATGTATATAAGTGATGAATAGTAGTGCTGTGCAAGTATTGTGTATTAGTATCGAGTACCGAGTACCTGCCCAGCTTTTTTTGGGTACTCAATACTGTAAAGTAGTTACTCAATTCTTTCAGAGTTTAATTTTTGTAATGGTATATTTATAACGACTTAAATACAACTCTGTATAAAGATACAAGTAAATTTTTAAATATATGAAAATAATTTTAATGATTTTTATTAAAATTGAATTTAAAGTTATATTGTATTTTATATAAAAAAATTTACAAAATTTCATGGTAATTGGTTATATATATTTCTTTTAATTTTGAATAGAATAACATTTATTAAAAAATATATTTTCAAATTAATTTCAAATTAAAAAATCCGTTAAGTATCGAGTAGTATCGAGTACCCAAATAAAAAAGTATTGAGTAGTATCGAAAGTAGTAGAATTTGCCAGCACTAACGAATAGCACAAGAAAGCGTATTTGTTATAGGCTTCATCGAGGGCTTTTAGAAGACGTAAAAATATCTGAAATCGGTTAAGAAACAAAATATTGGTAAACGTTTACCCTTTTTTTAGCCACCATAGCTGTAATCCTGAGGTGTGTGTAGGATTCTCCTTCCAAAATTAAAATTGTATACCCCTCCGCTATGCATGTGTGAAATAAATCCAATTAGTCGATTAAAAGTTACAGAAGTATGAAAAATATGTTTCGAGATATGCTGCATAATGTATATCAATCTCATCCAATTACTATTCTGTGTTCTTAAGGAAAATTTTATTTTAGAGAAAAAAGAATGTAGGTACACTTCTTTCGGTTAAAAAAAAACACAAACAATTCTACAATTTTCAAATTCAAAATCGTTTCTTTTGAAACTCGGTATTTTAAATTTAAATTTTCTTTATTTCACAGATAATTTTGTTTTTTAACAAATTACGAAAAATTCTAAAACAAAACGAGAAGAAACGATATAGTCGGTCGCCTGACCCAATGATACCCTACACCATTGTGTAGGGCCAATTGTGAACCGATACTCATATTAATTATAAAATAAAACATATAAATACAGAATATTACATCGATACGACTTTTGGGTGATTCCATGGGAGCTATGGTAAAATATGGACCGATCTTCGAAATATTTAACACTAACATTTATATTTATATAAAACTTATTTGTGTCGAATATTAACTTGATACTAAAATTTTAATGGGATTTATGCTCGTTAAAGTGTTTTTCTGCAAATGGGTTTATATGGGAGCTATGGTCAATTATGGACCGGTCTTCTTAAAATTCGGCACACAGATTTAGACTTACATGAAACTTATAAGTGCCCAATTTAATTAAAATATTGCTTTATTTGGGGAATTTATGATCGTTAAACCCTTTTCCCGGAGGACATTTGTATGGGGACTAGGTGAAATAATGGACCGATCATAACCAATTTCAATAGGCTTCGTCCCGGACTATAAAAAGCCTGTGTGCCAAATTTCATTAATTCTTTCATTAATAATTGCTACCTGAAGTTTGATTACAATATTTACATGGACGGACAGACGGATGGACATCGTTAAATCGACTCATAAAGTGATTCTAAGCCGATTGGTATAAATTGAGGTGGATCTCAGACCAATATTTTTGGGTATTACAAACATCAGCACAAACACATAATACCCTCCCCACTTATGGTGGTATAGAGATTAAAAAAGTTGGGAAATGTTCGGCTATATATAAAAAAACTGGTCCAGGATCTTGAGAACTTGAGATAATTCCAAATGCAAATAATTCGATAAGTTTCAAATGCAAATAAATTCAAAACTTTAGAAAATAAATCAAAAGCTTTAAGAAAATATAAAAAAACTTTGAAATCGGGCAGTCGAAATTTTTCGGAAATAAAGTTGTAACTTTTAATCGGGCTGTTTGGATTTACATGGGTGTAGCAGAGGAGTGTACAATTTTCCGTTTTCCCACAGACCGGGGTATCTCTGCCATAAAAAATGTTTAACCGCTTGCCAAATTTTTATTTCTTATCCGAAAATTTTTACATCTTAAAACTCTCAATAAGATCAATGAAAAAACATGCTTGCATATAAAATAAAATTTTGTTTAAGAATATATAATAATTTTATATTTTTCTAAAAGATATTTTCACGGAGATGATTTTACAGATAAAAACTAGTCCAACCAACCAATAGGGAAGGGTCTGTACTTTGCAATATTGGTTGACTTGACGAGAACGCAATTATAATTCTGCACACAGAAAAATTATTGGTTGGAAAATGATTCCAATAACAAAATTTTTATGAGAATATCTAATATAATATCGTAGTAAACAAAAATTTCATATTTAAACAGATTTTCAATACGTATATTACTGAAAACGTAGTTGCAATAGAATTAGCATTAACACAATTATAAAATTGGTTCGTTAAATTAATTTTAGTTTTTTTCAATTTAATTTAAAAAATCTGAAGAGACAACAGAATAAAAATAGATGTAAATAGTGACATAACAAATATTAATAGTGATATAAATTTATTATAACAATTCGTTTGCAACAAGTAAAAGAAATTAAATTTAGGATATTTTAACGAAAGTAAAGTGTAATAACAAATATAAGTGGCTGTAGAAATAAATTTGTTATAGAATTCGGTTATAGTACAAAATTCTAAATTCGAGGATCCCAACCGAACTGAGGTAAACTTTTTCTTTGACATTTCAAAATAAATTAAAAATTTTCAGAAACAAATAAAATTAATAACAAATAATATTAAAAAATTTAATTCTAACTCCTCTGGATCCGTTTTCAATTTGGGTTAATGGATGCAATGTTACTATTTGGAAAATATACCAAGAATGGATTTGCTTCTTGTATTAAATTTAATGGAAAAGCCAAAATAATGGTAAACACATATGGGCAATTATCAAAAATTTTTAACCTGGCTGAAACTGACTTAAATCCTTAATAAGTTTTGTGGTAATGATATTTTAAACAAATTGGTTACAGATCTGAACTCACAAGATTTGAAACTAATAGAGTGTAAAATTTTAGCACAATAGGTTTCTTTTTCTAACCATGATTGTTGTTCAAAGTTCAAGAATATAGAAAAACTGATAAAAACTACTTAGGTTTTTACCATTCTACATTCTACAATTTTTGTTCGCGCGTTTATACTTTTTGATCTTTCTCTATCATAAATAAACTAATCAGACTTTGTACATAAATTCCGCACCATCTGTGATGTTGTGCAGAATTTCAACAACTAAATACAGGGTAGTAAAGTTTAGATGACAAAATTGTTTGGTTTTTTAAATTTTTCAGTTTTTTGGGCGCGGTCTGTGCGCCTCTCAACAGCATACAAAATTTGGGATAAGAATTAATACTTGTTGCAATTGTACGTATTTTGCGCTATTTCCCGTTGATGTGCCCGAAATAGTCAACGTAGTAGATAGTCTTAAAGTTTGGAAAACAAGACCGAAATTTTTTATAGAGAAAATTGCAATTTGAACAAATATTGGATATATGATATACGAGTGGCGATAAATATAATTGATTGGGATCATAAATTTAAGTGAAATGTCGTTGATAATTGAAAACAGAACACTTTTGTCAAAACACATTTCGCTAAGGCACATCGTGTGGACAGCATGAAATTAACTATAATTGACATAATTAGAAAGGTGTTTGTTATGCTTAATGAAAATTCGGAGGCGCATCAAAAAATTTTGAGAGATAAACATTTTATGGACCAAAAAATATTTACTTGTGTTAAAAAAGGATCACAATATTAAAAAGCTTTTCTATGTAATAAACTCTAATAAAATATATTTTCAATCAATATATAGAGAAATGACTTAGATTCGATCCAAATTTTTCACAAAATGTTTAAAAATCACGATTTTTATTGAAAAGAAAATTTTTAAAATTTTACTAGGAAACCCTAAAATATGCTGCACTAATACCATCAAACATTGAATATATCATAAATTTTATTTGAATAACTCAGTAGGTTTTGATATTATGTGTAATTTTGACCAAAATTCTACATAAACTTCTTTGTAAAAATTTTTATATGTTCAACTTTAAACCACCATAACTTTCACGCCCCTCACATGAAATGATTAACGCGAACTGATTCTACATGTATTCGAGTCACTTTATATGTATACAAAAGAATTTTAATGTGCCATCAAAAAAAATTAATATTTTTTTGAAGGGCTAAAATCAAAAATTTTTGATAATTGCCCTTATACGTAATAAAATAAAATTTCAAAAAAAAAAAAAAAATAATTCACAATAGAGTCTTTTATAATTTGGAACCTTTTTACTGAATTATTTTTTAAAACTGTTGTGTGTATCATATTCATACAGTAATTACAATTAAATTGTGAGATAGTACTTGTAACCGAACAGATTCGATTGGCTAAAAATTCGGTTGCCATAATGAATCTGTTTTGTTTGTGTGTTGAAACTGAAGAAAAGAAATGGACATAAGATGACTAGCGTCCTAAGAGGAAACTCACAAAGGTGCCAATTTACTTTCTATGTCACTGCGAAGCTTTTACTTATTTAAAACACCTAAAGTATGTTTATGTATAGGGCATAATATGGTCGTCCAACTTGTATTTTCTTTCTTTTGTTGTTGACGTTTTTTTTTTTTTTTTTTTAATAAAATTTTTAAAATTAATAGATTTTGAAAAGATAATTAAGCAATTGTATAGAATTACATACATATATGTATGTTTTTTCTTTGCAACAATGTTGCATTAATGTTTAATTTTTATATGCAGCACATGCAATGTCTACATTGTGTTATCTGAAATGTTATTATTATATTTTTTTTTTGCGTTTTCACTGCAAGAAACCGTCAACGAGTATTTAGGACACATATTGTTTGCCTTTGGTGTTAGTTTTGAATTTATAAACGTTTTTGCAGTTTTGAAAGTTATTATCTTTAATATCTGAGTCTTAAAGTCAAATTATAAAAACATATTTTAATTTCGAATTACATTTAAAGGTAATTATTAATAATTTTCTTTAAATTATTTCATGTTGTTCTATGTTTTTTTTTTTTTTTTTTTTTTTGGCAAAATTTAATAATTATGCGCATAATTTTACAATACATAATAAATAAACATTTTTTTTTTTTTTTTTTTTTTTTTTTTTGAACTCATTTCGTTAAATTTTGTAAAAATTTTTGGTTAACTTTAGGTGGTTAGCAAATATTTTCATATATTTTATGTGAATTTCTTTTATATATACATGAATAATTGCATGTCTGTATAAAGTTAAAAAAAAAAGTTAAAATTTCATATGGAAAATTACCAAAGTAGCAAAATTAAGAGCTAGAAATTCTTAATCTAGTTAATGTTACAAAAACATTAAACAGCTTTTTAAATAAAAAGAGATTTTACGAAATCCTTTTAAATTATGGTTGTTATATTGATAGAATTGAATCTGTTCAAAAACAATTTCTCTTATTTGCTTTGCGTGGATTCTAATGAAATATTACCACTGTGGTAACTGTAAAATAAACACTTTGCAAGAAAACACTTTTCAAACAAAAAATATTACAAAATAATTTTTTTAGAAAAAACAAATTTTCATTGCTTTTGAAGTAAAAAAGAAAAAATATAATTTTCAGTTTAGAATTTGAATTTTGTAAAATAAATACAAATTTTTATAAAAAATATATAAATTTATTGTTGGTTTTAATTTAATTTATTATCATTACCAACAAATTGGTGACCCGCATTTTTCAAGATACATTTAAGGATGTCGACATCGGAAGAAGATTTTTCATCTTTACCATTAAATAGTCCACATATGCAGATTTCAAGAGTCGCTGTAAAAGCACCACCATTTTGGCGCTCGGACCCTTTGCTATGGTTTAAGCAAATGGAATCGCAATTCATAATGGCTGGTGTTACTCAAGACACTACGAAGTTTCACACAATTGATGCCACAATAGAGAGCAACATTCTTGAAAAAGTGCACGATATAATCATCAACCCTCCAGCAGCGAACATGTATGAAACATTAAAGGCAAAACTCATCTGTTCCTTTCGACAGAAATTGAACTAGCGGATAGAAAGCTTGTTGAGTCAAATGCGTTCCTTAGCTCAAGATAAAGTATCGGATGATATTTTAAAACAACTTTGGATGCAACGACTACCGTCAGAAATGAAAGCCATTTTGTCTGTCAGTGAAGACCGCTTAGAAAAACTAGCTTCGATGGCAGATAAAATTTGTGACTGTTCCGACACAGAAATCAATGCAATTTCGACAACAGCAGAAAGTCGCATTAGCAGACTGGACAATATTGAACGTCAGCTGGAAAGCAGCAAAATTGAATCTTTTGGAAGATCAAGAAGCATGAGCAGAAAGTCAGGTAACCGTAATCGTTCTAATTCCAAAAAAGAGAAACCTTTGTGTTGGTATCATTTCAAATTTGGAAATAAGGCTAAGAAGTGTGTTACGCCCTGCAATTTTAACCAATCCAACCAGGAAAACTAAATGGCGCTCCATCTTCGGTGACGGATGGAAGCAGCCAATCGAAATCCAGGTTTTTAGTCGTAGTAATTCCAGTATCATCCCTAAATCGCAAGCAAGCACCGAGTTCTCTCGTTTTATATGCAGCAAATCACTCAGCAATTAAAGCTCTTACTGTCGATTTGGGATTCAAGCGCAAATTCTCATGGAAATATAATTGGATCCGATTTCTTAAAAACGTTAGCACCCTCATCACCATTCTATTCACTTATAAGGGAATATAATGATTTGTCAAAAATTAATTTTAATTCTAAAGCAAAACATTCAGTAAAACATTTCATAGAAACTACAAACGGTCCTCTAGTATTTTGCAAGCCTAGACGTCTTTCGCCTGAAAAATTACTAATAGTAAAAAAAGAATTCAATGAAATGGTTCGTCTTGGAATATGTCGTCCTTCCAACAGCAACTGGGCAAGTCCTTTGCATATGGTCAAGAAGTCCAATGGAGAGTGGCGCCCATGCGGTGACTACCGCAATTTATTAAATTGCGGTAATAGTACGAGCGTTTAAATTGAATTTAAACGCTCGTACTATACCAGATTGCTACGCAGTTCCACACATTCATGATTTTAGCATGCTTTTGGATGGTAAGAAAATATTTAGTAAGATCGATTTAGTGAAAGCGTACCATCACAATAACAACACCGATAGGTAATTTTGAATTTCTACGAATGACATTTGGTTTGTGCAATGCTGCACAAACCTTTCAACGCTTTATGCATGAAGTTACAAGAGAGTTGGATTTCGTATACTTTTATATTGATGACTTGCTAATTGAATGCTTCTCCACCTTATGAAAATCGCTTGCAACTTACTAACATCCCTTCACTTCGCAAGAGAAGATTAATTCTTGGAGTCACTTTTATGGTTAACTAACGGTGAAATAGATTCTATGAATCTGCTTGGTAATGTTCGATTTAATATTCAACATCGGATTACTAGCAATTTAGTACCCTTAAAATTAAGTCTTTGTCGTTACAATTATGAAGAATTTAACCCCTTCCATTGTATTTGTTTACAACTTAACGAGCTTTTTAACTTTTTTCAATATCTGATCCTATTTATAAAATTAAACAAATCCCAGTGAAAAATCATTAACTTTGTACTACAACAATTCTTAAGCTGCTATCTTTAAAGTTTCTGGGTGACTTCAATGTGTCTGGACGTTATATGACTACAAGGCTGCTGTTTCCTGACGATCTCAACTTCATGGCTGTTAACCAATATTCCTGAATTTGGTGCTGTTTCGCTGTTCTCCAGATTTAATTTAATACTACGGTTTAAAATTGTTCCCGAATTCATAATTTCTTCCTTATAAACATTTTTTTTCTCGTCAATTTGTTGAGATCTTTTTATTTTCTTCAATATTTCTGCCTAATGTTCATTTTATAATCATGATTGTTGTTCAAAGTTCAAAAACTTAGAAAAAAAGGCAAAAATTACAAAAGTGTTTCGAATTTTTCTTCACTTGTTGTTCGTGCATTTTAAAGTAATTCTATTATCTATAAACTAATCGGAATTTGTGGATAAATTCTACACCATTGTTATTAGGGTGATCGACTAGGTTTTCCAATCGGTTTTTAAACCGGGTTTTTCAGTCAATGTGCTGTCGGTTTTTTCAAAATGTTCATTTTTCGAATGTCGAATAAACCGGTTTTTTTAAACACAAAAAACCGGTTTTAAAAATGGCTTTTTATTTCAAAAAACATATACTGATATTTGAATCGAAATTTATGATTTTTATACCCACCATCTAAAAGATGGGGGGTATATTGATTTTGTCATTTCGTGTGTAACATGTCGAAGGAATCATCTAAGACCCCACAAAGTATATATTTTCTGGGTCCTGGTTAGATTCTGAGTCGATCTAGCTATGTCCGTCCGTCTGTCCATCTGTCCGTCTGTTGAAAGCAGGATAGGGCTCGAACGACGAAATTTGGCACAAATGTTTGTCTTATATAAGGTTTGTTTGGGATTGAAAATGGGCAAAATCGGTTTATAAACAAAAAAGTTATGGGCTAAAAACTAGAAACACAGGGTGTCCGTTTTATACTTTTCTGCTGATATTTCTTCAACAAAAATATGTACGACAACAAAATTTTGTACGTATAGTTCAGGGATCGATATAAACTCGGAAACAAAAAATGGGCGTGGTCCGCCCCCTTTACCGCCCACTTGCCATATAAGGTGAAAATCGACGAAATTGTGTTCAAATAGTTCAAGGACCAATGTAAACTCGGAAACAAAAAATGGGCGTGGTCCGCCCACTTTACTGCCCACTTTACCGCCCCTCCCTTATAACGTAAAATTTGAAAAAGTTGATGGTGGGTATATAGATTCGGCCGGGCCGAATATAACATTCGCGCTTGTTTTTTAACTCATAAAGTGTTATTTGTAATGTTTTAAAAATATTTTTAAATACATTTAGCAATATGCCAAAAAAGTACTTTTTCATTTTCAAGCTATGAATGTCAAATGATTTTTAATGCTTTCGGGGTAGAGTCAGCTACCTTAATATCTAATTAAGGTGTCCCTCACTTGTCCTAAAACGGAAATATAGGGTGGCCCTTAAAACTTGGATTTTTTTGCTTTTTATGAATTTAACGCATTATTTATGTTAACATCTACAAATTCAATGTTTTTATTAGTTGGATAGTTAGTCTGGGTAGTGATCTTCCATTTTTGGATAATGTTGCAATAATACATTGAGAAAATCAAAATGGCAACAACAAAACATGGAAGTAAGAAAATACTAATGCTAACATTGAACGCGGCAAAAATTGTACTGAATGTTATGCCTTGAAAGTCAACATAGTTGTTGATGACAATAATATCTAAAATTCTGCGGTGGTGCGTGACGATCGCATTTTTCGTTTACGAGAAAATTTAGAAAATGTTAAAAAAAATCGAAAAAGTTGAAAAAAATGCGTTTTTTCACCTTCATTCATATATAACTTTTGAGGTAGAACTGTAATCTTCAAGCACCACCGCAGAATTTTAGATATTATTGTTATCATCAACTATGTTGACTTTCAAGGCATAACATTCAGTCCAATTTGTGCCGTATAAAAAACAATAAAGCCTATTTTCGGAAAATTTTACTCATTCCTTTAAAAAATATAGTGCACATTTAAAAAAACGGGAGTTTTTGTTACTGAAATTAATTATACAGTAGTATTAAGACCATACACACTATTTTTAATTAAAAACCCTATAAAGTATATGTTTGCTGGGTCCTGGTTATATTGGCTGGCACAAATATTTATCTTATACGAGCTGTAGACCCGCAACTTCGTTAGCGGAAATTTTTCATAAAAACCATACTATATAATAAATTTAAACTAAGATTCTTTACTCCCTTGGGAACATTTTTAATAATAATGTTATGTCATCCATAAATAACAATTTCGCTTTAATTTCAGGTTTCTATTCTTAGAATAACGAAAAATAAATATCAGAATTACGAAAAAGTATATTAGAATAAAGAAAAAGGACCACAAAAACCATTTTAAGGTTTCTTATTCACTTAGAACCTTACATCTACAATTTTATGTTTCTAAGGATAAAAATTGCAGAAAATTCAAGAAGTACTATTAGAAAAGCGAAAAGAGATACCACAAAGTTCCTTCTTGTGAATTCTCGTTCATTTAGGACTACATATATTTAATTTCGTGTTTCTAGATTCATAATTATATAAAATTTAAAAAAGTACCATTTGAAGAACAAAAAAGTACCACAAAGTCCACTATTATGGATTCTCATTCACTTATCACCACATGTTTTTAATTTCATGTTTCCAGGTTCACAATTATAGAAAATTAAAAAAGTACGATAGGAAGAACAAAAAAGTACCACAAAGTCCCTTCATATGAATTCACATTCACTTAGGACCACATATCCTTAATTTCATGTTTCTAGGTTTATATTTACAGAAAATCCAAAAAGTACCATTAGAAGAACAAAAAAGTACCACAAAAACCTCTCTTATTCATTTAAGACCACATATCTTTAATTTCATGTTTCTGGGTTAAATATTATAGAAAATTCAAAAGGTACCATTAGAAGAGCAAAAAAGTACCATAAAGTCCCCTCTAATGAATTCTCATCGTTTAGGACCAAATATCTTTAATTTTATGTTTCTATGTTAAATATTATAGAAAATTCAAAAAGTACCATTAGTAGAACGAAAAAGTACCACAAAGTTCTCACGGATTCTCATTCACTTAGCACTTCATGTCCTTAATTTTATATTTCTAGGTTAAATATTATAGAAAATTCAAAAAGTACCACTAAAATAACAAAAAAGTACCACAACGTCCCCTCTTGTGAATTCTCATTAACTAAGGACCTCATATCCCTAATTTCATGTTTCTATGTTCATAATTATAGAAAATTCAAAAAGTACCGTAAGAAGAACGAAAAAGTACCAAAAAGTCCTCCATTGTGAATTCTTTCCAACATCGGACCATGCGAATTTAATTTCATGTTTCTAGGTTAAATATTATAGAAAATGCAAAAAAGTACCAATAGAAGAAGAAATAGTACCACGAAGTCCATCCTCTTGAATTCTTACCTACATCTCTCATCACTCTTGTGAATTCTTATCTACATTTTCTTAATTTCATGTTTCTATGTTTAATGTAATTGAGAATTCATTATTAAGTTTGAATAAAATGTAATTTCCCACCTTTACCCCTATTTTTGGTACTTTTTTTCACCCATCGAAGTATAAGAAATTGTATTCCAATGAGTTTCTTAATTGTAGTGGTATCCCATATTAAAATACTCATATGAATATTTCAATAAATATAAAAAAAGTTTTATGAAAAAAGTACCAAATATAGGTACGATTTTTACCCCTTATACGTTTGAATTTCTAAAAAGTACTAAATTTGTATTTCTCATTTTTTGATAAGTTATGAATACGATATAAATTTTATCTGTATGTTGATTGGTTTCAAAGATACATATGGTGCCAAAAAAGTACCAAAATACAGTTTTTACCCGTTTTCTCCCTAAAACGGCCGATTTTCAAAAAAGTACCAGACACCTGTCCAATTATTTTTTAAATGAATTACGATAACTATTCAACTTTTTTTGTATCTCCATTAGTTTAGGAGATATAAAATTACCGATTTTACCCGTTTTTACCCTTTTTTACCCCATAAACATTCGAATTTCCAAAAAATCCCGTCTTAGTGGATCTATATGAAGGGAGACCTACCTACGTTCCAAATTTCGTCTCTCTAGCTTCAGCCGTTTGGGCTGTGGGATGATGAATCAGTCAGTCAGTCAGTCAGTAACGTTACTCTTTTATATACATACAGTGGTGGCCACGAATTTAAGACACGACATGTAACGAACTAAGTTGTGATAATTATTACAACCCTGCAATATAAAATTAGATTTTGTTAATTTTTCAGTGTACCCTGTAATGTTAAGATCAATTACCGTTATTTGGTTTTGTTTGTGTATACATTTTGTTGCTGTTTTTATTATATTTTCGTAAAAACGTGCTTTTGAAGCTGGTCACGAATTTAAAACATATAAGAAATATTTGGTTTTTAAGTGATTTTTTGGTGTTTTTTGAAGCTAAAAGGTAAGTAATGAATGTTTTATTCCATTTAATGTTAGAATACATCAAAATATTTAGTTAGAAATGGCCAGAGGTACTTGGAGTTCGGATGCCGAGCGAAAATTGATCCAACAAATGAATACTGATGGAAAAACAGTAATGGAAATTTCCAAGCTACTAAAATGTTCCAGATCCAAGATTTACAATGCACTGGAACACATCAAGCAACATGGCACTACCAAAAATGTCAAACAGCACCCTAGAGCCCGAAAAACTACACCCAGGGAGGATAGCTTAATTTATAAATCAGCTGCTAAAGATCCTTTCAAGAGCTCAAGTAAAATTAAAAATGAGATTTCATCGGATTTTGGTATTAATATATCGTCCAGGACAATAAGAAGACGTCTGAATGAGAAGAACTTACGTGGGTGTATTGCACAACGTAAACCACTTGTGTCAAAAAAAAAATATTAAATCCCGACTAGCGTTTTCAAGAGAAAATCTCAATAAGCCGATGACATTTTGGAAAAATATACTTTGGAGCGACGAGTCGAAGTTTTGTCGCTTTGGTTCTGATGGAAAACAGTACGTATGGCGTCCTCCAAACCTGGAGCATCACCCAAAGTACACCCTTAAAACGGTTAAGCATGGTGGTGGAAATGTCATGGTGTGGGCAGCATTTTCCTGGCATGGTGTAGGTCCCATTCAGAAGATTATCAATAAAATGGACCAGCATATTTACAAAAACATACTGACAAGCATCATGATACCATTCGCTGAAGACAACATGCCTCTAATGTGGAAATTTATGCATGATAATGACCCTAAGCACACTTCACGCCTAGTGAAGAGTTGCTTAGAGGAAAATAATATCACAGTTCTGAAATGGCCAGCTCAATCCCCGGATCTCAATCCAATTGAGAACTTGTGGAATGATGTTGAGGAGCATGTACGAGCAGTAAAGCCAAAAAATTTGACTGATTTATGGGAAGAAATTCAAAAGGCTTGGTATGCCATTCCAAAGGAGCGCTGTATGGCCTTAGTTGAAAGTTTACCCAGGAGATGCGCTGCTGTGATTCAAAATAAAGGATTTCCCACCAAATACTAATATTGTTTTATGAAGCTGAGCTTTACTTTTGTGAATTAACTTTTATTTTGCCTATGTCCTAAATTCATGACCAGGCTTAAACTTGTATTAATCTGTATAATATGTAAATAAAAATTGGAAACTAAATATAGGTAACAAACTATTGTTGATTTTTTTTCATAACATTACTAGGATCTTTAAAAAATAACATGGATCTAAAATTTGTTCGATAAGATGTAAAAATTATCAGAAATATATAAGTGAAATGTCGTGTCTTAAATTCGTGGCCACCACTGTATATAGATAAGGCTTGATTGATATTGAAAATGAGCAAAATCTGAAAATAAACATAAAAGTTATGAGCAAAATACTAGAAACACAGGGTGTCCGTTGTAGCTCAATATAAACTTGGAAACAAAAAATGGGCGTTTTCCGCCCACTTTACCGGCCACCTCCCATATAAGGTGAAAGGTCAAAAAAAATTTTTTACAAATACTTCATGGGCAAATGTAAACACTGGAACAAAAATAGGCGTGGTTCACCTACTTATACAACATTCGCCCTTGTTTACATTTGTAATGTTATTGTTTTTTGTTGTTTTTCTTTGTATCACTGCTTTTTTTTAGAACATTTTTTACTGATTTTCGGTTATTTTTCAACCGATTTTTGTTTGGAAACGTATTCAAATTACCTTTCTAATTGCTGAACATACTTAGTACAAGTTATTGCCGCTAGATGGCGTAAAACTATTTTTTATTAAAAATGCATCAAAACACCCTGTATTTGCAAATATTATGAGTTCATATGTTCAGCAAAAATACTCGCCGAAGGATTTTGTACAAAGTTGCCAAACATCATTTGGTCGAATTTTGGAAATTTGAAGGTCAAAATTGTGATTTTCTTCAATAAACCAAAAATAACGATAATGTTGTAAATAACGGAATTATGAAAAAGTCACAAAACAAAAGTTGCTACTGAAGCCCTAAAGAACCATTTTCAACAATAAAAAAGTTCTTTTTCGCAAAAAGTCGGTTTTGGCATATTGCTAAATATATTCCAAGATTTTGTTTTACAAAAAGTTTCACATGCTGAATCTTTTTAAATAAAATTGATTCTGGCTTCTTCATATTAACACATGGTTGTTTATGCTAAGTAAAAGCTAATTATCAGTTTTGATGATTATTTTCTTACAACATTTATACCCTACACCACAGGTCTAGAAAAAGAAGACTCCTCCCCGAATATTGATGCACACAATGGTGTAGATATTGTCGGGCTTGGCCGACTATATCTTTCTTTCTCGTTCTTAATGGGTTAATAGTTATTTCCAAAAATAATTATGTTTAATAAATTTTAACTTGAACAATAAAAGATTTATTGATTTTTCTTTAAGAAATGTACAGCCGTATTCACAAAAAAATAATGTAAGCTTGATAACGAGTTACTATCTTTTTGTATTTAAATTTCCATAAGAAAAAGTTAGTAACTCGTTATCAAACCTACATTAATTTTTTTGAATACAGCTGGTAGTCTTTTGATAGAAATATTAACTTCTACAAAAAAATCGGTTAACCGGGTTTTTATGAACTTAAAAAAGTGCAACCGGTTTTTTCAAAATACAAACTATTCGAACTATTCGAAAACCGGTTTCTCCAAAAAGTCGAATAATCGATCACCCTATTTGTTATTGTGCAAATTTTCAGCAGTTATATACAAGATAGTAGTAGTTTTTTATGGCAAAATTTTTTCATCGGGCTAAATTTCATTAAATTATCAGAATCGGGTAGTAACGAAAAGTTTTAAAGTTTTTCTGAATAGATCTAGCATCATATACTTTTTGGATTGACATAAAGATATGTTTTAATTGTATACCACAAAAAGTCAATGTAATATTGCGTCCAGTTTAATGATATTAATCGTAGTCAAAGCGATGGTTAAAGAAGAAACATTTGTTTAAATTTGATAAATCTAATACAAAAATTAATCATTAATTTGATCTTCAGTTTAATTCTGATTATTTTACTTCATTGTATATATTTCTTACTTTCTTTAACAAACATATAAAAGAACTCTTGTTGTTATTATATGATACCCAATTATTGAACAGTTTTTTTTTTTTTTTTTTTTTTTTTTTTTTTTGTACTTTTCATTAAACACATACTCTTACAAATTACAAAAGTTTAAACGGGTTTAACTCATTATGACAAACTTTTTTAACAGACACATTTGTCAATTTTATTACATTTTACAAATAAAAAAAAAAAAAAAAAAATATTAGACATAAAGATTCAACAAAGAAGAACAAGGGAAATTTCGGCAAAAAAAATAAAAAAAGAACCAAATAGAATAGATGAAGTTAATTTTGAAATGATTTGCCGCATAGTAATAATTATGAGTTATGGCAAGTTAAAATGAAATTCCACAAACAAACTCTTACTCAATATATATTTACTTATGAAAAAAGTACGCAAAAATGAATAATGACTGAGATGCTGATATCCTGATAATAGTTTTATGATGATGGTAAATATATTTATGTACTTCGGTTGAAGTACTTTAGTTATGAGCAACAACTTGGTATCTATGTATGAAAATATGTACTTAGTTCGAATAGAAAAACACCCCACAGGATTCTTTTATGTAGTAGTGAGTTTTAATGTTTTATTTTATTGTCAACTGCGTCAACTCAAGTAATTATAAATGATCATAAATTTTTTCATTATTTATGGCCAAAATTATAAAGTACATAGTTTATTTTTGTTGTAGTTTTATGTTAGTGTAATGTTAATGTTTCGAACAAGATAAAATTTATTTTTACAGGAGCATAATTATCGAAAAGGAGGGGTTATTTTTATTAGCAACATAAGTTAGTCTGTGTTGAGAATATGAAATGTTTATCAGATTGATGTAGTAGAGTCATAAATATAGAGATATAAAAGTTGGGTTAGAATTTTGTTGAGAGTGTCAAATTGCTTCTCGATACTTTATATGCATTTGGTATTAAATTAAAACACAATTTGTATACCCTTCACTATAGGTATAAAGGGTATATATAAGTTTGTCATTCCGCTAGTAATTTCTACAATATTCATCTAAGACCCCAAAAAGTTGGATCCTTATTGCCCGTTTGTCTGTTGAAATCAGTTTTTAGAAAGCCTCAGTTATCGGATATATACGTGTTATACATAAAATTGTAGGGAATATTCTTTGGAAGAACGCTAATAAGCAAGATCGGTTTATAAATAGCCGAGATATCGAAGATACCTCCAAAAGTCGTTTTTGTTGTCGGCTTATAAAAGTTCCTATATAAGCTAGCGAATTCGTTCTTGCAGGGAAAACTAAGAATTTTTTCAAATTTTTTGCCGAATATGTGAACAAAATTGGTGCATTAGTATCCGATATATAGGCCAAAACGCATTTTTAGACTTCTTCAAGTTCCTTTTGAAGCAACGGGTTTCATTCTTATGCAGATTGGTCATAAATATTTGTCTAAAATTTCGTTCGATAAACAACTGAGTTATTGGTCGGTATTAACCCAAATATTGGCCAAAATGCGTTTTTGGGCCCAATATAAGCTACGGCCTTGGTCAATTAATCGGTCCATTTATTTTCAAAATACCCTGTTTTAATTTAATCTTATTTAAATTAATGTTGTTTTCATTTCGTGTTGTTTCATTAACTTTAAAATATATTAATTTTCATATAACTTTGGTGAAGGGTATATAAGATTCGACACATTCGAATGTAGTACTAGATCTCCTTTACGTTAGTAAATACTAAGCTAGATTTATAAACAATATTCTAGTCCATTATCTAGCGCATAGTATATTCTAAAACCTACTCAATAGAGTGTCCCGAGAATAGCGTTTTTCGAGATTTCGGTGTAGGAAGACCCCTCAAACGATGCGTAAAAATTTGCTTAATACGAAAAAATTATTTAAAAGATTTTTAAAATTGGTCTTCAGTCCCCTACCAGCGATTTTAAAATCATGGGTCCCATACATTTTGGAAAAAAAAAGTTTCGATTTTTTAATCGAAATGGGTATCAAAAAATTCGTAATTTTATGCTGGTTATGGAAAAAATATTTTAAAAAATCCATAGTCTGATTTATAATCTACTCAATATTCTAGTCTATAGTATAGTGCATAGTCTGATATTTTAGTCTAGTTTATACTATAGTTTATATTCTAGTTTATGGTCTAGTCTATTGCCCAGTTTATAGTCCAGTTTATAGTGTAGTCTATTGTATAGTTCATACTCTCGATTATAATCTAGTTTATTATCTAGTTTATAGTCTATTATATTTACTAGTTTATAGTTCTAATCCATAGTCTGATCTATAGTATAATATATAGTCTATAGCCTCATTCATTAGTCTAGTCTATAGCCCACTTTATAGTCTAGTTTATCATGTAGTCTATAGTCTAATCCATAGTCTATAATAATATACTCAGTATTCCAGTCTATAGTATATAATCTAACCCACAGTCTGATCTATTAGTTCAGATTATAGTGTAGTCTAAATAGTACGAGGGCGGATCAATATTTCCGTGAGTTTTCGAACTTCCCTCTGTTCCCATCAAGTACCACCTGTTAATAGACTACTGACTTTCGTTGTGGTCGCACAAGTACAAATTACGCTGAACGTTCTGGACGGCCAATTGAGGTCAATACACCCGAAAATGTCGAAAAAATCGAAATGGTGTTGGCCGACCGAGGAGTAATAGTGCGTGAGATTGTTGATGCCATAGGCATTTCATATGGCAGTGTTGCAATCCGAATGAGTTTTTGCGGCGTTTTGTAACTGTGGATGAAACATGGATCCATTACTGTACTAAACAATGGGTTTCTCCGGGTTAACCTGCTCCGAAGAAGGCCAAGGTAAGTTTGTCGGCCAATAAGGTGATGGCAACAGTTTTTTGTGATGCACGCGGGATAATCCATATCGATTACCTTCCAAAGGGAAAAACAATAAATGGCGAATATTATGCCAACTTATTAGACCGATTTAATGAGGATTTAAAAAGAAAACGACCCCACATGGCCAAGAAAAAAAGTTCTTTTTCCTCAAGATAATGCACGGGTACACACGTGTGCAGTCTCAATCGCAAAACTCTATGAATTGGGCTACAAATTGGTACCTCATCCGCCATAATCTCCGGATTTAGCCCCTAATCACTACTTCCTATTTCCAAACCTAAAGAAATGGCTCGGTGGGAAGAGATTCAGCTCCAACGATGAAATTATTGACCAAACAAATGCCTATTTAAAGAACATCGAAAAATCCTATTTTTTGGAAGGGATACAAAAACTGGAGTAACGTTGGACTAAGTGTATTGAGTTAAAAGGAGATTATGTTGAAAAATAAAATGTGTATCGTCTATTCCAGAGTCCAGTCTAAAATCTGACTACTCTATGGTCTATTTGTAATTTATTGCCAAACAATACTAAAATCCTCATATGCACTTTGAACTTAGTGTCAGATTCTACGTTATATACAAGTTTGCTCTAACCTTCGTAAACAATTTCAGTAAAAGTAGCGAATATACTTAAGGGTATAAGACTTTACACTTTGTTTTCATCATATGATTTTATACAATCATAATAATTTTTAAACCTTTAACTGTTGTTGCTTTTTTTTTAATAATTTTTCTAATTAATTTAATTACAAACAAGCTAAAGTTAATAAAATTTCACTTATAAATTAATTTTTTAATTAAAATGATTTTGACCCAAACGCTTTAAACATTAAAATGATTTAAACATGTCATTTAGTTGTTTTCTTTATTTTTTAATTTTTATTTTTTTAATTTATGACTTAAAACATGTTTAAATTTTTTTATGCGGCTTCGTCTCATGTTCAAACATATGTTTATTCACTTTTCAATTTTATAAATTTCATTCATAACTCATATCTAACAACATATTTAGTTATTTAAATATTTCTTACTGTTAGTTATCATCGGTAAATGTGAGTTATGAGAGTATTCGTTTGTCGGTTAGTTTCCTAACATCCGGTTGTAATACAAATAATATTTTACACAAAATTTGGTTCACACGTGCTGGACAATTTGTGTAAAAAGACTACAAATAATACATAAAACAATAAAAACAACCAATGGTAAACTGTTCATTCAACTTGAGCTTCTTTTTTTTTTTTTTTTTTTGAAGTGCGCGTGTCATCAAGTACGTGGTCAAAGTCACGTTGACCAACTATAGCAAAACAATAACAAAATTCAATAGACATTTTAAATATTTGTTTTTGTATAAGATTTAGTTACAAATAAAAAAGTAAGAAAAAATTTACCTGTAGAAGTTTGAAAAAGACTATGAATATGATGACGAGTACATGAAAGTGTGCGAATAAAATTAAAATTATGTATTTACTTTTTTTACTTGGACTTCTTACGTTTTCTTTCTTCTACTAGTATCGTATCTGCATACATACATATGTTTTTAGTTTAAAGTTTTATATTATATATACAGAGAAAATAAAAATATGCAATATCATATTTTTCCTGTTGTTGTAATAATAAATCAATTATGAACCGAATTTGATTTGACCATTTTGGAAAATTTTAAGAATTTTGGCATCCATTGCATATTTTATCATATTTCCATTGGAAATCCTTGTTTTAGAGCATATTTAAATGTCATATATTAGCACGTTTATATAATTATAAACAAAGTTTTTCATATTTTACAATTAAGAACATTGTTTTTTTCCGTAATAAGCATTTGAATAAATGGAAGATCCAATTGTTTTATTAAAATATCTAATAAGGTCACAAAGTTGAATGAGTGGCTGGACATAAGTATATAAAACGAAGGTCCATTGGTCCATGGTCTTCAAAGTCACTCCAGTATATTTTTAAAGTAAGTCTCGTCCAAATTGATATCAATATCAAATATCTTTCCAATTACTGAGGCAACTTCTCGAGGCTGTTCATAATAATGAGTGTCCTGGCTCTATAAAGACTCGTGACAAACGCAACAATTGAAAGTAATTGGATTCATCTAAAATCTAAGAAATTGGATGCCACACGAACTAAAGCCAAGGGACGACGAATGGGAACTCCTGAATTCATATACATCAATCGGTTTTCTGAATCGGTTTATCAATATTTTTATGACCGTCCAAAAACGAAACATGTTGAAATTGGTTATTGGTTGACCTAACCGAACCGATCAGTTTAATAAAATGTTGAAGATCAGTCCATAACTGATCATAGCTT
The DNA here is from genome assembly GCA_951394005.1 of Protophormia terraenovae. NCBI lineage: Eukaryota > Metazoa > Arthropoda > Insecta > Diptera > Calliphoridae > Protophormia > Protophormia terraenovae. Next base: position 72,581,693 of record OX596075.1, read on the forward strand.
CCATTTAAAAAGTCACTTAAGTTAATTGGTTTAATACCAAAATAATCAAAAATGCAAATTCTGTCTTTTGCTTTCGGCAAGGTTGGAAACCGATACCGTTGTAAATACCGATACCGATTAAATACCGTTTAAAGTTGGTTACCGTAACTGATACCGATGCCGAAATAATTATTTTGTTAAAAATACCGGTATTCAAATACCGTTTCCTTCTGCACCGGTATATACCGGTATTTTAGTTTCGGTATTTTAAAAATACATTTTTTTTCCAACATATTTTTTACTTTACGAAATAATTAATATAAAATTATTTTTAATAATAAGAGTTTATTTAATGTAATATTTAAAGAATTTTGTTTTCTTTGTTATATCGTTTTTAATAAATATATTTTTAAAGGAGTTTAAATGCCTTAAACTTAGTGCGAATTTTTAATAAAATAATTGTGAATTTTTAATAAAGTGAATTTTTAATAAAATAATTTTTCAAAGAGATTTTCGAAGCTTGTGTAAAAATGTTTAAATAAAGTATATCAAATGTCTGAGTTCATATTTTGTTATTAAATTTTCTGGCTCAAATTTTTGATACATGTCTGATATATGTATGAATAACAACTTTGCGGATATCCAAAAAATTCACAATATATAGTCAGAATTAATTTGATTTGAAAAATCAGTAGAATAACAATTGTTCTCATTTATTTTTTTCTGTACATTTACTATCCTGTTTAAATTTGATAATGGAAAGTTTCATATCTTATTTTGGTCTCAGTTATTAATTTAATAATTGGAGAGATAATTAAAGTAAACATTTCTGTATTAAAAAACTGTGGCAAATACAAATTTTGTCCAAATTTTTAACTTTATTCTATACAAAAAATGTTTGCAATTTGCTTTTAAAAAGTCGGTTTTAATATTCCTAAATGTATTGTCGTCAAGCATTTCTAACGAAAAATATTCATATTTCAAAAAATTTCAAGTGAATATTTATTAAAGAAAATATTCAAATATGTAATTTAATAATTTTTTTGTGAAATCTAATTAAAAACTATTGAAAAATTTAACTTTTTTAAGACTTTGTCCAGTTTTTTAATAATAACGGTATTTACCGGTATTTTAGTTTCGGTACCGGTATACCGATATCGATATAATTTAAAATACCGTTAACGATACCGTTACCGAAACAAAAATAAATTCAATACCGATACCGTTATTCGTTTCGGTTTCCAACCTTGGCTTTCGGTGATTGGGTATTATCCCCGTGTGTGCTCAAATTGTACCCAACGCTTTCAAAACAACAACAAAGAACATAAAAAAAGAAAAAATATAAACCCACGATGTCTAAAAGCGACATCGAATTTTATTAATGTGGCCAAAACTGAATTGAATATGTATTATTTGTAATTGAAATTGGATTTTACATTTTTCAAAGATAAAATCTATTCCAATTACATTTTTAATTACATCAGTTACACTGGTCGACAAAAAATCTTCCACCATAGACGAATAATTGGACTTGATGTATTTTGCTGTGCTAAACACGATTCTGTTTTTAGTTTTTTTCCATCAGGCCTGGATTTTTTTATGGGCGTGAAAGTTTTGATCCAGTTTTGAAATTCTTTAGCGAATACAAAATATTGTTGACATAACTTGAAGACAATTCGTATGCGTCTTTTGGTGTCTCATTTATCAAAATCATGTAAATGGTTCTTGAGTTATAGCCTAAATTTGACAAACCATTCTCGAATTTTATAGTGTGATCGCTGAATAAGGTGATGATATTATTCATGCCCATAAAAGGAAATCAGTACGTGATGGAAAAAAAGTGAATGCAAATTCTTGTTTAACTCATCAAAATCAACTTAGTTTACCTACTTTTGTTTCAAGAAAAAATAAAAAAATTATTTTTTTGCCCACCACTGTATTTCTATACAATTATATGTAACATGGGTATTTTTACTTAACGTTAAAAAAAAATCAAGATTTGCGCATCAATTTTGAAGATACATGCCTTATTTGATTTGCAGCATTACCAGCTTTAAGACAAAGATGATAAACTGAAACATTTTTGATGTTTTCATTTATTAAAAAAAATTTTCGTAACAAAAGTCTAAAAGTTTGCATGAAAAGTGTTTTTTTTTTTTTTTTTTTTGACAATTATTTCAAAATAATTTCGAAACTATTGGGCACACAAAAAAAATAAAGTTTGGGAGATTTGAAGATATTTTTAGTACGCATCTTTTGATGTATCACTTATCGTACACACCGTTCTTAAGTTATAAGAAAATATACTAGAGTAATGGCCTTACTATGGCCGAAATATTAGACATGCCCATAAATTCAGATTCGTGTTTAGCACATCAAAATACATCAAGTCCAACTATTCGTCTATGGTGGAGGATTTTTTTAATGCTGCGAACAAAATAAGATATGTATCTTCGAAATTTATGCAAAAATCGTGATTTTATTCACAGTTAAGTAAAAATACCTATGTATACATACAATTGCGTAGAAATACAGTGGTGGGCAAAAAAAAAATAAAAAAATATTTTTTTCTTGAAAGAAAAATAGGAGGACTATGTGGATATTGATGAGCTAAACAAGAATCTGCATTCACGTTTTTCTATCACGTACTGATAGGTGCATGACTAATATTATCACCTTATTTAACTGTCACACTATAAAATCCGAGAATGGTTTATCCAATTTAGACTATAACTCAAGAACCATTTACACTATTCTGATAAATAATACATCAAAATATGCATACGAAAAGGTGTATCAACAATAGTTTTTATTCGCTCAAGAATTTCAGAGTTATGGATCAAAATTTTCACGATTTTTCAAAAAAAAGTTTAAAATTTTCGCTACTTATTACCGAATAACTACAGAAATATTAACTGGATAAAAAAATTATGTAAAAATTAGTCATGCTCATAAAAAAAAAAATCAATACGGGATAGAAAAAAAGTAAAAGCGGATTCTTATTTAACACATTAAATTCCATCTAATCCAACATTTTTTTATTTAAGACGAAAAAATTTTTTTTGCTGACTAGTGTATTTCCACTTAACTGTAGGTATGCATGGGTATCCTAACTTAACTGTAAATCCAATCATGATTTGTGCATCCATTTTTATGATATGTGTCTTTATTTATTCGTAGTTTTGCCAGCTTTGAGATAAAGGTGATAGATGTTTTCACTTTTGAAAAGAAGTTTTAGTAAAAAAAAGAAATCTTGAATTTAGCATGAACAAATTTTTTTCGGACACTTATTTCGAAATATCTCCAAAACTATTTAGCGGATAAAAATTTGTTAGTGGAATGACTTAAAGCCAATTTTCTTCCGCATAATTTGGTGTATCATTTATATAAATCGTCCATACCGTTCTCGAGTTATAGTGAAATATATTCGAGTAATCGGCTTATTTAGGGCGCAATATTAGACACACGCATAAAAAAATCTCGACCTGATGGGAGAAAACTGAAAGCAGATTCGAGTTTAGCATGCGGAATTCCATCTAGTGCACATATTATTATTTTTTTTTTTTTTTGAAGGAGCACGAAAAAAATTTTTTTTGTTGGCCAGTGTAATCTGTTGCTAGCATAAAGAAAAAAATAGATTACTATAGTAAAAGCAAAACAGGTGTAGATGTTATGGTCCATATAATTGGCAAATATACAACCAAACGAAGAAACTTTGCTTCTTTTTTACAACATGATTGACGCAATGGCTTTAGCTTCATATATATTTTTTTTTTTTTATTGTATTATCCTGCGAGAACAAAAAAAAAAAAAAAAATATATCTTTCAGTTTTAATTTAAACATCTAACAAAAAATTAAAAATTTCGTTGTACACCCCTTACACAAGTGTTTTGAAATACATTAATGATCTGGGGAATTCGTAATAAGTTTAAAATTTTTTAACTTATTTTCTTTTTTTTTATTTTATTAGATAGAAAATTATGTGTAGATTATGATTTTTTAATATTTTGTTTCAAAACAAAGTACTTAATAGTAAAATTTTTCTAAAAACGGTAAAAAGGTCAACTTTTCTTCAGGTCCGATTTGACCAATATTTCACAAGGTACGTTTTCTCAACCCAAAGAACGATTCTAGGGAAAATTACGGTCAAAATTCGAAAGTTGGTAAATTTTTGTGCAGCCTAATGTATATTATTTGTAACTTGAAGTATGTATCAGGTTGTCTAGTCTTCTGAGAGCATTATTTACACTCTAAAAGGGAAAGTAGCCATCCTGCATTTAAAAAGTCTTTTAAAATTTCTTTTTACTGCTTTCTCCCCATTTGGTATTAAAACCTAAGACTTGTTAATTTGCTTAACTGATTCAAAATAAGGATATTCGAAAATATTCCATTAATCTAAATATAACCAGAGTACATGGGATTTGATTCTTTAATTTTCATATAAAATTTCATTTAATATCCTTATTTTATTGTTTGTTTTCATTTCAAATGAAATTGACGGCAAAATATAAAATAAAAAATTCTTGGAATGTCTCAAAATACAAAACAAACAAAATAATATAAAGGAACAATGACCATTTTTTATATTTATTTATTATTATTTTTTTTTTTTTTGTGAAACATGATTCTAATTTAATCAAGTTCATCGTCCTAATGCAAGGTGAAATTCCTTAAACAAATATTCAAGCGAACAACAACACCAATAACTGCAATATAAAAGAGCGCCATAAATTTATAGCAGACTTTAAAAAATGAGAAAATCATTTATTTTTATTTTTTTATGTTTTAAGGATTAATAATTTGACCACCGGATGCCGACACATGATCTTAAGAGTAAATACCTACTATTGTTTTTAAAATACAAAACAGACAAAATTCATTGGAAATCAGTTCTTTTATAACTGAACACTGCCGTAATGTAGACTGACCAAAAACAATAACTTTTGCCTGGGTAAATGAATGAATTTTTTAGTTTGAATATTTACACAAACACATACATATGTATGTATGTACCTCAACACATACACCCACATAAAGACACAGGAGATTTTTTTTCGTCATTGAAGGAACTAGAGATGAGCTGTTTTGAACTAAGCTGCTCACTCTTAAACAGCAGCAATCATTAAATAAACAACAACAAATCATTGCAAATATGTATTGACCACTTTTTTTTTGTAGAAATCACTTTATTCACATTATGTCTGGCTCTTAATCGCCAAGTGTGTCAGTTTGTCTGTCATTTAGTCATTGAGTTAAAGCCAAAATGAACAGGATAAAGATCAACAACATCATTTTCACTTACTTGCTCACACTCACAGATTTTTATTCATTTCAGGTGATTTACCTTTTCTTAAAAAAGATTTTATTTTCTGTTTGTTTTGTTTTATAGTTGTTGTGATATTTGCCGCCTCTTTTGTTTTTAGTGAATAAATTTGCTGATGCTTTTGTTGGTCGAGGTTATGCGTATGTGTTGAATGACTGTTGCCCTTCACACTTCATAAATAAAAAATATAATAGGTGGTGGAGTTGCGAGAAGTTTAAGTCGTTTGAAAAATACTCTATTTTCAGAATATATTTTGTAATTTTGGTTTAAGATTATAGACGGTGTATTTTAGTGAGAGGCCCCAAATTGAAAGCTATCGAAAAGTTCCTAGCTCAATTAAAATTTTCCAATTTTCGTTCTGGAATTATCCTTTTGCGAGCTGGATCAGAATGGATTTTTTTTTTTTTGGGCTTTAATTTTTAACAAGAACATTTTTGCAAAAAAAAAAAAAAAAAATTGTATTATTATGGTCCTCTAACATAGGCGATCCTATATTATTATATTCCATGCAACCTTTCAGGAATTCATATCCCTTGGGCCAATAGGTTTATTTAGTCCAGCTTGTTTTTATACCCACTATCAAAGAGATGGGGGGTATATTTATTTTGTCATTCCGTGTGTAACTTGTCGAAAAAATTATTTAAGACCACATAAAGTATGTATTTTCTGGGCCCTGGTTAGGGCTTGAATGAGACAACTTAGGGAAACGAAATTTGGCTCAAATATTTATCTTTGTTTGGAATTGAAAATGGGCAAAATTGGTTGATAAAAAAAATGGACTAAATGCTAGAAACACAGGGTGTCCGTTTTAGCTTCATCTGCTGATATCTCTTTAACAAAAGCATGTACGAAAACGAAATTTAGATAGTTCGAGGGTCGATATAAACTTGGAAACCAAAAATGAACGTGGTCCGCCCACTTTACCGCCCACCTCCATATTAGGTGATATGTCAACGAAATTTTGTACAAATAGTTCAAGGACCAATGTAAGCTCGGAAACAAAAAATGAGCGTCCGCCCACCTTCCATATAACGTAAAATTTTAAAAAGTTGATGCTGGGTATATAGATTCGGCCAGGCCGAATATAACATTCTCGCTTGTTTTTTTAACAACTTTTAAGGGAAAAAGGAAAAATTAAATTAAATAGTCCCCAACATTTAGGAGTTTTATCACAATAAAAAAATAAGTAGCAAATTTAGTAAAATAACTTCCAATAAAACAAGTTATAAAAATATGAAATAATTCAAATGAAATAATTGGTAAATATATACTACTAGGAGTTGAAGGACATTCCTAAGCCCTTTTTATATCCACCATCAAAAAGATGGGGGGGTATATTGATTTTGTCATTCCGTATATAACATGTCGAAGGAATCATCTAAGACCCCATGAAGTATATATCTGGGTCCTGGTTTGATTCTGAGTCGATCTAGCTATGTCCGTCCGTCTGTCTGCCTGTTGAAAGCAGGAAAGGGCTCGAACGGGACAAAGTAAAGGGGGCGAAATTTTTCTCAAATATTTATCTTATATAAGGTTTGTTTGGTATTGAAAATGGGCAAAATTGGTTAATAAACAAAAAAGTTATGGGCTAAAAACTAGAAACACAGGGTGTCCGTTGTAGCTTCATTTCATACTTTTTTAAACAAAAGCATGTGTGACAACGAAATTTTATAGAAATAGTTCAAGGACCAATGTAAACTCGGAAACCAAAAATGTGTGCGGTTCGCCCGCTATACCGCCCGACTCCCATATAAAGAAAAATTTTAAAAGGTTGACGGTGGGTATATAGATTCGGCCGAGCAGAATATAACATTCGCGCTTGTTATTTATTTATTATTTTTTAAACAACACAGAGGAGAAAACCTTCGCTCCCGGCATCTGAACGATACGTACGCGAAGTTAAAGCCAATATTGGATTTAAAGCAATTAAAGTCCAAAAAGTACCAGATAGGAACGTAGAGAAGAATGGTCAAACAAAAGAACATTTTTTTCGTCCGTAATTTCAGACTTTTGACAGCTTCCTGAACAAAAGTTTTATATTAAAGATGTTAGAGAAAATGTTCAAGAAGAGTAACGTGCCAAAATACTATAAAAACTTCCCGAAAACATTCTTGTTTCGCACGCTATATGCAGATGTGGCGAAATAAGTTGATCCTACTCGGATAACATACTTATGACTAGATTTTAGAGTTGGTGAAGTATCGAGTATTTGGGTACTCAGTACTCGATACCGACTGTTTTTTTGAGTACTCAATATCAAATCAAAACTACTCGATACTTTCAGAGTTGTATCTTGCAGTACAATTCAATTGCTCTTGTACTTTTTTACTAAAAAAAAAAAAAATCCAAATTTTAAAAATTTTAAAATTGTTTAAATATTCTTCTGTTTTCAGCTCATCAATACGCACCCTGCATCAGTATCTCAAAAGTGCAATTTCTGGGGACTCTAATATCCAAGAAGAGAAGCAACATTTGGTTTCATTTAAATATATTAAAAATGGAGAAACGGCAAAATGCAATATTTGCAAAATCGTTATTTATAAAAGTAAATATAGTGCCATATAAATGTCATAATTCATCCCCCTTTACGTTTATCTTTTAGGCGGAGGTCGATCAAATTTAAAAACCTTTTATGTATTGAGTAGTATCGAGTACCCATAATAAAAGTATTGAGTATATATCGAGTAGTAGAAAGTACTAATAATTCACAACTCTACTAGATTTGTCATTACAGTAAAAGTAATTTAGAATGGTACAGTAAACATAATGTTAATTTTGTACCGAAAAATGCCAACTCTCCAAGCTGCCCAGAACTTCGGCGAATTGAAAGTTATGGGACCCTTGTCAAAAATGAATTATCGGCAGCGGCGCAAATTAAACTAATTCGGCGGTGGCTAAATTTTCGGCTGGGATTTAGTAAATATTACATCGTGCCACCCGGATGCTCCCTATCTACAAAAAACTTGAAGTAGTTGAAATAGAAGTGAGGATTTCATCATTTATTAATTATTAATTTTATTATCCTTAATTTATTTTATTCATCATATGCAAATAAAATTATAATAATAGATGGAGCCAATGCATTTACTTCTTCGAAAAATATAGAAAAATATGTTTTTTGTTGGATTTGAATAAAACTTTAAAATTTCGGCGGCTGATTTTGAGCCGATGTGAGCCTGAAGTAAAAAATTACATGGCGGCGGCGCGAAACCGTCTTGGAGCCGATCCGCTTGTATCTCTGCTTGATATTTCCCAAGACGTCTATGTAAGATTGCGTTTAGGTTGGCTGTATGCTAAATACAATTCTGATTTCCTTCTCTCTAGGTTCTTTACAGCTACCACAGCGTCTATTTAAAAAACATACAAAAATCGGACATCAGTAGAGAAAATTATTTTAAAACTAAATAAATCAATCAATTCCAATTCTTAAGACTTTACATGCTATATTGATGTACAAACTTGGCCTTCGGCTTTTAAGGAGTCTTCTGAAAATTGATTCCAGAAGGACTCTGTTATTTAAAGATCTCGAAGAAGACTTTTGGAGAAGTGTATAAAAAGAAAATAATACATTGAAGGGTACATAAGATTCTGTACAGCAGAATATAACACTGTAACTTGTAGAGGATTCAAATTTTTATTTTCCATATTTTTTATTATTTTTTTTTTTTTAATTGCCTCCAACACATTCATACATACGTTGATCCAGCATTTACAGCCGCTTTGAGTTCAAAAAGAAACTAATAAAATGAAATACGACAACATGGTTTAAAGGATGATTATTGAGACAAGAACACTAAACGAACCTATAAAACAGTCCTCTAAAACCAAATGAACGAAAATAATAATGAAGAAACAAAAAAAGAACCCAATGAATTGCGTGGGAAAGCATTTTCTATATTTCCATGAATTTTTATTACGAACATTATTTGTTTTTTTTTTTTTTTTAAGGTTCAAAGGAAATCTTGGATGTTTTGTGTGTATTTTCATTTTATGTTTTGGTGAATTTTTCCTAATGGATTTTTTTTTTTTGTAAAAAAAAACACATGACAAATATATTTTACAGACATATGCATGAAAGTATTTTGTTATAAGACGGACAAATTGTTTTATTTAGAAGCATGGAAAAGGATTCATTAATTTTTGAAAAGTCAAAGGACACTTATACAAATGAATCATATTCATAGTCAATAGATAGATAAATGGAACATTTTATTAGGATAACAGAAAAATATGAAAATAAAAATCGTTTAACTGATTACTGACTTATTTGTCATCTTTACCAAATATTTAGTAAAATCTATTAAAAATTTCTTTTACATTAAATATTTATGAAAATTAGTATGAAATTGTATATAATTTATACCATACAACAAATATGCAAAATATATCGATGTACAAAATTGTTATGAAATCAGCAAATTAGATAAAATATTTATTTAGCATCACAAAGATGTTCTTCCAGAATTGGGTATTGATATTCATTCAGGGCTGTCATAGAATCCAATTGTTGTCGGAATTGGATTTAAAAACGACAGAAAAATTACTTTGGTGTCATGAATTCCAATATTATCGGTTTTATGTTCGAATCTAAATTAGTGTCGGTTTTAGGTGTCACAGAATCCAATTTTATCGGTTTTTCTATTGGAAACAAACCAAGCAGCTAACAGCTGTCGGATTTCATTAACAAGCTTTTGTTTTTTGAATATTTTGGCAAAATATAAGTAAATTCATTGATATTTTATAAAAGGAAAATAATATTTTTTATTTTCTGTAAGAAAACACTTAAAAATAAAAATAAAAGCTCCACAATTATAAGGTTTATTGCAAAATGTGTATATGATTAAAATGTGTTTCACTGCTTAAAAAGCATACTCTAGAATCCAATTGGCTGAATAACTGGACTGTAGAGTCGTTTCCAACTGATTTCTTATTCGCTCGTTTAGATAACAAATGCAAAGCTACTAGTTACAACATTGGCAGAATTTTATTAAGCTAGAAATGCCAAGATTCATACGGAAATCGTTTTTATTTAACCGATAATGGACTGTGAATCTTCAAAGAAGCTTTATATTAAAATGCACAGAATTAAAAATATAATTACAACATAGATGCCCACTTCAAGCCACTGTTGCCAGATTTGACGATTTATCGTCATTTTGACGATTTTTGGGTCTAAAAATGGCCTGTTGACGATTTTTACCTCTAATTTGACGATTTTTTCTAAAAGAAAATTCAGAACTATTGAAAATTTTTTATATATTATTCTTTTAAAGTTAATTAGTTGGTACAAAAATATTAACAATTTAAATAAAAATCTTCTTAAATTTGCTAATGTAAATGGTTCATTTATTAGGAAGGATTTATGGGAACCAATATAATATTATTTTATTACGAAATGGCGAATAAACCCTACAAATGGATGAATTCATTCAAAATTAAATTTTGTAAATTACGGTAGCGTATTGGAAAGAACTTATTCATTAAATAGATTATTTAATGAAATAATGGCTACAAAATAAAAAAATTGTAAATTATATGTGAAGTGTTGCATAATTGCTTAAAAATTTTTTCTATGATTAAAAAAGGGGAAACGGTTTTTAATTAAAATTTTAATTTTTCATCAGAAAAAGCATAAACTGTTCACTAACATATAAAATACGTAGTTTTTATATTGACGATTTTTTGACGATTTCAAATAGTTGATTTGACGATTTTTTTATCCAAATTTGACGATTTTTCAACAAATTTATCTGGCAACTATGCTTCAAGCACATTTGTGCTGAGAGCTTCACACATATTCTTATTCTCTTTCATTTATTCTTCTCTGAGAGAGCGATGAGTACACAAATGCACTGAAAAAACTTTACATTATGTATGAAAACAATTTTGAATATTTTCAGTTAAACATTGTTTTTATAAAATTGTATTAGATTTTCACATTAGATATAAATGACTGGACAAGGGAAATATTTTAACAATACATGTTTATAATTAAGCCTTCCAAATAATATAAGGTTAATACTTACATTATAGTTTGTTATATTAAATATAAAAATAACATCATTTATTTCCTTATTTTTTAAATTTAGCAATGAAGTTTCAATAAATATTATTTGTGTTATTTTTCGATTGTTTAGTATTTATTTTTTAACGATTAAACTTCAGGACATATTTTATTTAATTCACCCATTTTTTCTTTTAGTGCATTTTTTTTTTATTTTACTAACACAACTACATGTGTTGTGTTAGTGTGCGTGGGCATCTATGAATTACAATCTCCGGCAGCTTAACAAGCATATTGCCACAATCTCGTGAAATTCTTCTCGCCTCTTTCTTTGAGCATTCCTCTTCTAACAAAAAATACTACAACTGCAAATGTAATTTTATTTATTTTATTGTAACTTATTTTTTAAATAATATTTTAATATAAACTCAGTAATTTTTAATAATAATTCAACAAAAACACTATTGCTTACAAATTTAAAAAAAAAATTTTTGATATACAAATTGTAAACAAACGAACAGCTGATTCGAACATCGGTTTTGTTTACATTCGAAAATATCAAAACCAATACGGTTTCATGAAACGAAATGAAATCAATATTGGTTTGTAATTCCGATAAAAAACAAATCCGACTTGGATTCTATGACAGCCCTGATTATTATGTTGATTTCACAGAAGAAGAACCATACCAGGATAGGTAACAGTAATTCTTATATAAGATTCAATTTAAGAAATAATTTTAATGTATATATTATATAAGTCAGAATTAATGTTATTGAAAGTATTAAAAATTAAGACAATTTTTATAGCGAACGGAAAAATAATGCAGAAAATCAAGATATTGCGATTTATTTATTTATTTATGATATACTTTGGGCAAGTCACAGACCAAAACTTACGAGAAATTTAGTGATAACGTTTTTATTACACTTTTAATGGCTACATTTGTTTAAAATCTTCATTTTGAGCTTCCTGTGATTCCTCTGGTAGTGTAATATATTGTGATTTTTGCATAATTTCAACTGTTTTTAATATAAAATTAAATATTTTTCGTTTAGGTAAATATTGGCAAAATATTTTTCTTTATTACACAAGCTGACATCTTATATTCTACCACTATATATTTTTTTTTACCTAATTGTAGTCAATAACTCTTTAAAACTCTACATGTATCTCAAAAAAAAAAAGCCATTTTTAGGGTCACATTTGCAAAAATATTAAAAATATTTATAAATCATATATCCTAATAAATTTTATTTTAGAATATATTCCACTACTTGAACTTAATCCACTTGTTTAAAAAAATAATTATAGTTTTACAAAAACTGACAAAAATCCCACTTAGAACATTTTTTTAAAATTTAATGTTTTGTTACTATAAGATTATTTATGAAATATTATTGAACTTTGAGAGAGTGTATCATGAAAAGTAAACAACATACAACAATAAATTTTATAGAATATGATAATTCAGTTTGTTTTCTATTATTCTATTTTTTGAATTAATCCTCGTTTTTAGTACTGTTCAACCCAACGAACATTAGTGTAAAAGGGATCGAAAATGGCGAATTATTCAGGGAAAGGTGATATCAATATTTTAATGATCACGTTTTATATTTTATTAGTTTAAAAAATTCAGTTTTAGAATTTTAAGATTTTTTTAGCAGAACAGTAATAATGTCCGTCCGTCTATACATTAGAGTTAAATGGGTCGAATATTATGCATAATTCAGAGAAGTCAACACTTTAATGATCACATTTAATTTTTCTATTTATTAGTAAAAAAAAATGCATTTTTAAAATTCCAAAATATTTTTTGGCAGCATGGCAATGTCTTTCCGTCCGTCTATACATTTGGGTAAAATGGGTCGAAAATGCCACTTAATTCAAGGAAAGGTGATATCAACATTTTAATACTTTCATTTGGTTTTCATATTAATCGAGAAGTGGAAAAAAATTTCGAATTTTAAGATTTTTTTGAAAGTCTGTGTTAATTTTTGTAAACTTTCCAATTAAAAATCGCTTAACTTTTGACTTAATAAAGATAACGACTTTGTTAGGTAGAAAAAAATATTTTCTAAAATAGGGCTGTATATGCGTACGATTTTTTTCATAATATTAAAGTGGACAATATATACTATTTTTCGGAAAATTTTCAGAATAAACATACTGTAACATTTAATTTTTTTACTATTTTTCAAAAATGTAAAAAAAAATCTTAAATTTGAGAGCTCCTTATAAGAAAACAACACAACCTAGCTTAAAGATTTTAATTGATATTCATATATAATTTTGTCTATTTTTGTTCGGTACCCAACTTTATTACAAAACTTTAAATTTTAAAATTCAATTAAGCATCACTTTTGACATATTTTACCCCAACGTGCGGATCATAATAGAAGAAAGAAGAATTTTGATACCCATATTGACTATGTTTTTGTAAAATTTAAAATCAGATTGTCGATAAACCACGAAATTGAAAGAATTTTGAAATAAATACTAAATAGACACCAGCAACCCATATCTAAAAGGAAGTAAAAATTTAAATTTTCATTAAAAATAACAAAAAATGTTTTGGAAAAATCTTAAAAAAAAGGATGTTTTGTGGAATAAAAAAATATTGAGGTCACTCTTGGATGTGTTTTATATACGTTCCAAATACCCTTTACATGATACCACATTTTCCATACGTTGCTATGGGAGAAAATACAAAAAAATTAAAAAAAAACAAAACAAGCGCGAATGTTATATTCGGCTCGGCCGAATCTAAATACCCACCATCAACTTTTTCAAATTTAACGTTATATGGGTTTTTAGTTTCAAATTTATTTCGATCCTCAAACTATTTATACAAAATTTCGTTATCGTACATGCTTTTGTTTAAGAAATATCTGCGGAAAAGTATGAAATGGACACCCTGTGTTTCTAGTTTTGTTTCCCATAACCTTTTTGTTTATTAACCGATTTTGCCCATTTTCAATACCAAAAAAACCTTACGTAAGATAAATATTTGTGCCAAATTTCCCCCTACGTTGTCCCGTTCGAGCCCTATCCTGCTTTCAACAGACGGACGGACATAGCTAATTCGACTCAGAATCTAACCAGGACCCAGATTCCTAAATGATTCCTTCGACATATTACACACGGAATGACAAAATCAATATACTTCCCATCTTTTTGGTGGTGGGTATAAAAAATACCTTTTTTAAAAATGGTCCAACTCACGAATGGTCAGCAGTAGAACCGAAATATTTTGGGGAACATCATCGAGGTAAATTTTGATGGGGGTAACAAAACCTCTTTTCTTTATATAGGGAGCGAGTATCATCTCAAACAAACAACTATGTTATTGTTTTGGTACCCCTCCAGATCTTTCTTATCGTAGTGCCATGATGCCAAATCGGGCCAAAAATGTGTGGACACATTGTGCTCTCTTATGAAAGGAAGAAGTCTTTTTTGCAAACATTCTATAAAGTATATTTCGATATTTATAGAGCCGACAGTGCTTTTCTACCAGATGCGTTTGGAGTTCTTTTCAATATCATGTAGACCTTTTTTTCTTCACAAACTAGGTTTCCTATCAATGGTCAATTTGACCAGGTAAAATTCTCCTGATAGTGTTAAATAACACTGGAAACAGTTTGACGGCAGAATTTAGTTCTTTGGCCAAATATTTGTAGGACCAATTTGGATATTTTAAATATTTTAATAATTTGTAGCACGTACATCTGACATATTTTTCAACGCTTCCGAAAGAATTATGAGCTTATTTAAAGCTTCCACGAATTAATCCTCATTTTCGATATCATTCGACCCACTGTGCGTCGTGGACAGTGAAAATTCGGCTTACTTATAAAACTATTCCTAAGAGTGTTATCTCTTTCCAGAGCTTTCTGAAGCTCCTAGACGACGTAGAAAAAAAGCTTACTAATAAAACTAATTTTCCTACAAATACTATGGTAGCCAAATTTTTAAATCAATATCAGGTAACGAAGACAAGCGGATGTATTTATGGGTTCTGTAATATTTTTTATCATTGTTTTCGATTTTAAGAAATTAAAAATTTGCTATAGTCATTGTTTCTCTCCAAATCCTATCGAAAACTAATTTAGTTTTTTTTTTTACTAATTTAATAATTAAAGCATTAAAACTCCATCAAATTCTAACAGCTTCAAATCTTTAACTTCGATAAGAGAGATAGAAAGCATATAAATGTTGTTCATATATTTTTTAAAATTGGCAGCCTTGTTCGCTATCAAGATATAATTTGTCAGTCATATGTTTCATATAAACAAGAATTACAGATAAATGTCGACAACATACGTAATCAAAACGACACCATACAGTGTCAATAGTGAATCAAACCCTTATGTTTTCAAATTTTCAAATTACTTGTATTCGAATCATTAAAAATGGCAGCGTTTCGGTATCAAGTTGACACCAGTTCAATGTCGAATTAAAATATAACATATTTTCTGTTCTGAATATTTAAAAGTTGTAAACGAATGGTGCCAAAAAGCCGATACCGTAAATTGTAAATGTAATTACATCTGTATATTTTGAATCGTAATTTTTCCTCAGTGCATCAATCCATAATTAAACATACATAACTCCCTTACAAGCGTTACACAAAGTTGTGGAACATTTTGTGATGGCTTTTACTTATTTAAATATTTTTAACTAGTTTTTTTTTTTTTTTTTTGTTTAATTTCTTTGCATCTTAACTTTTTTCTTGTTAAATAATCCATATGGTGGTGGTTTTTGTTTATTTAACTTAGTCCTTTTTAAAAGAAATTAATAACTCCATATTGTTTTGTAGTGCTTTTTCTTACTATACGCATTCCTTTTGCATTACAAACTAAACGCTTAACAAACTGATTGTGTCGGCAAAATATAAACAAGAATAATACTCCTCGTTAAACAACAACAGAAAAAAAATTAAGAAGAAAAAAAGCTTCTTCATATGCCAGACATTTCAAGAATACCTTCCCTTATTATGATTTTACGTTTTTGTTTGAACTTTTTAACAATTCACTCTCCTCTTGCCTCTCCAAACCGCCAGACATTACCTCAATTTGCTCACTCCCAACAAAGCCTAATACCACCCAGACAGTTAAAGTGTTTATTTTTGCGTAAATTTTTTTATTACTTTTTTTGCATACGCACACATTTCTAGTTATAGTACACAGAGAGAAAATATAGGAATTGGAAACTTGTTACTATGCATTGAAAATAAATGAGCATCATTTTGGAAGAGATTGTTAACATAGATATCATTTGAAAGCTATTGCGAAGAGAAAAAATATAAATTGGTATTTTTTTAACCAAAATTTGTTTAATGTTAAGATTTTAAATTGGAGCTTATCTAAAGCTAATTAAAGTCCTAGCTAAAATGCAATTAAAGCTCATTTAGGACTGTTGAAAGAGATACGATTAATACTATTTTGGGATTTTTTCTTTTTTAAAGCATCCAATTAAAGCATATTAGAAGTCTGTGGCTTATTTAGATATATGTTTCTCTCAGTGCACATTTTGCCATATTTTATGAAACAAATACGTATTTAAGTAGCTGTACTGAAACTGAAAAAAGTAGAACTACTCTTTCGACATTTTCAAATGGCAATAACAAAACAACAGCAAAAACTGTAAGTAGTAGTGAACAAAAAAAAATATTCCAAAGTTCAACAAACTTCTCATGCTTCCTGTCTCGGTTTTGTTATTTTATCCTTTCATGTGAACGCACGCACGCATTTAGATATTGTTTAGTTAATTGAAACTGTTATCTTCACTTGGACGAAGTATGAGAGCGAAAAAAGGAATTGTCTAATGTCTACGCAGACATCAACAACAATGAATTTATATGGTCACTAGCTTTTTCAGGTTTATAACGGTATGTCGGAGATTCAGGGTTTTTAAGAAAAAATAATTTTAGTTTATTATCTTTTCTAGTGACAATGTTTTTATTTCGTAAAGTGAGTTTAAAGGATAAACCGTATATATTATTATATTGATTATATAATCGAGGAAACACTTTTCATTAGCTAAATAAATTTATGAAATTTATGACACAATTTTCTATTGGATAAAACCTATTAAAACCCATACAAAGTTTCTTCTGCAAAAGGCGTTTATTGCACAAAAATTAACTTTTGAACCTTACGTAGTCAGATTTTGAAATTTCTATCAAAGAGCTGAGATACTCGGATTTATTTATAATTGTCTAAGCATGTTTTTTATTTCCAGAACATTCAGAAAGTTCCCAGATAGCGTAGAAAATTAAAATAAAAGTTTTCGTATTAAAAATCCTTAAAGAGCCAGATTTAGAAATTTTCATCAGCGGATTTAAATATAAATTCCTAAGCATTTTATTTATTTTTTTCTAGAGCTTTTTGAAGCTCCCAAATTTAAAATTTTCTACCAGGAAGCGGAAAGATGCATTTTTATTGTTTTTAATACCCTACACCATCATACGTGCGGAGGATATTATGCGTTTTTGCTGATGTTTGTAACACCCAAAAATATTTGTGTAAAACCCACCTTAATTTATACTAATCGGCTTAGAATCACTTTCTGAGTCGATTTAACGATATCCGTAAGTCCGTCTGTCTGCCTTTAGAAAGATCGGTCCATAATTGAATAAGGAGTGAGATCGAAAAAATCTTAACACACATTTTGCCTCATAACTATTTTCGGAATCAATATTCAAAATTTTTTTTTGATCTAGTTATCATGGAAAAATACTTCAGTTATTATTTTTAATAACAATCATGTTAATTTGTCCTTATTTTCATCAAAATAAGTGACGAAAAAGATTTACGTTCTACAAGTTATTAAACAATTTCAAAAAATCCAAATAGGTCTTACAAATAATTGGCCACAGAATTAAATGTCGTCCGCAAAACCGTTTCTAATGTTATTAAACAGTATCAGGAGAATTTGACTATTGAAACCTAGTTCGGTAAGAAAAAAGGACCACATGATATTGGGAAGACCAGAAAATTGAAGGCATATTGAAAGGAACTCCAAACACATCTGGTAGAAAATCAGCTCAGTTTTCTCAGTGCTTCGACTATTTGGTGCGAAAATTTAAAGCTAATGGGAAAGTTGGTAACATATAAAGTTCAAAAAATTCCAAACTGGAATTCTGCAAAAAAAAAATAGGACTCGGAATTTAAAACCAAGTTTCATACAATAATACTCAAGCTGTATAATTAACGAAGAAACGTAGGTGCTGGCAGAATCTTCGCAGCTTGTGTCTCAAAAATGTTTATTGCTAATGCTCGAAGCAATGTTGGAGATAAGTTTAAGACCCAAAAGCAGCAAAAATTTCTTACAAAATTCATGGTATGACAAGCTTTTTGCAGTTGCGGCAAAACAGGAAAGTCATTTGATACATTCGGATCTATAAATACCAAAATATGCATAAAGGAATATTTGCAAAAAAGACTTCTTCTTTTCTTAAGAAAGCACAACGTGTCCACATATTTTTGGACCCATTTGGTATCATGTCACTACGGTAAGAAAGCTCTGGAGTGGTACCAAATCAATAACATAGTTTTAGTACCAAGAGAGGTCAATTTTCAAAATTGTCCATAGCTTAGACCAGTGAAGAGATATTGAGCTCTTGTGAAAAGTGAATTCAAGAGCACAAAAAAGGTGTCCCAAAGTACCGAAGATTTTAACAGAAGATGTGCACACTGTTCCAAAAAAGTGATTGAAGCAACTATCAAATCTTCAAAGAAAGGGTTTAAAAAATGGTCCACAATTTTATAATTAGTGGTTAGAACCATAAAAATTATATATTTCTGTGATCTGTGCTAAATTATCAAATGATTAAAAAAATAATGAAAACTCTAAGATGAACCGTTTCGAAGTTATTGAATATTATAATGCCCTACACAATGGTGAACTATATCTTTTTCTCTCGTTTTATTTTCTGTAATATTTTTAAGTCAGTTTTGGTTTTAAAAAATGTAAATTTGTATGCTGTTCAAATCTTATAGGAAACTTATTTTCTAAATATTCCGACCAGGCAGTGAATTTACTCTGATTTTTTAATTGTAAACATTTTACCGTTAATACTTTAAAAATTATTTGCCAACAAATTTTAACGGATTCCAACTTTTTAATTTCGGTTAGGAAGAGGAAAAGCTTCAAAAAGTTTTTCATATAATTCTTTAAAGTAATTTGTCTTTTTTGGCATTTTATTATTAAGATTGAAAATTTTCCTGCCACAGGCAGGGTTATACACTAGTTAAAGTATTTTTATGGAAATGGTTAGTAGCTGCTCCATAGCAGTCATTGCCTTCTAAAATAATAAATATCATTATTTTTAAAAATGTTCTTTTACCAAGTCTAACTCATTCACTTTATGGACATGTTTACACTGGCATTTGTAGACGTAAAATAAAATGAATATTTTTAATAAAAATACTTCGCGAAATAAACTCATAAAATTCATGTTACTAAATAGAACTTATTTTATGTACAACTTTTGCAAATGCCTCGTGTTTGTAGATTGTTATCAACTTCTATTGTGCATTCCAAGTTAAACCATTGCCTTAAAGGAATTTTAAAATTACAGCCTTTTTCAATAAAGGATAATGGCATGAAAAGACCTTTTTTTCAGCTCGAAAACTTCTATTTCTAGCTGTTACGATAAAAGTCTTAGCAAAAGATTTTTCTGGTCTACTAAACTCACAACTAAATTTCAAATATACACACATGAATATCCTACTAGAAAGTAAATTTTATCTCTTAAGAAAATTAAGACGTTATTTCATTAAACCCTGACTGTACTTTACTCTCGATTACTTAAGGAGTGTCAGGTAATCAATTGCATTATAAGAGAGGAGATACATGAAACTCAAATAGTATATTGTAAATAGTATTGTTAAAAATAAACTTAAATGAATAGTAAGTATAATTAAAATATATATTATTATACTAACTAGACTAAAAGAAACAATATATCTTAAGAAATCGCCATGGAAATGGTGTAAATTTTTTCGTTAAAACTCAATCTTATATTAGATGTTACACTTATTTGTAAAATTTTAACGATTTGTTTTGTTTTGTCTGGCGGGTTTACTATATGATGGTAATATAAAATAGACGCATTATTGCTATTAATACAACTGCAACAACCAACAATAGCAAAAACAATGGAAGCATCAAAGACAACAATCAAAAACGTATCATAAAGGGCGGTAAAAAGAAAAGTATGAGTGAATTTATAAGTTATTTAAATGCAGGAAAATCTGTATCCATTATAGTAAAATTATAAAAAAAATTAAATTTTATTGTTACCATTTGAAAACTATAATTTTAGTAGTTATTCTGTGTTTAAAACTGTAAAACTACGCCATTTAATAAGTAGCTGTGACTGATTTGAATATTTAATAAAAATAAATAAAGTTATTCGGAAGAGACAATCGAATTGAACTTAGATAGTGCCAATTTTTAGGAAGATCGGTCCATAATTTACCATAGCCCTCATTGAATTAATTCATATAAATGTTAGTATCGACGTAATATTCTGTACTCTTACAGGCAGAAAAAAGATTAGTTGGAAAATGGTTGCTAATATTAATATTTGAACAGATAGAAGAGATTCAACATTACTGCGACAAAATTTAATAAGAAATCATCTAAAATAAAAAAAAAAAAA
Source organism: Protophormia terraenovae (assembly GCA_951394005.1). Lineage (NCBI taxonomy): Eukaryota > Metazoa > Arthropoda > Insecta > Diptera > Calliphoridae > Protophormia > Protophormia terraenovae. Next base: position 72,602,670 of record OX596075.1, read on the forward strand.
ATAAAAAAATTTTAAAGTTTATAAATGGCAATAATATAACTGTCTATACATACTAATGTTTCTGCAAGTTTTGAAAAGCAATATCTAGAATTCACACTACAAATACTACTATTAATGTATCAATATGGGAACAAATTTTAGAAGAGAAAACATTTTATATAAGTAAACTTTCAGCCCTATGCTCCTTATAGGATAGAAGGAAATATATATAAACTTTCAGCCAGAAGATGTTAATAACTGTCTTTAAATCTATGAATTTTCATATAGATAAAAAAACTTTTGTGATGATGGATCCATGTTAAATTCAGCCTTTATATATTAACCTAATAATCTGTATATTTTTTCTTCATTCAAGTGCGTTATTGCATGGTAATTGGTAACTAAGTTAGGAAACTTAGCCACATGATTTTAGGCAGTTCTTTGAAATTATCCAATCATTAATTTTTAATATTTTATAGATAAATTCTGCAATTTCATTAATTACCATACACATATACACTTGTGTCCATGAAGTTGCTTACATAAGAGTTTAATGGTTCTAGTAAAAGGATTGAAATCTAATGTTAAATCAAACATTACCTGCAATGTTTATACCCTACACCACCATAGGTGGTTGGGGTATTATGTGTTTGTGCTGATGTTTGTAACGCACAAAAAAAATTATCGGACCCCCACCTTAAAGTATCACTTAAAGAATCACTTTCTGAGTCGATTTAGCAATGTCCGTCCGTCCGTCCGGCTGTCTGTCCATGTAAACCTTGTGAAAAAAGTACAGGTCGCAATTTTAAAGATAATTTTATGGAATCTGGTAGTTAGTAGTTATTTTGGCACAAGGACGAAGACTATTGAAATTAGTTATGATCGGTCCATTATTTCACCTAGCCCCGGTACAAAGAAGTTTTATATAAGTGTTAATCTTTGTGCCGAATTTCATGCAGATCGGTCTATAATTGACGATAGTTCCCATATAAAACCCTCTTCCGGAAATTACATTAACGTGCATAAATCCCATACGAATTTTAGTATCAAGTTAATATTCGACACAAATAAGTTTTATATAAATGGAAATAATATTGCCAAATTATATGAGAAACATTATACAAACCCACTTCCCGGAATCGCTGTTAGTATCAACGCATTATTCTGTATGTATATTTTATTTTACATTTAGTAAATATTAAATAGGTCCCCTTCCCGAATTTTTATCCTCATACACAATGGTGTAGGGTATCATATAGTCGGTCTTGACCGACTATAGTTTCTCTCTCGTTTTCACTTGTGTTTATAAACATAAGTTGTATTTTATCATAAACCGTTTTTTGTTCCAAATAAAAAATAAAATGAAAAATATATTTTAATTAGGGATGTCAAAAGCGACTGGTTTTTGCAAATTCCAGGATTTAAAGATTTCAAATTTTTTGGGACCCCTGGATTTTTCGGTATTCGAGATTTATTTTTCATATGAAAACACATTTTAAATATAAGGAAAAAATAAATTTTGTATACATGTTTCCATTAAAGAAATTCATTCGTATTTTAGAAAGCAAAACATAAAGTTCTTATCTGTGTAATCGATTTTTAAAATATTTTTGAAAAATTTCTTTAAGTGTTTTTAAGTTCTGTCTTGGCTTAAGGTAATTTTTTGGAATGTATTTATATCAATAAATCCCGGGATTTTCGGGGTCGGAATTGGCATCCCTAATTTTAATCAACAATAGAGTGACAGATATTTTCAATCTTTTCCGTGGTATTATTTTCGAAAACACTTGTGAGAACCATATTTTTACAGTTATTGCAACTGAATTATGGATAGTACACAGCACCGACAAAATTCGATTGGCAAAAAATTAGGTTGCCACAGTTAATCTTTTTTCTCTGTGTGCCTGTCAATTTGCTGGTATTTCAGAACCATAATTAGACCAATTATGACTTCTTAGTATGGGGGACAAAAACAGGTCTGGTCAGATAATGTCTAACGCGTTACATACATTTCGCTATCAAGACCTGTCCCACATTTGCACTGAGACCACTCTAAATATTTCCCTATTACTTTGTTTAAAGAAGAAGCCTATAGAAGTGTGACTAAATTTTCAGGGATCTCCAACTTAAAGGCTGAGTATATGGTAGGGCATCCTTTATGTTGTCTGTATTATTTAAAACATGCAAAACAAAAAATTAATAGAGACATAGCCTTGCTAGTAAGAGGTCTTGACAGTCTGCCTTGAGTTTAGTAAATAAGTTATGGCAATCCGCCTTGTAGTGAGTTATAAACATTAAACATTATAAATAATTATTTATTGACCCTCGCATAAAGTTAACCCTCAATAACGATAGAATTGTATACGATTTTCGGTTATGTCTGCTTTCAGTTTTTATGCCCAAAAATCCCAGACAAAAACAAAACAAAAAAAAAAAAAAAGCATAAGGAATAAAAAACAAGAAGAATAAATCAGACATAACAGAAGCTTAAAGCACTCGCATACACACACACATACACATGTACGCACAGACTTACACATACAAAAACAACATCAATCCATCCAACTAACTAGCAGACAGTTAAACATTCATATATAAACATTTAATATTAACAAGGGTTTAAAATTTGTTTTTGTTGTACTTTTTTGTTTTTGTAAATTTAACCTTCATGGTGGTAGTGATTGTGGTTGTTGCAAACGAATATAAAAAAATACAACGATAACGACGAGAATTTTATGCTGTTAGAGCTTGTTTGTCCATAGATCATTGTCCTTGGAGAAGTTCATTCACATTGAACGGAATTCGTTGATTTGCCCACAAAAATTCGAATTGTCGATTTTTGTTAAAAAAAAAAAATGTTCTTGTGTGTTTGTGTCTAAGTAAGTATGTAGGATGAGTTTGTTGTTATTGTTGCTATAACTTTTACTGTATACCAATAGATACTTAGATGGATGGATGGCTGTCTGGTTGTACTTGAAAGTATGTAGTATGTGAGTTTGAAATAACTGGGATGTATAGTTCAATCCAGTTCGTTTTATATATTTTGTTGTTGTTGTTATTGCCTACAACACAAATAACAACAATAATAAAAGTTGTTAAATATTTTACTTGTGTGTGTCTGGCTGGTTTTAGATGATTTTTGTCTGTACTTCTGTCTGGCGATCACTCATCCCCGTTTTTACAATTTATCTCGTTGTACTTTTAATTTCTCTCTCTCTCTGTCTGTCCTTCGAACTTTTGCTCTTTTTCTCTAGTAAATTTAAAAATTATTGCTGGCCCAAGTTTAAAAAGCCTCAGACACTGATGACATACACGAACATAAACTTACACTACATACTCACACTTTTGTATGTATTTGTGTATGTGTGTAGACTCCGTTAAACTTTTATGTGTATGTCTGTATATGTTGTGCTTTTTGTAACCGACCTAGGACTTTTCACGTAATATTGTGTATTTTAAGCACGCTGTTTGTTATTTGCAGTTTTACGCTTTAATTTCTTTCTCCCTTCCTTAATGTTGTTGTTTTTAGTCTGCTGATTTGTTTTTGCTGTTGTCTTTTTTCATTATTGTTATTATTGTTTTTTTTTATATATAATTTTTTTTATTATTTTCATTATTACTCGTATTAGTTTTTGTCAGTCATTGATTCCCTTACCTTTAATGTCTGTGTGTGAGGTTCATTTTTGATTTTTTTCTTTGTTGTACTGTCTGGCTTTTGTTTGGCGGGAAAAAAGTTTTTTTTTTTTATTTTTATTTGAATTTCAGTTTTTTATGGTTGGCGTTTAGTTGGCTCTTTCTGTTGTTTGTTTTTATTAAATGCAGCAACGTGGTTTTATGTTCCAGTAAGAATATCAGACAATTTAAATTGGTAGATGGGAAATATTGTACGAGACACTCATAAAAAATTAATTTGAAATTTAATGAACGTTATTGATTCATTGTTTAATAAATTAAACGAATGGTTCTACTATGAGTTATGAAAAATTACAACATTTTAATGAATAAAATTCCGAAGTTTATTAATAAAAAATCTGCATACCATATTCGTAGTAATACCCACCAAAAAATGAATTTAACATTGTGTTGACATTGGAATGAAGTACTTACTGGTACAAAAGAGCTGCAGAAGTTCTTTTTTTAACCCATGGCTGGCATTGGCAGGATGTTCTTCTTTTATGCTTCTTATTCATTTCTTTTGAAGTACAGTGGTTGATCGGTTTAACGAATGATTCGTTAAATCGATTCGTTGTATATTCTTTGCTAATAGTCATTACAATGCTTAATATACATGTTTGTGTGTGTATTTATATTCTTAACAGATTTGTTTTTGGGCCATAACTCTGTTGATTATGAACGAATTTGGTTTATTAAAAAAAACGAAATTTTATAAAAACATTTATGACTGATCTATATAAAAATAAAAATCTGTAGCTTGAACAAGGGCTTCAAAAATAAAAAATTCGTTTTCCCCGATATCTCAGTTATTACTGAACCGATTTATTTCATTTTTTCAAAACAAAAATTCAGAAAATAATTTCCGAGCCCGCTTTAAAAATTCGAAGTCCCTGGTATATACAGAGGCTTCAGAAACTGAAAAACCGGTTCCAAAAACCGGTTTTTAAAGCATATCTCCGCCATTTATTAACCGATCCTGCTGATTCAAAAAACTGAAATTTTATAAAAATATTTGTGACCGATCTGTATAAAAATAAAAACTTATAGCTTAAACCAGGGCTTCAAAAAATAAAAAATGCGTTTTGTCCGATATCTCAGTTATTATTGAACCGATTTATTTCATTTTTTCAGAACAAAAATTCAGAAAAAAATTTCCGAGACTTCTTTGTAAAAACGAAGTCCCTAGTATATACAGAGGCTTCAGAAACTGGAAAAACGGTTCTAAAAACCGGTTTTTTTAACATATCTCCGCATTGTATGAACCGATCTTGCTGAATTCCAATAGCAAAATTCTCGAAAGCATTTCCGATCGTTTGACATATATATTATATATGTCAGTTATCGGTGGGCTTCATAAACGCCATTTCAACCGACACACGGACGGACGGACGGACATGGTCCAATCGTCATCGCTTCTTACAAGGATTCCGAAAATATAAACTTTTTTGCTCTCCGACGAAAATTGTGGAAATTACAAACGGAATGACAAACTTATATATACCCTTTACACCTGTGGTGAAGGGTATAAAAATATAGCTTGAAACAAGAAATAGTCTTTTCAAAATAATGTATAATTAAAATTCACGAAACTATTTATGAATATTTGTCACTTTTGCTTTGATAATTCCGTTGTTTCTCTGATAATAAAATATATCGACCATTCCAGGAAAGAACGCCCGAAAAAGTATATTTTTTTACTTGATGGCTTTCAATTTCGATAAAAATTTGTATACATAAACTCCATTAAGCCTTTTATCAATTTCAGTTTTCAGTTTTGTGAAATTGCAAAAACTCGCGATTAAATTTCGCTTTTTTATTTTCTCAAAAATCAAAAAAATTTCAAAAGTATGTAACTTTGAATAACAATATCTCTGGGAACACTTTGTGAATTTTAATGATTTAAACGGCCTTAAAATTTCGCATATGGCGGCTTTACGACGAACATTTTAAAAATAAGAAAAATTTTTTAAAAATGCATTTTAATGCAATTGCATTTTTCAAATACATTTTTCTTCAAATATGCTATTAAAATTTTTTAATTTTTTAACATAAATGAAAAGTTTGGAATCTTTACATTAAGATAAAAGTGTCAAATTTTTGGGACGCGAAAATCTTATATGCATAATCCAATTTTTACAAAAACATGTTTAAAATTTTTCATATAAAAATAAAATTTTTTCTTGTTTTTGAAATTTTCTTTAAAATTTTTATAAAAGTTAGCAAAATATAAAAAGTATGCAATTATATATATTCATATCTCTTGAAGTTATTGATGGATTTCTGTAATTTAAAAAGTATTTAAAAGGCCATTGTATAGTTTTTGTGTAATTTAGTCAGCATTTCAAAAACCACGTCTTCGATCCATAATATTTTAAAAATATAAATGCAGTTTTTAGATGCATTTTTGTTAGTTGCGAATTTATTAAATTTTAATTTTTCAAAAGTGTATTTAAAAATGCTTTGTTTATTATAACTTAAAACAGTAAATAGTTTGATACATAAAGTTTTACTATTTTTCAGGATTTTTTAAAAAATAACACAATAAATTTTTTTTTAACAAAATGCGTAAAGAAACTCATAATACCAGAAAAATATAATTTTTATATGAAAAAATTTAAACTAGTTGAAGAAGAGGGGAAATTATGCACAGTACATGTGTGCGTCCCAAAAATTTGAGATTTTTATTTTAATGTAAAGATTTCAAACTTTTCATTTATGTTAAAAAATTTAAAAATTTGAATAGCATATTAAAAGAAAAATGCATTTAAAAAATGCAATTGCATTAAAATGCATTTTTAAAAAATACTTCTCATTTATAAAATATTCATGTTTAAGCTAACATAATTACCGTTTAAATCACAAATTTCTGCAAAGCCTTCCCAGAAATATTTGTATTTAAAGTTGTATACTTTTGAGATTTTTTAGATTTTTTCAAAAATGAAAAAGCGAAATAAAATCCCGAATTTTCTGAAATTAGCGAATCTGAAAACGGGAATATTTATAGACACCCATAGACCTTATACGAATAAAATTTTATAAAAATCGGAGGACACTTGGTATATTTTTGGGCGTTCTTTCATGGAATGGACGATATAGTTCTAACATATTAGTGTGGTCCGAAGGGCTTTTTTCATTTTTGTAACGCTATTTAATGAATAGTTTTTACACTGCCAAAAAAAAAAAAAAAATAATAATAATGATATCCAATTAAAGGTAATTATCTATACATTTGATAAAAATAAAAATTAATGCTGAGTTTTTGTCCACTTTGGAATAATTAGAGATTTTGTCTCATAACCTCACTTTTCAATTTGGACACATACTAATTTATGTGCTACACAGAGGTTTTCAGTTATATTCAAAATATTTCTACAATATGTTTAAGTATCGGAGATCTACTAAACTAAGATTTGAAATGTCTTTAAATGGTTTAGTTATAAGGAAAACATATCTCAAAATCTTTAGTACCAAAACTACACTTATTGAAATTTGGGAACGTATTACCCATATATTACGTAAATACATTTTGTCGGTTGTTTAGTTCTTATTTTAATTTATTATTATTATTATTATTATTATTTTTTTTTTTTTTTTTTTTTTGATTCGGAAATACTAAATTGCAATTCATTATTTCAACTGAGAACACAATTTTACGTCTTTATATTTTATTATATAAAATTTTAACAGTTGAAGAGAAAGTATTCTACAATACAGCGACTCTTAACATGCAGTACAAGTTTACAATGCTTAACCTAATTTTAAGTCAAAATTTCTTCTATATAACATCACCATCATATCCTCTACACCAGAGTGATAATTTAATGCTATATCAACTATGTACTTTCATTCGTAGAACCAATATGTTTTTACATATCAAGTTTCTTATAAATGAGAATCCATTTTTTTTATCTTTCTCATATTATTAAGATTATAAAAAAATTATTTGAATTTTAGATTATTATTTTTTAAAGTGACGTTTATATTTTTATTTAATTTTTGTAATTTAAATTTTCAATTTCAAAAACGACCTTTACCTATATGTTGTAATTTAGGCATGCATATATTCGGTTCTTTTTACTTGATACACATTTCTTTAATAAACTTCAGAATTGTGGCGCCACTTTTCTACAGAAAATATTTAAACATTGTTTTCAAGCAAAATTTTTAAAAAAACTAAAATAAAAACATTATAAAAAATAATCAAATTAATCGGCATAATTTACTCGAATAAATTTTTACTCGAAATTCTTGATTTTAATTTAATCGAAGCATTATTTGATTTTAATTTGTCGATTAATAGAGCAAACAATACTCGAGTGAATACCCTAATGGAGGTACATGATAAAATGACATTGCAAAAAATACAAACGAAAGCATATTTAAAAAGTAAAAAAATATCAGCTTTGTAACGCATTTTTACTATATTTTTTACTGTTTTTTATTTATTTAAAGTTTTCAAATAAAAAAATATTGTCCAAATGAAAATCTCTAATTCTCTTCCTTTTGCATAAAAGGAGAGAGTAGTGCATAACAGTAGAGAGTAGAAAAATTCGTTATATCGAGTACTAAAATATATAGATTGTTCTTAATATAAGGTACTCAATGCTAAAAATTTAGGCGTACGTTAAATCGTGAATTCGTTAAACTGAGTATTCGTTAAACCGGGAAACCACTGTACTTCATTTAAAACTATGTTTATGAAATTTTTTTACAAAAATTTAGTTTTAGCCTTATTAAAGGATAATAAAAATGCTTTAAAATTTATAAAATTTTAATTTTCTTAGAAATTATTAACCTTTTTTACAGCTAAAATTTCATTTATTTTCACTTTTTTGGAAGTAATTATTAAGAACTTCCAAAAAAGTTTAAAATACTCACTTTGTTCTACTTTTGAAGTGGTGAAAAAAAACTTTTTTCGTACTCCTTAAAAAAAAAAATGTGGACTAGATGGAATTCCACATGCTAAACTCGAATCTGCTTTCAGTTTTCTCCCATCAGATCGAGATTTTTTTATGGGTGTGTCTAATTTTGCGCCCTAAAAAACTCGAGTATATTTCACTATAACTCTAGAACGGTATCTACGATTTATATAAATAATATACCAAAATATGTGGAATAAAATTTGCTTTAAATCGTTCTACTAATAAATTTTTATCCGCTCAATAGTTTTGGAGATATTTCGAAATAAGTGTCCAAAAAAATTTGTTTCATGCTAAATTCAAGATTTATTTTTTTACTAAAACTTCTTTTTAAAAGTGAAAAAATAGTTCGGTTTATTATCTTTATCTCAAAGCTGGCAAAAGTACGAGTAAATAAAGCCACGTATCATAAAAATTGATGCACAAATCTTGATTGGATTCACAGTTAAGTGGAAATACACTAGTCGGCAAAAAAAATTTTTTTTTTTCGTCTTAAATAAAATGAAATTGAAAAAAGATTCGGCTGTGCCGAATCTTTGATACCCTTCACCATATTACCATCTTACCATCTTATCGACATCATATTATCATATTACCGACAATTAATAAAATTTTCGCCTTAACGTATGCTTGCATATTTTCTAAATCTAAATTTTCTTCAAACTACGAAAATTTGAATATGAAAAAAAAAAAACAATCATAACAGGCTTTGCTTTTAAAAAAGAAACAACAACAATTCCATATATATTTATTTTTGTATGTACAAACTGACTGAATACACAAAGAACAACAACAACACTGTTATTCATTATATTACTGCTGTTGCTAACTAAACTACTTGTCTATACAAAAAACAAAAAACGTCACTAATAGTCATTACAATGCTTAATATACATGTTTGTGTATGTATTTATGTATATTCTTAACATATGTTTTAGTTTTAAAAAATAAACAACAACAATTCCATATCTATTTATTTTTGTACAGACTGCATATACAAAGAACAACAACAACACTGTTATTCATCATATTACTGCTGTTGATAACTAAACTACTTGACTATACAAAAAACAAAAAACGTCACTAATAGTCATTACAATGCTTAATATACATGTTTGTTGGTGTATTTATATTCTTAACAGATTTGTTTTTTGGCCATAACTCTGTTGATTATGAACGAATTTGGTTTATTAAAAAAACCGAAATTTTATAAAAATATTTATGACTGATCTATTTAAAAATAAAAAACCTATAGCTTGAACAAGGGCTTCAAAAATAAAAAAAATTCGTTTTCCCCGATATCTCAGTTATTACTGAACCGATTTATTTAATTTTTTCAGAACAAAAATTCAGAAAATAATTTTCGAGCCCCCTTTAAAAATTCGAAGTCCCTGGTATATGCAGAGGCTTCAGAAACTAAAAAACCGGTTCTAAAAACCGGTTTTTAAAGCATATCTCCACCATTTATAAACCGATCTTCCTGATTCAAAAAACTGAAATTTTATAAAAATATTTGTGACCGATCTGTATAAAAATAAAAATCTATAGCTTAAACCAAGGCTTCAAAAAATAAAAAATGCGTTTTGTCCGATATCTCAGTTATTACTGAACCGATTTATTTCATTTTTTCAGAACAAAAATTCAGAAAAAAATGTCCGAGAATTCTTTGTAAAAACGAAGTCCGTAGTGTATACAGAGGCTTCAGAAACTGGAAAACCGGTTCAAAAAACCGGTTTTTTGAACATATCTCCGCATTGTATGAACCGATCTTGCTGAATTCCAATAGCAAAATTCTCGAAAGCATTTCCGATCGTTTGACATACATATTATATATGTCAGTTATCGGTGGGCTTCATAAACGCCATTTCAACCGACACACGGACGGACGGACGGACATGGTCCAATCGTCATCGCTTCTTACAAGGATTCCGAAAATATAAACTTTTTTGCTCTCCGATGAAAATTGTGGAAATTACAAACGGAATGACAAACTTATATATACCCTTTACACCTGTGGTGAAGGGTATAAAAATGTTGAATTAGATGGAATTTAATGTGCTAAATAAGAATCCGCTTTTACTTTTTTTCTATCATGTACTGATTTTTTTATGGGCATGATTATTATGACCCCGCCTTTAGGCAGTCACACTTGTATAACTCGAGAACGTTTTGTCCGATTAAGATAAATTAAACTCCAATATGTAGTGATCTAAATTGTCTTTGAGCTGAATTTTTTTATCCAGTTAATATTTACGTAGTTATTTGGTAACTAGTAGCGAAAAATTATTATTATTATTATTATTATTTTTTTGAAAAATCGAGAAAATTTTGATCCATAACTCTGAAGTTCTAGTGCTAATAAAAAATATTGTTGATATACCTTGAAGACAATTTTCGTATGCGTCCGTTTATACGTCTTTATCAAAATCGTATAAACGGTTCTTGATTTATGGTCTAAATTTGACAAACTTTTCTCGAATTTTATAGTGTGACCTAAAAAAAAAATCAGTACCCGATAGAAAAAAAGTGAATGCAGATTATTGTTTAACTCGTCAAAATCCACCTATTCCACCTATTTTTGTTTCAAGGAAAAATATTTTTTTTATTTTGTTTGCCCACCACTGTATTTCTACGCAATTGTATGTAACATGGGTATTTTTACTTAACTGTGAATAAAATCACGATTTGTGCATCAATTTTAAAGATATATACCTTATTTTATTTGCAGCATTACCAGCTTTAAAAAGATGATAAAGATGATAAACTGTAACATTTGTGATGTTTTCATTTATTAAAATAAATTTTAGTAACAAAAAAATCTAAAATCTTTGCATGAAAATTATTTTTTTTTGTGCACTTATTGCAAAATAACTTCGAAACGAGGTTTGGGTGATTTAAAGATATTTTTAGTACGCATTTTTTGGTGTATCACTTATGTCAATCGTACACACCGTTCTTGAGTTACGAGGAAACATACTAAAGTAATGGCCTTACTATGGCCAAACAATTTTATAAAAAATGCCCTTTTTTCGTTCGTATTTACTTTTTTCCAATCATTACGAAATCTATATATATAATATGGTAGGCATTTCTTCTCTTTTCAGAGTTTTCTGAAGCCCCAGACGACGTGGAAAATTAAAATGTGCCATAGGTCCAATATTAGATCCATTTCCTAAAATTTCGGAAATATTTTAAATGTACAAACGCATTGGTATAGAGTATTAAGTCGGGCTTAACCGACTATATCTTTCTCGTTTTTAATGTAAAATTTTTTAAAGACTGTTTTGGTTTTAAATTTAAATTTGCTATACATTGTTTTTTCTCTAAATCCTATCGAAAACTGATTTAGCATTTCTGTCAGGGAGCGTATTTACGTGGGTTTTTTTTAAGTTTACTATTTTGACATTTTAATCAATATTATTCCATCAGATTCTAACGGCTTCAAATATTTAGGAAATGTGCCCAAATGTTGTTCATATATTTTTTTTTAAGATTTTCGAATTTGTTTGTGCATATTTTTATTATCAACACAAAGCGAACTACGGACCCAAGTAGGCTTTCTCTGTGAATGAGCATCCTGTGAAACCTAATCTTTTATTATATTATTTTTCCTTACATTGCCAGGCTTATACGCTGGTATGGTTTTAATAATTTTGTATTAGCTATCATTTAATGTATAAGTCATTAATTTTGGTAAGAAAATCATCGTGAGAAGTTGAAATTTGGCAAACATATTTTAAATGACATCCACTTTATAATTTAAGGTACGTTTAGAAGTGCGATACACTTTGGCTTTCTTCATAAAATGTTGGACCACCCGAATGTACTGTCCTTCCTAAGCTGTTTTAATAGGCCCAGTTCATTTTATATACAGAGAGTGTGAAAGAGAGGAAGAGATCCAATGCAAGTTATTATATTCCTTATGAGTGAGTATTGGTTCCAATGTCTCCAGGCAAACATATGGAAAGTTCTCCTTTCCCGTCCCTATCTATAATTAGGACCAATCATTTTGAATTTAATCCCATGTCATTAATATTATACAATAAAGTGTCCCGAGGAAAGCCTTTTTCGAGATTTCGATGTAGGAAGACCCCTCAAACGATGCGTAAAAATGTGCTTAATACGAAAAAATTTGTTAAAAAGTTTTTAAAATGTGTTTTCAGTTCCCTACCAGTGATTAAAAAATCATCGATTAAATCGATTTTTTAATCGAAATGGATATCAAAAAATTCGTAATTTTATGCTGGTTATGGAAAAAATATTTAAAATTTTTTTCTCATGTTATTTTGTTTCGTTAGAAGACTTTTTAAGGCATTTTGATGAAAATTTTTTTGGAAAAATTTTTAAAATTATCTTTTATTAACAGTACTTACTACATTGCAAAATTTTAATATTTTATTTATTTATCCATTTTTTAAGAAAAATATCGAATTTTTTGTTGCATGATGTTCTAAAATGACGGTTTATGGACCAACATTTTTGCGAAAATGTTTTTAAATATTTTCTTTTTATAATTGGAAAGAAACTACGAATTTTTTGATACCCATTTCAAGACAAAAACCAATACTATTTTTTGGGCTGGTAAGGAACTGAAGATCAATTTTAAAATTTTTTTAAATATTTTTCCCACATTAAGATCATTTTTACGTATCTTTTGAGGGGTCTTCCTACAAAATTTTTGTCTACGGGACACTCTATTATACAATCCACAAAAAGATAACTTCCTAGCAAAAACAAATCTTTTTAAATTTCCATAAATTTAAAAAATCCAGCAAATTCTTTTCAATCTTCCTTTCATTAAAATCAACAACTCAAAACCTAACAATAAAATTACAACTCCAAAAGCAAAGAATACTAAAGGAAAATTTTTGATTTTGTTGAATTTCATAAGAAAAACAAGAGTCTTGGAAATGGTGTTTAGTTTGTTTGTGGTCGGTCGTATGAACCCTTAAAAATGAAATATATTTACCCCCAAAAAATTAAAAGCAGTCAGTGACCTTCAGACACATTCATACTCATACTTAAAAACAGAAAATGCGTAGGTTAATGACAATTCAACAGCAGCAGCAACAACTACATGTACAGCCAAGGCTATATTAACAACAACAGCAACAACAAAAAATAATCCAGACTGTTTTACGAGTGTAAGTATACAGTCATATTGCCGAAGAGTCTAATAAAAAGAGCTTTTTTCATTGTTGTCGATTGCCTTTGATGTTGTTTCTTTTTTTTTTTTTTCTGTTTTTAGGCAAGGTTTTTGTGTATGTAATTGTATTGTACTCTGTTGTAGTGTTGCGTTTTTTTCGAGCCTACTGATTTGTAAAATATAATTTTATATTTCATATATTAGGGGCAAATGTAATTTATGAAATGTTATGGTGTTTATCGAATATGAATGTGATTCTCTACTTCAATTGTCTCTCTTACTCATTGTTTCTTCTGAAATTTGTGTTATTTGTACTTTAATAAAACTCCTTATAGCGATGAACTCAAATCAGACCTGGATGAAACCATCACACAAAATATGGATGTCTGATAAAACTTGATTGCAAAAACACGCAGCCAGAATGATGACACAATGACTTTGACGAGCTAGTCAAACAGAGTAATAGTCTGAATAAGAGATTATATGCAGATTTCTACGTATCTTATAGTTTCCACGAGGAAACATAGGAGCCAAAATCTTATTTGCTTTCATGTTCTTAAAGCTGTCTTCAAGTTATTTTCATTTGAAATTTCAACCGTCTTAATTATGAAAAAATTTTGTCCAGTTTCCGTCAGTCCGTTTGGCTAGCCGTAACCTTGTGAACAAAGTACAGGCCGCAATTTTATATTGATATCTTGTTGAAATTTGCCAGGAATAGTTATTTTGACACAAGGACCTAGCCCCCATACAAATTTCCTCACGAAATAGGGGTTTAGTAGTCATAAATGCCTTACATATGGCAATATTTTAATGAAATTTAGTACAAACAAGTTTTGTATAAGTGTTATTCTTTGTGCCAAATTTCATGAAGATCAATCCATAATGGACCCTATATAAACCCCTCTTCCGAAAATTACTTTAACGTGCATAAATCTCATTAAAATGTTGCTATCAATAAATATTCGACACAAATAAGTTTTATATAAGTAGAAACAATATTGCCAAATTTTATGAGAATCGGTCCATAATTGACATAAACACACTTCCGAGAATCGGTCTAAAGATCATAAAATCATATAAATATTAGTATCAACGCATTTTTCTGTATTTGTATATTTCATTTTACATTTAGTAAAAGTGCTCGTCTACAATTGGCCACAGGTTTCCTTCCCGAATTTTATGCTCATACACAATGGTGCAGAGTCGGACTTTACCGACTATAGCTTCTTTCTCGTTTCAAGTTAAAATACGTCTAATCAAAATTTTAACGAATAATCGAATTTTCATTAACACTAACCAATAATTTATGTATGTATAGCTTTTCTATACTATGTATGAACGCTTGCCTGTTTATGTGTTGAAATGTCTGTGTGTTTCTGTATAAAAACTAACAACAAATGCTTCCTAAATATAAAAAAAAAATCCAAAGAAAAAGTCTAGAACATTTTTTTTTTCGGTTTGTTTATAATGTTTCAACAAAAGTTCAAAGTTCAGACGCACATTTTTTGTTATATGTAGTTGTTATTGGACTAGACCGTCTGTAATTGGCATATTGTAGAACTATGTTTTCGGGGATGGAGAACAAAGAAATAATGTGACAAACTGGCTGACAATGACTGCAACAATTCATTGTTCCCAACTAAGTAAAATACCTATTAATGAACTAAGTACTATACGGTATGTGTAAATGTACAAACAAGAAAAAAACAGAGAGTATCTTTTTTCAATTTAGTACGAGTATTTAGAAAATCGTTTAACTGCGTCGCAAATACCGTAAATGTCAGCAGCAGCAATAGTCAGTCTGTTGTTTTGAATTTTGCCTTCTGTATTTGTTTCATATAAAAAAAAAATATATAGCAAATAAAAATTGTGAAAATGTGCGCCAAATTTACTACTTAAAAGGAATTATTTCTTGAAATGTTAAGGAAACCGTTATTGAAATCGTTGAAATATACGAAAAGATATCGAGCAATATAGATATGAAATCACATTTAATGGTTCCAATTGAAGGAATGTTATTATGTATATGTTTAGCTAATTATACATAACATGATTTGAGCTAAAGTTTTAAGCTTATGGACAGCAATGTTTCTATTTAATTAATTCCTTTAATAAACTGTTTAAGTTTATTTTATATTTCAGTTTAACTTTGTTAATTTCTACTTAACGGTCTGCCTTTATGCGAGGAAATATCATTGAACTTTTCTCCTTGTTCTCAATATTACGTTAATTTTTTTTTTAATTTTTCGCATTAGAAAAGCAACACGCAACACCAATGTCTGCTCTGGTATTGTTATTCATTGTAGACCCCACTATTTTTTTCCGCTACGATTCATTTTACGCGACCCTTTTGTACAATTCACTTGATTTGGGGAACTCAAAGCAGAAAAAGAAGCGCAAAATAAAAAGAACAAATTCATTGTCTGTGTACAATATGTTCAGATTTTATACATACTGCTCGTATGTAGTACGAGTAACTTGATTGTCTGTTTATCTTCTTATTATTATTTTTTTGCGAGACTGTTTGTTGTCTGTCTTTGCATCTGTTTGTTTGAGTTTCATTTTTTTCATGTTGGTATCCAATTTTTGGTCTTTTTGTTGTTGTCATTTATTGTATGCCTACCCAGACATCGTTTGGTTTTGGATTTTGATATAAGAACTTTATTATTGTTTTGTTTGGGTTACATATTTGTTTTTATAGTCTGCATTTAAACGTGCACAATTGGAATATTTACATATAAATATGTATGTGTGTAAATAGTATATTTATACCCTACACCACCATAGGTGGAGAGGGTATTATGCGTTTGTGCTGTTGTTTGTAACACCTATAAATATTGGTATAAGACCCACCTTAGTTTATGCCAATCGGCCTAGAATCACTTTCTGAGTCTATCTAACGATGTCCGTCCGCCCGTCCATGTAAACCATGTAATGAAACTATGCAATTTTTAACAAAAGTGAATGAAATTTGGTATACAGGTTTCTTACAGCCTATTGAAATTGGTTATGATCGGTGCATTATTTCAATTACATATGTCCTCCCGGAATAGGGGTTTAGTAGTCATAAATCCCTAAATATAGTAATATTTTAATGAAATTTGGCACATAAAGTGTGCGAAGTCATACTGGGCGAGATAAGGTGGCCAGATATTGGCGAGTACAGTAAATCTAACGGAGCTAAATTGCAATACTCCGGGAAGGCGCATGACAATGATTGCTGCATACTGGTCAACATAAGGTAATATAGGAAAGGTGTTTGAGGGAAATGCTATCTCCAACTCCAAAGCACTTTTGGACTATGATCTAATGCAGCACACAAGCAATATAAGAATAATATTGACATATAAACACCGCCATCTAATGAAATCAGCTCATAGCCAGCATCATTCATTCGCCCTAAAACCAGTTCTAAGAATAAAAAGGCAAGCTAGTTTTATACCTAATAGATTTTGCGTAGATCACATCAACACTATAAACACTAAAAATAGCTCTATTTACCTTTCCACTGATATATACAATGTCTACTTTATGTATATACTAGCTTATTAAAGCAAATATAGTGGGTTCAAACCAGACATTTTGTATAAAATTTGCTAAAAGTTCACTGTGTAAATATTTTACAAATAATTTAGAGTAAAACTATATGCTTAATAACCCCTGCTAACGTTTACATTAACTGTTCCCTGAAATCTATACAGTATACTAAAGTCGCCTTTTATCTCTCTCAAAACTTGAATGTCTTTTAAGGCAACAAAATCTTCGAATTCTTTAAGTGTAAACTCGAATTGTCGTCTTCAATTAAATTTTACACAAAATAAATGCACCACTATTCATTTCATTTCATCTCTTTTTCATTTTAGGAACAAAATTCTGAATAGATATTTATTGTTCATTTTGGCGAAAATGTGCATTTTGTTATATAAGCGACACAAAAATGCCGCCAGGAATTTGTCGTTACCCAAAAGAATTTAGTTTAATGTCTGAATTCCTTTTAATATTCTCTTATACGTTTTTGTTTCTTTTTGTCTGTTTGTGTGTGTGTGTATATTTAGTTTTCATTCAATTCTTCAGTCAGACAGAACATCTGAAATGAGGAGTTAAGTATTTGTCGTGTGTCACTCGAGTGTCTAGGAAATTCTCAGTCATTTTATTTTTTCGTTGCATGTTTAGAAATTGTAGTAAACATTTGGCTGTTTATGAACTAGTACTTACATGGGCGAAAAACAATATAATTCGTCTACATATGGTAAATGTGGATAATTTTTAGATTTATTTATATAGAAACTGAATTATTAATGGGAGAAATTAAGATTGTTGTTACCTGTTTAACATAAAAAAATATGATGAATATTTCCGAAATTCTGATGGATTAGATTAAATGTCAACACACTAATCAGAATTATTTGCCTATCAATAGTACCTAAACAAATTTAATGTTTCCAAACAACATATGATAGTTTTCTACTTCATGAGTCTTAGGGCCATTTTTTTAACTTTTCTGATAAATGATACAGAGCAAATGAGTCACATTATATCCAGAGATGTAAAGATTTTCTTTGGAATGTGGCCATATTTCTATACTGTGAATAAATTCCCAAGATAGGCCGAAGCTATGTAGGAATGGTGTTAACTCAATCACTGCTCTCAGATTTTCTGCGAATCTCGTGTTGATGTTGTTTTAATTTATGAAAAATACAGAAACAATTATATGGTTATCGGAGCATGTTAGGTTAGGTTTAAAAGAGGACCATACGGAATCGTGTGCAATCACAAGCTCATCTTTATTGATCCAAAGTGAGTCCTCGGGAGTTTTTCATCAGCACGTTGAAAGACCAGCATTTAATTTAACAATTTTCAGCAACTTCATTGGATTTGTTCCACTCAGTTTCTCCAGATCCTGAAAGTAATAGGAATCAAAACATTTAAGTTTATGACATTGGCAAAGGTAGTGGAGTGTATCCTCCTCTGCATCATTAAACCAACTACATATACTCATTGCACTCAATCTTGTTCAGAAAAAACTTTAGTTCATTATGGCCTGTAATAATCCCAATATACCGTCTCAGTTCGCATTTCTCCATATTAAGTAAAGACTTTAACGTATTTTGACTTTTAGTTTCCATAATATCTTCGTTTGTTTACAACGTGGTGAGTTTTGCCAAATCTCGTCAGATTTACTATTGAATTCCTCCCGTATCCTGAATGGACACTATCACAAGCATTGCTTATATCCATATCCGCTCCTATGTTTTAACATGCTCAAATTTATACTTTCGGTATAAATTTGAGCATGTTAAAACAAAGAAATGGATGAAACATCTGTGGACATGAACAACATTCTCAAAAAATCAGCTGCTCAAATTGCAGCAATTGAACAGTTCGAATGTATGTTGGAACATTTACTTAGAGACTCGGATCATTTACTTAGAGACTCGGATCATTTACTTAAAGACTCGGATCGGTTCGATATCAATGAACACCATAGGGCACATCATATTCGAAGCATTCTGCGGCCACGGGGAGTAGAAGAAACTCAGTTGAAGATCTGTTAATCTACCCAAGAGTAGGAAATCGCGTGCATTCAAGAATTTTTTTAACAACTGCATGGTATAGCATTGGAGATTGTAAATCAAGTTTCATTAAAACTTAAAATGACCTGTGATATCGCAAGACTAGACGAAGAATTAGAAACAATTTTCCTCATAATTATTAGTGAAATTCCAAAATCTGTACTATTTTGTCCAAATATTTTTGTTGTGTTTTTGAAAATTGTCCTAAAATACACTAATTTCAAAGTATCATGGAATGCAAATTAAAATATTACAGGATGTTTGTTCTGAATATTTTCTGAAAAGTACTACATACTGTGAAAAAGTGGTGCACATACATATGTATATAGCACGACTTAAGAAACTATTTTACTTTTTTCGAAAAATCTCCAGCAGCTCATACAAGAGCAGTTTAAGTGCAGACTTTATTCTTTACTTTATTAAATATTGGGCAATGGGGCAGAAAGCAGGATACGGCTCGAACGGGACAACGTATGGAGACGAAATTTTGTTCAAATATTTATCTTATATAAGATTTGTTTGGTATTGAAAATAAGCAAAATTAGTTAATAAACAAAAAGTTATGTGCAAAATACTAGAAACACAGTGTGTCCGTTGTAGCTCCATTTCATACTTTTCTGCTGATATCTCTTAAATAAAAGCATGTATGATAACAAAATTTTGTGCAGATAGTTTGAGGGTCGATAAAAACTAAGAAACAAAAAATGGCAGTGGTCCGTCCACCTTCCATATAAGGTGAAACGTCAGCGAAATTTTGTACAATTAGTTCAAGGACCAATGTAAAATTGGAAACAAAAAATGGGCGTGGTCTGCCCACTTTACCGCCAACCTCCCATATAATGTAAAATTTTAAAAATTTTATTGTGAGTATATAGATTCGGCCGAGCCGAATATAACATTCGCTCTTATTTTTATTTACTATCGATCAATATAAAAACATAATGTAAATATTAAGGTATTGATATCATCTTCACAGAATTAAGCGCCATTTTCGACCCATTTAACCAAAATGTATGGACCGACGGACATACATTACTATTTTCCAAAAAAAAAAACAAAAATAGAATTCTAAAGCTGCTGCTTTTTGTCTTTCGAGAGGGTTAAGGGGTGGCTTCTTTTTAATTTTTATCGTTTAAGATTGAAGCACTTCTGATAATTGCTCTTCTATCTGCAGCCAAAAGAACAGTATAGGTACCTCCTTTCATATTTTTTCCATAATTGGATGGATTACGAAGATAGTTACTGACCACGCAACGAGTTTGACCACTTTTATTTGCTATTTGGCTAATATTTAGTCCACACTCCCTATAGGCTTTGATTTTGCCAATTTCCTCGTTTGATAAAGCTTTTTTTCCCCATTTTGTAGAATATCAAAACAGTTTAATTTTTGTTAATATCAATAAAAACACAATTTTCAGAAGTTACTTTGTTACTAAATAAAATAGATAGAAAAATGTCGTATTCTGAGGAGCTAAAAAAAATCACTTTTTTTTAAAGAAGTTAAAATTAACTTTAATAAATTTATAAAGGCAATCTTTAAAAATGCTTTATTTAATCTCAATGAAGGACATTAATGTTGACATCGAACTGAAACTGTAAAAACTTTAAATACTCTTATGAATTTTGAGAGGGAAACCGGAAAATCTGAATAACATTTATGTCGTATTCAGATGAGCGACAGTGTATTCGATCCATTTAATTCCAATGCAAAGACAGACGTGCATTTGCATTCTTAAAAAAAAATAAATAAATAAAAAAATAATAATTTTTTACCTTATAATAAATAAAAGAAATAAAACGTTATCATTAAATTATTGTTGTCACTTTTCTCCGAATAAAGCGTCATTTTCGACCACTTTTACCCCAATGTGCGACTTCTGGAATACTAAAAAAACAGTGTCCGTCTTAACTCCAGTTTATACTTTTCGGACGATATCTTTTCAAAAAAGAATGTACACCAACGAAATTTTGCACAAATAGTTAAGGAACCTTTGTAAACTCTAAAACTAAAATGGGCTTGGTCCACCCATCTCCCATGCAAGGTGAAGCATCAAAGAAACTTTGTACAAATAGTTCGGAAACATGTAATTGCGATTGCAAATTTTCAATTACAATTAAGCTATAGTTGAATTGAAAATTCCAATTAAAAATTAAAGGTTAGTTGTAATTGTGTATGTAATAAATTACTTAATAAAATCGTTACCAACCAAAGCCTGTCAAACTGATATACTTAGAAGCACAATTAGATTCAAGGGGAAGTCTTATCGGGTACTCATCTTATGGCTCATAGCCAAAAATTCTTCCCAACCTAGCTGATATTCCCCTTTAAGTTTTCCCTAACGTTCACTTTAAAGTTGCATTTAAAATATTTAAAAACACAACTATGTTGACCTTTTATGTTTTATAAGCTGTGCTTCCTAAAAGGTCAACTAAACATGACAATTTTTTCTTAACGATTCTATTCATAAACTGCAAATGTCTTGAATACATTTCGAACTTAAGGTGATTTATAGCTGACAGTTCTCTCAATTTATTATTATTATTATTTCTTTTAACAGTGATAAAGTCGGCAGTATTGTCTTTATAAATACTATAGGTAATTTTTAGATAGTAAACGCATTTTAAAAAAATCTTGTTATAAAAAACTTTACATACCCGTGTTTGTACATTCATGAAGATTTATATCTTTTTGCAATAATAAAATTTTAATTTTAAATTTCAACACATTGCAGCACAACATGTGTTTATGTATGTGTGTATATCCATGAGATACTATTTGCATATGTGTGTGTTTGTCGTCTTGTTGATGTGCATGAAAATTCAATAAAAACAGAGAAATAAGCTCCTTGTGTTTTTATCTTCTTGTTTGTTTTTTTTTCTGGTTTTTCATTTCGGTTTTTGTTTTGTTTTTTTTTTTTTATTTTGTGGGGGTATTATGCAATTTTTTCATTATTCAGAAGAATAAACATAAAATCTCTTTTATTTCGTCTTCAAAGCAGTTGTTTTATTAAAATGGCACATGCAATACAAACATATACAAAATGAAAACAACAACAAACCATTGTCTGCAGTCGGGTAGTTAGCGATACCAGATGGTTTTGTTATGGGGAAAACGCCTAAATCGAGGCTTACCTTATTGCATTTATGCCAAAAAGTATAATCCAAGGATTGCACGAAACATTGTAGATCTCATATTGAACAATATGTATTTCTCAAGGACGAATGTGCCTTTCATAATAAATAAAGAATCTGATGCCCTTTCGAACCTGTTGTCGATGCCACTAAGACTGTTTCAAAATCATTCAGATATATACAATTATAGATCAAGCCTGTTAGGTATTGGAGGCATAAGGTAAAATATAAATGACACATTTAACTGTGAACTTGTGATAATCTCTGAATAATTTCGCTAGAATAGAGTCGTTTTAAATGCTCATGAGGCTCAGTGTTGTCGAAAGAAGTTTTAGAGTGCCTCAGCTATTTGGATTTTCCTGACAAAGAGAGGGAGCTGATGTTTAACAGTGATTTAATTCACTTATTGAAATATCGTCTTAATATACTTTATTTTCAATGTTCTGTCTTTATTAGAATATAGTTAATGTATTCACAAGAAATTGGGGAACTTGTTCCCAATACCCATTCGTTTGAATGAAATACACGTTCATTTAGAAAATCACATCCATTTCATTTCGATTAGCCAGTGAATCTCACCGCACATTATTTTAAAGGTTTTTTTAGCTGTACTCTTCGTTTATGGTATAAACTCTATATAAACAAGTCTTTCCTGTAACACTCAAAGTAGCGAAATTTAAGTCTTAGGTCTCATATTTTGCTTTTTCGATCAAGAAATATAACGGTTTAAAAAACGAAAAAAAATCAAATTTTTAAAAAGATGTACTTGTTTAATTGCTATTAGCTTCTATTAAAGACAATGGTATTACCTTTAAAACGATATTTATAAAGTATTTTTACATCAAAAGTTCAAAAGTCAAAGTTAGACATGAAAAAATTAAATCATAATAAATTAAATCAGGGACGGATTTAAATTCCAATCAAATCAAAAATAATAGTTATTTCTGCTAAAAAAAAAAATAAAATAATAATAATAATAATAATACACAGAAAAAAGTCACCAATTAACAAATATATATGAAAATAATTCATTCAATTATAAACTTGTTTTTGAACAAAAATTAATGAAATTCGGCACACAGGTTTCTTATCGTACGGGGACGATGTCTATTGAAATTAGTTATGATCGGTCCATTATTTTACCTAGCCCCTATACAAATGTCCTCCCGAAAAATGGTTTAACGATCATAAATCCCTTAAATATAGCAATATTTTAATGAAATTTGGCACATCCAAGTTTCATATAAGCAATAATAATAATTGACCATAGCCTCCATATAATCCGAAGTTCCGTAGATTTTGATTGAAAACTTTTAACAACATATTACAAAGTTTAAAGTTTATTATTTTTTTTAATAATCAGAATAGGAAAAAGCTCGGGAGACCATACTGTCAATGTCATCTGAGCGATACCTATTATATGTTGGATTTCTTTTAAACAAAAATTAAAAGTGTTGCAAATTTCATTGAAATCGGAGATATAAAATCCGAAAATGCCTGTTTTTTGTCCGTTTTATGGGGAATTACAATATTGCACGATTGGAAAACATTCTATGAGAGCTGGCTAATCGAAAAAGTGTAATTTATTGAGAAAACCAAAGCTTTTGAATTTCCCAAATTTGTTTCTGATTTAAAATTTACGGGTATTTAGAAAAAAGTTCCTTCTTGTAAAAAGTTATAAGTCTAACATATTATATTTTTTTCTCTTAATAATTATCACCTACCAAAGATGAATTAAAAATTTTAAATCTCCCTCAAAAATCGCTTAACACTTTATTGTTAATTGTTGTCTGGTATCTCTCTCACTTTAAGTGGGATTGGATGGTTTGTTAAAGTTGGTGTTATGTTTGATGGTCTGAGTGCAACACGTGTCTAAAAACCTACACGTTGACCTATTTAAAAGCAAAAGAAATTTCATTCTGTGCATTTTGCTCTTGAAACGGATCGATATTTTACTACAATACTCGTAATATGTATCTATACTAGTATATAGTACACTTCTCGGCTCGTGTACGATACATACAGACATAACTGGATACATACATACATAATAAATATGTTATATATAATACCAATATACAACTATATATTTATGTATATATAGTATATAGACTTATGACGATAGTAGTCGTCGTAGTAGCATATAATAGATTTATGTACATACATAGATAGGTATTATATACTTTATGTATTTATGTGTAAAGTTATACCCAGAATATAGTATATTGCACGAGTTTGTATTTTATATATATGTATGTATATACACAATTTTTTGCATTTTGCAGTGGATACATTTATTACCGTTGTTGTTTGTTTTTTGTGCAAACAAACTAATAATGACTACATTAAATAAAATGAGGAAATGAATATAAATATTAAACAAAATAAAGCTTTAAAAAAGACACAAAAATTAAACTTTACACAAATTAAAAGTGCAACTTCAAAAGATGAAATACACTTTTTCACAAGCTTAAGATGTTAATTTTAATTTGTGTAATGACTTCGTAATAATTTATATTAAAATTTAGGTCATATTAAAAAGTCATATTTTTTGAAGGTAGAAGCAGTGGGTCAGGTGTTATACAGAAAGAATAAATTTGAAAAAGCTTTTTAAAGACGTAAATTTTTATATTCCCTAGAATTTTCACAGAGATATCATTTTAACACAGTAAAATTTGGAATTCTGATATAAAGTTTCGTCATAGTGTTATACCCGGACGAAATTCCGCATATTTCTAAAGCACTTAAATAGAAAAAAATGGCAGAAAAATTTCGTGTATCAAAGAAATTAAAATTCGCAAGAAAGTTTTTGATTTGGGAAGTCATATGCATATGCAGGAATGAAGCATTTCATTCTTAAAAAATGGTTGAATTAACACAGAAATATACGAAAATGAGTACCTTTGGAAAAGACTTCTCCCTTTCTCATTATAACAACAAAACAATGGAGTTGTAACAAAGAAATTGTAAGAGTTTGTACCGAAAGGCGCTAATCCATCAAATTGTCCGAAACTCCGTGCAATTAAAAGATATTGGGCTCTAGTAAAAAAATAATTTAAAGGACATTAAAAGCTCAGCATAAAATGAAACGTAGCTTAAAAATAAGTGGACTTATTCGAGCAAAAAATTGACCGAAACACAATAAAACTTTTAATTAGAATAATTCCGGAAAAGATCAGATATTTCCTTAAAAAGCAACATGAAATAATTTATTCTTTTATTCTTAGAACTTGAACGTAACAGCCCATTGGTTTAGTTTCTATAAGCAGATTTGCATGCACGGATTTTTTCGTGCGCAGTCCTTATATTATAAGTTATTTATCCATTAAAGACAACTTAAAGAATTTTGTAATGTTGTAGCATAGTAGCATATTTTGTGATATTAAAATGAAAAATCTATAAAATTTAGATGACTTATTTTTGCATATTTTATAGTTAAGAACATAATTTACACTTAAGTGATTTTCCATAGTTTTTACATAATTTTCAATTAGTTTCAATTAGAATTTTTTCCTTTTCTAACACATGCATTTTTCAAATCCAATTCCCTAATAAATTTCATATTATAAAGTGATAGACAATTTGTAATTTCCTAATGCAATGTATAAGCTATTCATTTTTTAAGTACAAAAAGAATATCTTTTTTTTGGCAATTGCTAATAAAGATCAGTTATTTTAAGCATGAAATTTGAACGAAAAAAAAAAAAAAAAAAACAAGCGCCAATGTTATATTTGGCCCGGCCGAATATATATACCCACCATCAACTTTTTAAAATTTTACGTTATATGGGAGGGGGCGGTATATTGGGCAGTAAAGTGGGCGGACCACGCCCATTTGTTGTTTCCGAGTTTACATTGGTCCTTGAACTATTTGAACACAATTTCACCTTATATGGGTGGGCGGTAAAGTGGGCGGACCACGTCCATTTTTGGTTTCCGAGTTTATATTGACCCCCGAACTATACGTACAAAATTTCGTTGTCGTACATGCTTTTGTTGAAGAAATATCAGCAGAAAAGTACGAAACGGACACCCTGTGTTTCTAGTTTTTAGCCCATAATTTTTTCCCATTTTCAATACCAAACAAACCTTATATAAGATAAATATTTGTGTAAAATTTCGTCCTCCTACGTTGCCCCGTTCTAGCCCTATCCTGCTTTCAACAGACAGACAGACCGACAGACGGACGGACATAGCTAGATCGACTCAGAATCTAACCAGGTCCTAGAAAATATACACTTTGTGGGGTCTTAGATGATTCCTTTGACATGTTACACACGGAATAACAAAATCAATATACCCCCCATCTTTTTGATGGTGGGTATAAAAAAAAATATTTTTTTTAAGATCACATTTTTATACCCACCATCCAATAAGATGGGGGTATATTGTGTTTGTCATTCCGTGTAAAACATGCCGTAATGATCGTTTAAGATCACAAAGTATATATATTCTGGGTCCTCTTATATTTTCTAAGTCGAACTAACAATGTTCATGGCTTAGCCGAATATAACATTCTCATTTGTTTAATTTGAATGACACATTTCCGATTTTATGAGCATTTTTTGACATAACAATATTTTCTTAGAGGATATTTTTGGTTGCCCTGGTGATAACTTTCGGTTCTGCTCCACGCATTTGTCTATTTTATAAAAAAAAGGCATTTATGACTACTAAACCCCTATTCCGGGAGGAGATTTGTATAGGGGCTAGGTGAAATAATGAACCGATTATAAATAGTTTCAGTGGGCTTTGTCCTTGTGCCAAAGTTTCGCAGAATTTCATCAAGGTTTTTCGACTAAATCGACTCAGAAAGAGATTCTGAGTCGAACGGTATACTTTAAGGTGGGAGTCCGATAATTTTTTCTATGCACTATAAACATCAGCATAAACGCATGATACCTTAACCACTTATTATATTCGGCTAAGATATGAGCCCACGTAACAGTTATATAGTCTGTATTAAATGTTCTTGAATGTAAGCCAACATATCTAGGTTTTTACTGATGAAGTTTACTGATATACTGAACTAACATTTAATAAGATTTTTGTGTAGATCTCGACTAGCAGAATTCTCTCATCCACGTAAAATAATTCAAATCGATTTAGATTAGCCGTTTGGAAACACCAGATATATTTCCATTTCTTTTTTTTTAATCGAACACTGTAGAACGTTCGCTAAATAAACTGTTAAAAGGAAAGATGATAATTCTCAATGACATTTGGAAAGGCTCAACAGTTTCTTACTAGGAAATCGCGTTATAATAGCAATATTGTAGCTGATAAGGTATTCACTACAAGAACTATTTGCTGGTGAACGTGCTAATTTCGAAGAGCATTGTTGCTAAACCAGAGCTTGAAAAAACATATTTAGCATACTCTTATCCCTTCAAGCCTAGGAGTCGGTAGATTTATTTTCTGGTAAATGGAATTGATTTTCTAATTAGCTTAGTATGCAGGACAGTTAATATTTAATAATAACTTTAAAAATTAGAATTCTAGCATTTAATTTAAATTTGCTCGACTAGAGTCTTTTTATAACATTCCATTTAAATTTATAGGAATAAATTGTCATAATTTCTTTATACTTAATCGTATTTTCTCCCACGATCACCTGCATTCACACACCCAACCACCTACCCAAACTAACTAAATTCCTTGCACGTTCTCTTCCCTGGACCATTAATCAAAATATAGTTAAAATACATTATTATTTTCTCTCTTTCTCAGCAACTAACTTTACAAATTTCCACAAGCTTTTTAAGCGTGTGATTGTTTCTTATCACGTTTGAAACAGAATTGTATTTAACAAATTATAAAAGTAATTTCTTGGCCCAATGCCAAATTTTAGTTTAAACATTTTCAACTGCAAACAATCAAATGTTTTACAGTTGTTCGTAGTTTGTTCTTCGTCTTTATGCTAGGAATCAATGCGAGTGAATGTTGCAAATTTGTATATATGGAAAAACTTTAGCTGATTAAGTTTAAAGTAGAATAAAAGTGACATAAAAGTCACTAATTGAAAATGTTTGTTTGTAAAGAAGATAAAAGTTTAAGTGAATACAAAAATTAAAAACGAATTATAACAAAGATTTGATAAGAAAATACACATAGACATTCACTGAAATGTTGAGGCTTTTCATAAAGTGGATAGATATGAAACTCACAAGTACATATATTGCAGCCTTAAAGATAATTCCCAATTTTACGTCATAGATTTGGTATATTACAATTTTGATAATTTTGAAATTATATTCAAAAACCTTACTCTCTTTTAGATAGTCTAAGTGTTGGCAGAACAATTATATTCAAATGTATATGTATGTTACTATTTAAATTATCATTTATTAACAATTAAATGTTTCATTTAATGAAAAATATATATAGCTTTTACTTTTCTCACCCACTGTTGGAATACAGTTTTTATTTTAATTTAAAGGTAATTCACCCTAAATGACAATAAAATGTACTACGGACTACCATCATAAACATTTAAATAAAATTAAAACAAACTCCCACTGAATTTAATCACATTAGAGAAAATATAAAAATTCAACTCTTGTATAAAGTATTTTTATTTTTTTTTTTTTTGGGTAAAACCAAAAAATTATTTATACAATATAATAAAAAAAAAAAAAAATCTATTTATAAACTAAATTCCTGTGCATAATTGTTAAAAATGTCTATTTTTAAACACAAAGCGATCTCATCAAAAAAAGTAAAGAAAATTATATTAAATACACAAAAAATAGTTAAAATGTTTGAGTGACAACCAACGTCAATAATAATGAAAAAATAATAAAAATGATAATGATTGTGATGACGATGAACAGTGGTTTGTATTCCTTTTTCATTTTTTTTTTTTTTTTATTGGAAAATTGGAATTGGAAAAGTGTAAAGATTTCAATATAGATTTCATATTATAAGAGCTGAATTGATAAAAAAAATTTTTAGAATTTGTTACTACAACAATATTATGTTCTCTTTGTTAACTTTCATTATTTTCAATATATAATATGTTCTTGATAACAATGAATTTGTCTCAGTTTTATCAGAGTAAACATTACTCTCAATAAAAATTTTTATTATAGTTAACTACAAAAATTTTATGTTTTTGAATTTGTTTTTCAGAAACAAAATTTTATTAAAATTAAAAAAATATCATTATTTCTACAACTATTAAAAACGAACCATAAGATCATATACAATATGATAAAATAATTTCATAACAATTATTATTTATAAACATATAAATTTTTAGCTGTGACCATATATTCCAATCTTAATATGTTTCTTTTAGATTCACAGAAAAAAGTAAAAATGGACTTCAATTACGAAATTTGTAATATTAATTAATTTTTAATTGATTTTGCTCCAATCATCAAAATGATAATATTAATAACTAGAATAATTGATATTATTATTACTTATTTTCTTTAAATAGATGCAATGAGCTGAAAATTTTTGAAAATTTACTTAAATTTATTTTATTTTTGTACTTTTGTAGACAAATATTTAATTTTTCTTTATATTTTATTAACAGCTGTCAATTTATTAAAAAACAAAACTGAAAACCAATTAAAAAATTAATTATATTAATAAATCATATAATTAAATTCCAATATAAAGTTATTTAATAATTTTATTAAAAATTTATTTGAAATATTTTTTTCTGTGTTATGGTCAATGAAACTAGATTTTTTCTCTGCGTATAGTTGGCTGGACCGTTAGTAAATATCCGATGCAGATTATCTCGGGCTTAAGTTTCATAAAATGATTTTACTTAAAGACCATGCGGATCTTCGTGATTTCCTATTTTCAATCACAGAATACACTGTTTCTCCAGAACCATAGATAATCTAGATTCTAAAGGAACGTTCACCAATAGACATTCAGACATTCAAATGAAGATTTATTAGCGACTCTACTTCTTATCGAAACTGGTTCTGCAGAAATTATTATAGGAAAAACCTATACATTCAGACATTCGCCAAGTAGTTATCATGATCCACTTATGGTCCTTTCCTTAAGCGCCCGATTTACTACCACAATCGACAGTTAGACAAGAGCAAACATGAACACCAGTATATGCTGCTATTACATCTCTAGATGACACGAGTCTTGTACACTAGTCCGCCATTTTATTCTTAATAATCACCCTTTGCGCTGCTAACGCGACTAGTTTGATATTATGTCCACCCAGTTAAGATTAAATGTTTTAACGGCATGATCGCAGCCTGATTGTCTTACATCTATGTCGAATATAGATGATTCCGAGACAAGCTTTTTCATTGATCTAGCAGCAGCAGTTATAGAAAACCAAAGAATTTCGAAGGCCGTGTAGCATTCTTATCCAATCACCATAGGAGGTTGAAATTTTGCGAAGATGTTTTAAATTTAATATTTTTATGCACGTATAAATGTAGCTGTAAAGGGGTTTATATGGGAGCTATGGTAAATTACGGACCGATCTTTCTGAAATTCAGCACACAGATTTAAACTTATATGGACGGACATCGTTAAATCGACTCAGAAAGTGATTCTAAGCCGATTCGTATAAAATAAGGTGGGTCTTAGGCCAATATTTTTGGGTATTACAAACATCGGCACAAACGCATAATACCCTCCCCACTTATGGTGGTGTAGAGTATAATTAATTTTAGGAATGATGAAATCAGTTTAAACATTCAGGTCTCTCCATCCTATTATCTGTAGGATTTTGCCAAGTCCAATACAATCCTGACTTACTGTATTTGTCTAAGTTTAAGAACGGATAAAAATATATGGAAAAAACTAAATGTTCAAATATTTGAGGCAAGATACACTAAACAACTTGAAGTAATGGTTACATTTTTAAACTTTGCTTTAAAAACCTTTTATTTAAAAGAAGCTAAGTTTTACATAATTTTTACAGCTCAGTATAAAAAAACAACGCATGCTGACCAATGATTTTTATTGCTATTGATACACAATTTTGTCGATTTTAATTCAATCCCATTTTATTACGAAAAGTTTAATTTTTAAAATTCAACTAATCGCTACTTTTGACACATTTTACCCCAATATGGCGTCAGTTGGATTTAAAATATATCTCAAGTGCTTTATGTATTTCATTTCAAATATATCTTAAAATGCACTAGTAAATTCCACTGTTAAATTTAAAAATATATGTACATTAGACTGCACCAAAATTTACTAACATTCGAATTTTGATCGTAACTCCCCCTAGAATTGTTCTATGGGTTGCAAAAACATACTGTGTAAAATATTAGTAAAACCAATTAAAAAATGTTAAAGTTGCGAATTACCCAGTCCATTAATATGTTTTAGAATACTTGTGTAAGGAGTGTACAACGAAATTTTTAATTTTTTGATAAATGTTTAAATAAAAAGCTATTTTTAATTTAGCTTGAACCATAATTACTGAAAAATACATCCTTTCTTTGCTCGGTTAAAAATTGTTTAAATTTTTTATGACCGTTTCAAAACTCCCTTTTCAAACTTTTAAATAGTTTATTAAACAAATTTCAAAAAAAGTTAAAAAAAAAAAACTTTACTGTAGAACCACTGTGCTGTCGATGATGATATATTCTTTAACATGCTCCACAACATGTGGCTTTTACGACTTCATGTTTTGATTAAGGAATTTCAATTTCAAATTTTTTTCTTTTACCAAATACAATGTTGTTTTTGTTATGAGGGGTGGTAAGACCCACAACAACAACAACAACAACAACAAAAATAAAGTCAAATTAATATTATTTTACATTGTTGTGTCAGTATATGTATACAGACTTAACAAGGTATCGCAGATATATAAAACATTTCTACATAAATAGTACAAACTTGTACTCGTGCACACTATCTAAATACTTTGACTTCTCCGTTAACAAACAGTGTAACGCCAAACATGTGTACTGGGAGTAAGTGAGAGAGTGTATTGAAAAGAAAATTATTCATACATTCATTCACATTGTTTGAGAAGACCGTTTTTTTTATTTTTTTGTACATTTCTTATGTACGTTTTTTTTTTATTTCTTGTATAATTTTTATGACACATATCAAACGTGATTTTGTTATAGATGAGCTATGAGTGGGTACCTAAGTAACCTAACTAACTGAGAGAAACGTAGAAAAAGAAATGCATAATGCATGACCCGGTTTCCATGTGCAGCCCTTAATAAAATACACTAAAAGAAAAATTGTGATAATAAAATGGATAAATTAAAAACAAATAAATATTGCTTGTTGTTGGTTTTTATGTATTTTTACATTTTTGAGGAAAAAAACAAGTGATTTCTTTCTACTTCAAGACTAATTTAAGCTTCTTTTTTTATTTAAATTGTAAAATTTTCTAAGTGTAATCCAAATAATTATTTAAAATTTTTTCCTTTTCTTTGTAATAAACTTGTAAAAAAAAAAAGAAATGATATCACGTGAGATCTATAAAAAAAAAAGAAAAGTTGATTAAATATGTAAAATGTGCAACTTACAAAAAACTATTACAAACTCACATTTACGAGCGTAAACTATAAAATAATTTAGTGTTATGGTATTTTAACTACTCATTCAATGTTAATAAGGAGTATAAATTACGATTGTTGTAATAAATTTAATCAAAATAGCGATCACATTTATATGTGATCAAATTACAACATAGTAAATTGATATAATTTACTTTGTTTCAAAATACTTGAAAAGAAACATAATATGAAGATATCAAGCTTTATATTAACATTCATGATCTTTTACCATTCAAATTGAATAGAGTAGTCTAAAAAAATTTTGAACATTTATTCTGCTCAAATATTCTGATAAATTACCTAGTATTTTTTTTTTTTTATTTAGTTGAATCGAATTGATTGAATAAAAACCAAACAATTCTCTAGTAACCAAAGTTACTAGAGAATATACATACACATGCACAGAGAAAAGAGATTTTTTGAGGCAACCGAATTTTTTACCCATCGAATTCAGGTAGTTCCACCTACTATCTCTCAAATCGTTTGCAGTAGTCGAATATTATTTTTACAGTTACCGAATAATTTATTTAATAAATAACTTGCTGCTATCAAATATAATGGTACTCATAAATATTTTGAAATGAAATGTCAAATACTCTATTGTGATTTATGTCAAAAATTGTTTTATAAAAAAATAAAATAAAATATTTACATACAAAATTATACAAATATTTACATAAGTATGTTTGTAGGACTTATTACATTATGGTATATTCATAATTAATAAATATCATACCGTATAACTCCTGGACATTGTAAACGTTTCGATTCCGTCTGTTTACTTGATTTTGATTTGCAGCTTTTCCGAAGTAAAATATTCGCAAAATATAACTGCTTATGTGAACATTTGCAATCCAATACATCAAAAATGATTGCTATAGTTATATGTGGTACGGATGTATGCATAAGAAACCGATGACAGCAATTGAAGATTTTGATTTTTTTAACGTTTTCTTTATTTATATATTGAATCTATCTTTTTTAAGGCCTCACAATATGTATTCAAATCTTAAAACTAAAAAGTAAAGACTACTTTATCTCTAATGAGAGCATGCCCAAATGAATCATTTGTCTAATTAGGGGGTGGAAAATCGGCTCTACGAAGCTTCGAATCCAATCGAACTTCAGTAAGAAGTCTCTAAGTCTCTCTCTATAGATATTCTCATTTCTTATATACCATGGTGCACCCGTCATGGTTCTCTCTTGGTTTTTATATGACCACGCCACGTTAGTCGCCTATCTAAATGTATACCAAGGTATGTAACATGGTCTGACTGGGGTATACTTATGTCATTAAGTTTAACAGGAGGACAATTTCCTCTTCTGAGGGTGAATGTAACGAGGTTACTTTTCAATTCATTTACTCGTATACGCCAGTTTTTTAACAATGTCTCCACACGTCGGAGGTAAATATCAAGTTGGCTAGATGCCAAGTGTGGGCTTTCGTGGGAAATGAGTATTGCCGTATCATCTTCAAACGTAGAAACAGTTAGTCCATCCCTTACTGGTAAATCAGAAGTGTAAATTAAGTACAAGGTAGGTCCAAGAACACTTCCCTGTGGTACACCTGCTTTTATTTCAAATTCTTCCGTTACAAATTCGTTATATTTTACTCTAAATAATCGATCTGATAAATAAGACTCCAGCAATTTGTGGGTACATGGTGGTAGTAAACAATTAATTTTATATTAATTGTTTACTACCACCAGATTTTTGATTGATTCGGCTTTGTGGACTGAAAGCACAAGGTCTTTTAAAACATTGAGCTAATGATGTTAATTCGATTAAGTTGTTTCTCCAAGATACATATTTTATATATTACTTACATTTACTCCTACCACAACAATAAAAAAATATCTTCATACTAGGAAAGCTATTAAATAAAGATAAAAGATATCCATTTTATAATTTATTTACAATCAACTGACGACTTCAAAGCAAACCAGCTATAGTACCATTTCCGAAACACTATTGAGATAAGAAGAAATATTGATCATTTATTTTCGTCAGAGAAATGCAACTAATTTTCGGTGCGAAACAACGAACTTAATTTTATTTTATTCTAACCGAATTTCGAAACTGACACATTAATCTTAATACGATTGCAACTTTAAATTTCTTAAAATTAATTTTTCAAACATTCCAATTGGTTTAAGAAATTAAATTTTCGTTTATAGTCGTTACGATTCTATCACAAGTATATTTTAAATGATGTAAACATTATAAATTAATTAGTTTGTTGAAAAAAAAAAATATATATCAGGTGCTGCAACTTAAATTTCATTACAATTACCATTTTCCTACCAATCTTTTTTCTGTGTGTGTTAAGAATGTGAAAAAAATTAATCACAGGCAGCTGTGAATTTATAATCAAAATATCCTACAATCATAGTATCGTTAGAGTTGAAAGTGTTACACTTTTGGACTTAAAAAGGATATTGATCTGAATGTTTCAATATAGTTGCAAAAGGAATTTAAATGACCATAGCGCAGTGGTTCTAAAATGCTTTTTCTTAAATAATTCTGTAACTTGTGAACCGTTGGAGATATCTTAATAAAATTTACATGATCAGAGGTGAGGTGCTTTTGAGTCGATTTGATCAGGGGGATAATGGGTGGCCTTCCAAAGTTGGCCACCTCGGGAATGTCATTTTTTTTTAACGCAAAAAATTCATATTGATAATACAGAAAAGATAAGTTATATTAATCTGAAATTTAAACTTTAAAAAATTTAAATTTTTTTCCAAAAATAATATTTTAATATTTACTCCCTTATAAAATTTTTATTTTGTTCCCGGCTACATAATTTTTTTCCACTACCAACAATAACTAGTGAGAGTTTGAAATTATTTAACCCTTCCAGCAGCACAGATAAAAATGATGGTATACATAAAGGTGCTATCCCCAAGAATAAGACAAGTACTACAAAATCTAAAATTCCATCAGGTATATTTAGATATGTAAGTATTAATAAAAGAAATTTAAGCCCCCAGAAAAGTTTGACTTCTGCTAAAAAACGAAAGGTAATTAATAAAACCTTGATGAGCAACCGTTTTGCTCTCTTGAGTGATAATATAGAAAGTAATCATACAAAAGATGATAATTCTATTAAAAAATCATCTAAATCCCCACCAATATATCTTCGTGAACCTAGCTCTTATAATTTAGTTAAGACATTTATTGAGCTTTTTGGAAAAACAATTTTCATATTGTTCCAATAAGAAAAGGTGACGTTCAAGAGACAAAAATTGTAGTATACACTGAGAATTGTTATAGAAAAATCTCTCATTATTTAAATGATAGTAAGAAAAACGTTTATACATACCAACTTAAAAGTAGTAAAGGTTTGACAGTTGTCATTAAAGGAATAGAGTCCAGTGTTGAACCAGTTGAAATCAAGAATCAAGGCCCTGGAAGAATTGGGCTATCAAATAAAAGTAGCGGTAAATATTTTTAATAAAGACAAAATTCCCCAACCAATGTTTAGAGTTGAGTTGTAGCCGAACGAAGAGAAACTAAAGAAAAATTAAACGCATCCTATATATTCTTTGCGATACCTTTTGAATCGCAGAGTTACAATGCGGCAACTGCCAAGAGTTCGGTCATACTAAAAAAAAAGCTGAGGCTATCCATAGCTAGCAAAAAGCTAAAAAGAAACTTCAATTAGAAGAGGATCGCCAAAGTAGAAAATATATTGACAGCTTAACGAAGGATATTAAACCACCGGTAGAGGAACAAAGTCCTTTAAGGAAGGCTGACGGTATCTGGACCCGTAGTGCAGAAGATAAGGCCAATTTTTTCCATGCTACTTAAGCACAGTCTTTCAACCCAATGCCCAAGTAATTGATTATGCATTGGGAGAGACACGTGACACTACACTAAATTATGATGACATAAATGTCATAAATTCCCAGAGGACATTGATACAATCATTAAAGAAAATATAAATGTTAGAAAATCACCTTGATATGATTCAATAACACCATCAATCATTTTCAACGAGATCTTAAAACTAGGAGTCTTTCCAAAAATTTGGAAAACTTCTCTGATTAAAATGATACCAAAGCCAGCAAATGATTCTACTATAACATCTTCATATCGACCCATTAGCTTACTTTCTTGCTTGTCGAAGCTATACGAAAAAGTATTTCAAAAGAAAATTCTTCCATTCTTGAATGATGAAAATATCGTCCCAGTTCACCAGTTTGGTTTTCGTGAAAAACACGGAACCATAGAACAAGTGAATCATCTAACTGGAGAGATAAGGAAATGTTTCGAATTAAAGAAGTATTGTTCAGCTATTTTTTTAGGTGTCATACAAGCATTCGACAAAGTTTGGCACAAGGGTCTAATCTATAATCTATAAAATGTTTTACATGGTGGTAGTACCCACAAATTGCTGGAGTCCTCCAGTTACACTTAATGATATAAATATACCCAAGTCAGATCATGTTACATACCTTGGTTTTCACTTAGATAGGCGACTAACTTGGCGTCGTCATATAGAAGCCAAGTGCCTTCATATGAAGTTAAAAACTTCTACTCTTCACTGGTTAATTAACAGTCATTCAAAAGTAAGCCTTAACAATAAAGTCATCCTGTATAAAACCGTTTTAAAGCCAATTTGGACATACGGCATCCAACTATGGGGAACAGCCAGTAATACGAGTATTGATATTATACAGAGGGCCCAATCAAAGATTCTTAGGACCATGACGAGTGCGCCATGGTACATAAGAAATGAGAATATCCATAGGGACTTAGAGGTACCAGAGGTACCTCTAGTTTAGGAAGCTCAGAGAAAAATACATTCTTAAACTAGAGACTCACCACAAACCACTTGCAAGATTTCCTGCTGAAGTTTAGTCAGTTACAAGGCTTCGCAGAGCCGACTTTCCACCCCGTTAATAGTAGGACCATGGAATAACCAATGATCTCGATAGAGATTGAATAGTGTTTAATATTTAGTTTTTAAGATTTTAATACATATTGTGAGGTCTAAAATAAGACAGATTCAATATACAAATAAAACGTAAAAAAAAAAAAATAATTTCTTTTTTAATTTTTTCAAAAGAAATCTGCATCATATATTGAAGGATATCTTAAAAACGACATGTATGATTTTGTTCAAAAAATTCTAATCAAAATTCTCTCATTCATTCTTTTTTTTTTACTTTTTAGTACGACCAATAGTTAATATCTCCATTTAAGCACATTTTCAGAAAAAACAAGCGCGAATGTTATATTCGGATCGGCCGAATCTATATACTTACCATCAACTTTTTCAAATTTGACGTTATATGGGAGGTGAGTGGCAAAGTGGGTGGTAAAGTGGGCGGACCACGCCCATTTTTTGTTTCTGAGTTTACATTGGTCCTTGAACTATATAAACACAATTTCTCCTTATATGAGAGGTGGGCGGTAAAGTGGTTTCCGAGTTTATGTCGATCCTCAAACTATGTATACAAAATTTCGTTGTCGTACATGCTTTCGTTTTAGAGATATCAGAAGAAAAGTATGAAACGGACACCCTGTGTTTCTAGTTTTTAGCCCATAACTTTTTTGTTTATTAACCGATTTTGCCCATTTTCAATCCCAAACAAACCTTATATAAGACAAATATTTGTGCCAAATTTCGTCCACCTACGTTGTTCCGTTCGAGCCCTATCTTGCTTTCAACAGACAGACGGACAGACATAGCTACATCGACTCAGAATCTAACCAAGACCCAGAAAATATATACTTTATGGGTCTTAAATGATTTCTTCGATATGTTACACACGGAACGACAAAATTAGTATACCCCCATCTTTTTGATGGTGGGTATAAAAAAAATTTTATGAAAAATTTAAAAAAAAATAAATAAAATAAAAAATCATAAAAAGTAAAAAATGTCATAAAAGTTAATTTTTATTTTTTAATCATAAAGATAAATTTGTTGCAAAAATCATAAACAAATTTTTTATTTTGTATTTTTCTATGTAACTTGTAAATTACTATTTTCACTAATTTATGAATAAAATCAACATTTATGAATAGATTTTAATGAAATTAATCTTGTTTTATTTGCAACAAATTTATCTTTATGAATTTTTATGATTTTCTTTTTTCTTTTTAATTTTTTGAAATTTTGTATATAATTTAATTTTGTTTCAGAAAATATATATTTAATATCTCCATAACTATTGGTCGCATTTAAAAGTGATATAAGAATAACTTGAAGAGAATTTTGACTAGAATCTTTTGGTATTTTTTTTTAACAAAATCAGATATGTCGTTTTTGAGATATCGTTCAATATATGGTGCAACTTCCTTAATTTTACAAATCGCGATTTATCGCGAGTACTAGAGTCAATTTAAAAAAAAAGTGGATTGGAGGCTTAGTACTTATTAATATCATGTATCCAAATTGACTTAGAAACCCCGTGCCGCAGAAATGTTTTCTCATTTTGTAACTCTGTGTTATCAATAAGACTGTAAACCTATAAATTTCAAAATGTTTTAGTGCTTTTACAAATAAATATTTGTCTCTACTTTATGCCAAATGGCGCATAATTTTTATTGCATTTAAAAAAAGTTTGTATTTTTATTATATAATACAGAAAACTAGGCCATTTACAAAAAATATAACAAAAAAAAATCTGAAGGATAATTTCCTACATCCTTCTTATTGACATAGTAATATAACACAAAAAATGGCGCCTAAAAACAAAAACAATACACATGTAATAGCAATAAAGTAATTGTTGTAAAAAATACAACTCAGACTGAATGATTTTTACTATAACTGCATAAAAAACACATGCAAACATATTTATCTACAAAGTGCATTATATATATACTGATATACATATGTATATGTATTGTAGAAAAATACCTTGTACTAAAATTTTACTCATTCACAGGCTCTTATATAAATGTTTGGATAAATATGTATGTATATGAGTGAATGGTAGTAGATCATGGCCTTTTTTCTAGTAAACTAGAACACTAGGTCTACCAATACTACTATAAACACGACTTAAAACCAGAGGTGGAAAATTTATAACTGGTAAAACGATTGAACCCAAAACAAAACTAAAAAAATATTACAGTTGGCTCAATGTTTAAGCATTTCCTGATTTTAGTATGTTTACAATAATTTCATTAGCCTAACGGTGTAAATATCTTACGGTAACCAGATACATACATATATAAAGATTTATCATCTAGAGGCAATACCACAAAACATCAATAGTACTTAATATTCCATACCTGATCAATACAATGGTGGAAAAGTAATCATATATGTACATATGTATTAGTTTACACTCAGAAAAATAACACTCTAAAGTAAAAACAATGTTTTTGTTTTAGGGCAAGGTGGAAAAACAGAGGAAAAGAAACAAACAAGAATAAAAACAAAAACAAACAAAATATAAGTGTCATACAAGTGTAAAGATAACCACAGTAAAATGATGACCTGGTTTACTAACCGTTTAAAACAAATCCACTACCATTACGACCACTACCACCACCATGAACAACAAAACAACAGTAAAAATGTCAGGGAAAAATACCAAAATGAAGGACACAACAGCTATTTAAAGTAGGTACTTTGTTGTAATAGAAAACGAAGGCAAATAAGTAAAGGGGCTGTCAGTCAAAAATTAAAAAGGAAATAAAAGTAATTGTTTAAATATTTAAGTAATATTAGATAACGGAAAATAATACTGTTATCTCTTTATAAAAAGAAACAAATTTAAAATAAATTGTAATTGTTCTCGAGGGCTTTAAGAAGATGTAAAAATGTTAGAATAATTTAAATTAAAAAAAAAAAAAAAATTGCCAAAATTTTAATTTTATATGTCAGAGGTACCCTACTTTGAGCCCCCATAGCTACGCTTCACTTCTAAACTTAAAATTTTACTCTCCTTTACTATACATTGTACAATTTTATGCAAATTCAACAAGCCGATTATTACCAAACATTTTTGATTCTTCCCCACTGTGTGGGAGGTGAGCAAGTTAGGAGTATCATCAATTTTTGAACTATTTCGTCGTCCTACATGTATTTGTTCAGGAAATATCGATGAAAAAGTATGATCAACAATTACAACGAACACCTTGTGTTTATAGTATTTGGATCAAAGTTGTATATGAACCTATTTTGCCCATTTTTAATACCGAAAAAACCTTATATAAGAGAAATATTTGAGCTAAATTTCGTCCCCTAGGTGGTTCGTCCCCAACCCTATTCATCTTACAACATACACAAAGACGGGCGTAGATCGGTTTCGAAATTCACGAGGACCCAGAATATATTAGGGAAACATTTATACAGGAACCTACCCAAAAGCAATTTTTTTAGGATAACTAAAAATTTTTAAATGACCTCAAGATCACATTAATATAGTCAATTATGAACCGATCCCAATAAAATTTGCTTACAAAATTTTATTTTTATCATGTCCGTATAAAAATTTTAAAACTATGGGAACTTTGGTTAGTTATGGAACGATCCTCATGAATATTAGTGGTATGTATTAACCTGTATTGAATTTTATATACCTATCAATTATAACACTTTATTATTAGTTCAAGATAGACTCGCGTACCAAATTTAATCACTAAGTTATCTTTAAAACAGCGCATTGGCCTTAATTTCGATCATTTGTTATCGCTATAGAGACAAGATTATTTGCCTTTACGTTCGTAAACTGAGTAGCTTTTCCATAAAAAAACTGTGGTTTCAACACTGCAAATAGGGGCAAAGGTATACCAAACGTGGCATTAAATAAACCGCGATATTTTACTATAAGGACTGCGCATGAAAAAATCCGTGCATGCAAATCTGCTTATAGAAACTAAACCAATATTTTTGTAATTATATTTTTATTAATGATTGTTATGTTCAAGTTCTAAACATGAAATAATAATTAGCCTCTTTCGGTACAAACACGAACAATTTCTTTATTACCACTCCACTGTTTTGTTGCTGTAATGAGAGGAAGCGAGAACAGACCAGAAAAAAGCGGAAACTCTGTATTTTCTTAGGAAAGGGAAAAGTGTTTTCAAAGGCCCTCATTCACGTACATTTCTGTGTTAATGGAGCCATTTTTTATGAATGAACTGCTTCTTTCCCGCATATGCATATGGCTTACAAATCAAAAACTTTCTTGGGAATTTTGATTTCTTTGATACACGGTATTTTAATTCTTGGCCAGGAAGTTGAAAAAAGTACGCCTGAACGAACGTTTCATCGTCTATTATACACTAATCATAATTATGAAAAAATTCGTCTGAAGTATTTTAACGTTATTTTTTGTCCTCCAAATTCTTGCTTGCGTTTCTATTAGGATTTTTTTTGTACTTTATACGTCTTCAGGATCGATTTCCTTTCAACTTTTCTGATGAAGACTCAAAGCAAATATTTTTTGTTGAAACTTTTCTTCCTGAGATGAGGGGATTTTGTCTCAAAATACTTTATATTTTGCTTGAGTCCTACAGCATGAAGATACTATTTTTTTCTACTACCAGGAATCCTTTGTATAATATTATGACCCAAGAAGCTGTATTTTTTGACACAGCTGCCTACCTAGCAATTGTTTTATATCACCGATGTAAGATTTTGTGAAAAATTTTAATTATGAGTTTAGGTGTTTTTTGTTCAATTTCCATTTTCAGAAAAACTAGTTTCACTATTATCATGAAAATTAGCACATGGCTAGTGAGCATAATGACAAATAAAAACCCGTTAACAGATCAAAATCTTGAAAATTATGACTTTAAAAATTTTCACCTTTCATCGATCATAACTAATTAATTTTAAATGAAATTTTCTGGGGTTATATCTTGTTAAATTCCACAGACTATGATCTTTTAGAAGTGCCTAAAATCTGGAAGATTGCATACACAGAAAAAATTATTACCGTCTTTTTTTCAATTAACTCAGTTGTTTAATTTTGCAGCAAAATTTAATAAATATATTCAAGAAAAAATAAAATAAAAATAAATTTTTGTATGATTTTAACATTTTTAATTCATTCAATCATCTACTTGATTGATTTAATTAATTTATTAATTGGGAATTTTTTTCTGTTTTGTATTTTTTATAGTTTTTAGTAATTGATATAATCATTTTGGTGAGAGGTGCAAATTTAAACAAGTTTATAATTGAATGAATTATTTTCATATATATTTGTTAATTGGTGACTTTTTTCTGTGTAGCTAATAACATAATAGTTATTAAAATAAAATTATCGAAAAACACGTAATTTTCGGGCAAATAGACCACGAAAAATAAGATTTCAATCAGAATTTAAGGGAGAGAAACGCAACTTGTCATGTAATTTACGTGTAAATAATTTTATGATCCAAAGTTGTTGTAGGAGCAAAAAATACGTAAGTGAGTGATATGCAAAACAAGAGATTTTTGCAAACTTTGATCGTGAATATCTCACGTAGATCACACGTGATTATCGAAAAATTTTAACATGATGTATAAGACCATATGCCGAGTTTCGTTTCTCTCCCTCAAATTTTGTTTGAATTTTATTTTACTGGTGTGTATTTGGATGAAAACTAAGCATTTTACGTAACTTCATTTTAATAATTATAATATTATTGGTTGTTAAATTTTCTTCATTTTTGTCATTTTAGAAAGGTAATGAACTGTGAAGTTCAAGAAGATGAAAACGAGGAAAATACATGATCTAATAAGTAATTTATGATTGAACAGAATAGAAAACTAAAATTTTTATACCCTACACCACCATAAGTGGTTGGGGTATTATGCGTTTGTGCTGATGTTTGTAACGCACAGAAATACTTATCGGACCCCCACCTTAAAGTATACCGTTCGACTCAGAATCATTTTCTGAGTCGATTTAACGTTGTCCGTCCGTCCGTCCGTCTGGCTGTCTGTCCATGTAAACCTTGTGAACAAAGTACAGGTCGCAATTTTAATGATATCTTGATGAAATTTGGCACAGATAATTATATTGGTACAAGAACGAAGCTTATTGAAATTGGTTATGATCGGTCCATTATTTCACCTGCCCCCCCATACAAATGTCCTCCCGGAATGGGGTTTTAACGATCATAAATGCCTTAAATATAACAATACTTTAATGGAACTCGGTATAAAGGAAATTTGTATAAGTGTCAATTTTTGTGCCAAATTTCACTAAGATCGGTTCATAACTGACCATAGCTCCCATATAAATCCCCTCTTCCGAACATCACTTTAACGTGCATAAATCCCATACGAATGATAGTATCAAGTTAATATTCGACACAAATAAGTTTTATATAAGTAGAAACAACACTACCAACATTTATGAGAATCGGTCCATAATTTATCATAGCTCCCATATAAACCCACTTCCGGGAATCACCCTAAAGGGCATAAAATCATATAGATGTTAGTTTAAATGCATTGTTCTGTATTTGTATAATTTATTTTACATTTTGTAAAAGTGTTGGTTTACAATTGGCCATAGGTCTAATGGTGTAGGGTATCATATGGTCGGTCTTGACCGACTATAGTTTCTCTCTCGTTAATATTTCAAATGCTTTGAGCCACCTCTAAATTTGTTTCAATCAATCCAAAACTTTGTACTTTATAGTTTTTGGGCTATTCGATAATGTCTAGTGGG
The DNA here is from genome assembly GCA_951394005.1 of Protophormia terraenovae. Taxonomy (NCBI): domain Eukaryota; kingdom Metazoa; phylum Arthropoda; class Insecta; order Diptera; family Calliphoridae; genus Protophormia; species Protophormia terraenovae. The sequence goes on from OX596075.1 coordinate 72,647,256, forward strand.
TGAGACTGAAAATTTTAAAACCTTTATTTTCTTCTATATAAAAAAACTATTCATACCAAATCTCATTCAATTATTTTCAAAATTGCGAGCAACAGGTCTAAAAAATTCAATGATCCATCAAACATTTAATTTTAAATGGTTTAAAATCGAAATTCGCAAAATGTTAAAACAGAATATACAAATGGACATTCTGGTCTTTAAGGTTTATGTAAATGCTATGGATAATTCTTGAAATTTATGTTCTTTTTTTGGCTTTCAAAAATTTAAATACTTTAACAAAAATAATAGTAATTATACTATTTTGATAAATTGTCAATTTGGCCACTTGACATCTGCATTTTTTATACACAATTTTTTACACAAATTCTTAACAAAATTCATCACCATATATAGTAAAAACTCTTTATTTCTATTATAATATCAGATAATATTTTCTGACTCTAATGTATGCCATATGAAAATTAATTAATTAATTTAAAAGTATTAATTTTTTCTTTTACTTTGGACTCCACTCACGACTACACATTAACGTTGACGACAAATGTTGTTAACATTGTGTAGAAAAATTTCCTCTTTAAATTTATATAGAAATTTTATCATAAAACGCATTTTGATTTATTTCTAAAGATCTCCATATAGTTGCCTTCATTTGCACTGCAAGTATCACAATTAATTCATTAAATTGAGAGCCCATAAAAATATTATCGATATTTATCAGAATTTTTCGAATTAAAGAATCTTACACTACGATTATTTTCTATATAATCAAAATTTACATATTTGCTTTATTTGGAGTAGCTCGGAAATTTATATTTTGATAAAAAAAGAATAAAAAATTCCAATTTAAATACCATTTTGTATAATGGTATTTGAAATCAAGTTAATTTTAATTATACCCTACACCACCATAGGTGTTTGGGGTATTATGCGTTTGTGCTGATGTTTGTAACGCACAGAAAAAAATTATCGGAGCCCCATCTTAAAGTATACCGTTCGGCTTAGAATCACTTTCTGAGTCGATTTAACGATGTCCGTTCGTCCGTTCGTCTGGCTGTCTGTCCATGTAAACCTTGTGAACAAAGTACAGGCCGCAATTTCAAAGATATCTTGATGAATTTTGGCACGGACAGTTATTTTGACATAAGGACGAATCCTATTGAAATTGGTTATGATCGGTCCATTGTTTCACCTAGCCCCCATACAAATGCTCTCCCGGAATAGGGGTTTAGTGGTCATAAATGCCTTACGTATAGAAATATTATAATGAAATTCAGCACAAAGAAGTCTTGTATAAGTATTAATCTTAGTGCCAAATTTCATTAAGATCTGCCAATAATTGACCATAGCTGCCATATAAACCTCTCTTCCGGAAATTACATTAACGTGCATAAATCCCATACGAATAGCAGTATCAAGTTAATATTCGACAAAAATAAGTTTTATATAAGTAGAAACAACATTACCAAATTTTATGAGAATCGGTCCATAATTTACCATAGCTCCCATATAAACCCACTTCCGGGAATCGCCCTAATGTGCATAAAATCATATAGATGTTAGTATCAATGCATTGTTCTGTATTTGTATAATTTATTTTACATATACAGGTATGTGATGAAAATCGATCGTTTTCAAAACGAATCGGTTTGAAAAATTGTGATGAATTTCATGTGAAAAATAGCAATTATTTTTAGGCAAATATAAAAAAATTATTTAATAAAATCTAAAAGAAAGTGATTAAAATATAACTTTTATCAATAACAAAAACGAAAATATCAGTGCATCACACATTTTTTCTATTTAAAATCAATTCGTTTTTGAAATCGTTTTTCATCACATACCTGATAGTAAAAGTGTTAGTCTACAATTGGCCACAGGTCCAATTTTTGGTTCATACTCAATGGTGTAGGGTATCATATGGTCGGTCTTGACCGACTATAGTTTCTGTCTCGTTTTTAATTGTTATAAATGTCTACAACATATATTTCCCTTATATCAACAGTTCCGCCCTACCGTATATATTTTTTAAATGACAATAAATAACTAGTTATATGGGTATTAAATTTTTGTATTGTCTTAAATGTTTGACGAACAAAGAAACACAAAAACTTATGAAAGGATAATTTCATTTTAGTTTAAAATATAACTTGACCAATATGTATTTATTTATTTTATCACAAGGAAGTATACACATATGAATATTTTCACATCACAGTAAACATTTCAGGGATCAGTTGCACCAAATGAGTTTAAAATGGAATTACTTACCACAATTGAAGTCAATTTATTTTTATTTTAATAATTTCTTCATTATTTCTAAATAGGAAGTATAAAATGTGACGTTACTTTTATTTAAACTTGATGTAATTTAAGTTAATTTGAGACAATAATTCAAATATGTTATAAAGGATCAAAAGATAAAAAAAATATACTTAATTGCTTACATACATATGTTTATTAGGGGTATAACTTTTTGCAATTTTTGCGAATATCAAAATTCACGGGATATGGCGTTATAGCTCATAAAAAATATTAAGAACATTAATATTAAAATGCATTTTTAATAAATTTTTCGTTATATTTGGCGATTAAATACTTTGACTTAAACATCGTTATTAAGGAAATAATTCAGAACAATTCGGTACTGAGCAAAATATTTAGTATAGGGCCAATTTTTGTTACCAAACTCAAAAATATATATTTTTTTCTTTAATATAGAAAAATAATGCTTTAATAAAAAGAATCTCAAATGGTTTTAGAAATTGCTTTCGATGCGGAAAGTTTTTCATCGAATCAGCTTTAGAATACGGTTTTTAGTATCAGTACATCATGGGCAGTGTTGCCAGGAGGGGAGAAAAAAAGATACTAAATTGTACTTTAAAAAAGGTACTAAAAGGTAAAATGCCCCAAAAAATAAGGCCAGAAAAAAGCTAATATTTTTTTAATATAAAATTTTATTTTTTCTGGTTTTCATTAGTTTTTAATGAATGAAAAATCGCCTACAAAATTGCCATATAAATCTGGGTTATATTTTATATGTAAAATGACCGAATGTTTTGAAGTGATATTTAGTAATTTTTGAATTATAATAATTTTTTGATTAATAAATTCCACATTTCGTTTTTATAAGAATTTTTTATATAATATTCATACATTTTTTCTGTGATTATACATACATATTAGAGTGATCGATTATTCGACTTTTTGGAGAAATCGGTTTTCGAATAGTTCGAATAGTTGATATTTTGAAAAAACCGGTTGCACTTTTTTAAATTCAGAAAAAGCCGGTTAAACGTTGTTTTTTTTTTTTTTTTTTTTTGCAGAAATTAATATTTCTATCAAAAGACTACATTTCTTAAAGAAAAGTCAGTAAATCTTTTTTATTTTTGGAAATAACTATAACCCATTAAGAACGAGAAAGAAAAAAATATACGGTCAAGGCCAAAAATACCCTACACCATTGTGTACATAAAAATTCGGGGAGTGGTCGTTTTTTTCTAGACCTGTGGAATTGTGGACCAGTACTATGGTCAATTATGGAGCGATCTTCATGAAATTCAGCACACAGATTTAAAAAGTATATGGAACTTAGATGTGCAAAAATTACTGCTACATTTAAGGGATTTATGATTTTTGGAGGTTATTTATATGGGAGCTAGGGGAAAGAATGGACCGATTATTTCCAATTTCAACACGCTTCGTCCTTGGATATAAGAAAACAAAATTACGATCTGTATTTTGATTACAAGTTCTACATGGACGGACAGACGGACATCGTTAAATCGACGTAAAGCCGATTAGAACAAATGAACGTAGGTCTTATATTTTTGCGTGTTACAAACATCATTACAAACGCATAATAGGCATGAAGGGTATAAAATTAGTAAGAAAATAATCATCAAAAATGATATTAACATTTACTTAGCATTAACAGGTGTTACAATAGATAAAACAAATTTCATTCAGGATAATTATTACTTATTTAATCTTAAACTATATTTTTAAGACATTAAAAATCATACTTTATGAATACTAAAAAAATAATCATAAATTTCGATTCAAATATCAATATTGAGTGCATAACTTTTTAAATAAAAAGGTATTTTAAAACCGGTTTTTGTGTTTAAAAAAACCGGTCTATTCCACATTCGAAAATTGAACATTTTGAAAACACCGACAGTACATTGACAGAAAAAACCGGTTTAAAAACTGAGTCGATCACCCTAATACATATATTAAAAAATATTTATTATACTAATTGATTAATAAATCCATATTCAATTATTATTCAATGTTATATTTGATTTAGAAAATCATGTGTGGGGCTAAACAGTTTGAAATGAAAGATTTATATGATGAAGCACAGTTAATTAGATATTTAAAAAACGTTCCTTAAACATTTTTTTCACATATTTATTATTTGAATATTTACAGTATAAGAAATTGTGCATGTGTGATAATGATTTAAGAATTTTAACATATGTTATCTATCTTTTCTATTGTTTTCAAATAACTAGTAAGTTAGTATTATAATATCAAAAAAAGTGGGTGGTTAAATTTTTATAATTTATAATCCATTACATAAAATAAGAACTGCTTATTAGTAAAACAGTAACAATAAAAATATGTAGGCATTTAACATTTTAGTAGGTACAGTTTAAAAAAGGGTTGAAATGTCATGTAATTACTTATACATATATTTATTAAAAAATATTTTGAATTTTAAAATTTACTTTAGGAAAACTTTAAGGTTTTTTTTCTTATATTCGTTAAAACTTTATTTTCTAAATATTAATAAAATCATTAAAAAATACGAAGGATTTGTATAAATAAAATCAAAAAGAAATTTTCATTTTATAGAATTTAAAAAATTAACAAAACTTTATTTTCCAAACTTTGAAATTTTGGTAGAACCAAAAAATTCGAAAAAAAATTAATAATAAATATAAAATACAAATTTTAAGTTTTTCTGGCCAAAATATTATTGCCCCAAGTTCAAAAAACTTAAAAGAAAAAATTAAGCCAAAAATGAGGGTAAAGTTTTACATATTTACACAAAAAAATATGTTGGAAAAACATTTTTGGAAATTTTCATATACCTACTTGGTATTGTGGGGTCCTCATTAACAAATCTAGAAAATATATTTAGTTCTGCAGTCTTAAAGTTTTAATAAATACATGATAACAAATTTTGCTATATATATACTATTTTTTTTTTTTAAATTTTAATCACCCTAAAATTACATAAAAATACTTAGTTCAACATATTTTTCAACAACTTAATAGTAGTTCCCTCATTAACGTATTATTTTTGACAGCAAATTTGAAAATGTTTTAAAATTTCCATTATTTATTTTCTTTCAAAAGTTGCATTTTTATTATTATAAGCATTTGTGAATGTTCTTTTCTTGTAAAGATATAATAAAAACCTTGTAAAAAGTCATTGAATCATAAAATCATGTGTGACTTTTAAAAGATCATTTCTGCTGTTTTACTTTTTGTGTTGCATATAAGACAGCAAAAAAAAAAAAAAAGGGTGGAGTTTTTCATAAATGAACACATTTATGTAACCCAACAAAAAAATATGTAGCAGTCTAAGTTGACTGCTGCATTTTTGTATTTTCTCTAAATCAATAATTTCTTTTGCTGGGTTTTTTTTTTTCTTATATGACTCGTTAATACCCTGCCATTCTGTCAGTAACACATAACAAAGAGTTAAGTACTTTTGTTCACTTTATAGTATTTCTTTCTTTTCTATAAAACTTATATCAAAAATACATTAATTGTCTTTAACATACTAATTACTTAAGACATAAGACTGCTAAATGTATGTATGTTTAATGTAATTTTTTACCATCCGTCAGTTTTAGGCTTGCACTTAATGTCTTCTTTTATACATATGTACATATGTATGTATAATTATGTGCAAATATGTATTCATAAAATTAAAATCATTTTTATTTTTTTTATTCTTCTTTCTAAAGTAACATTCATTAAACATTTAGTCAATGAATATGAGTGGCTGCATGACTGACTAACTGACAAAGACAATTTTGTTTATAATTTCTTGTTGACGGAAGTACCGGAAATTCAACAAGCCATTAAAAACAAAAAAGTACTAAAAACAAATATTAAAAACCAAAAACAATAAATGCAAATATTTTTTGTTTATTATTCTTATAAAATATAAAAAGAAGACTTAAAAAAGTTATTAATTATAAAGTTTATTAACATCTCAAAGCAAAAGTCGGAATAACTTTATCACTGTTAAGAATCATTGGCAACAAACTTTGACATTTTGGAAACATTAAAAATTGTAATAATTATGTGTTTTTAGCATAAAGTCACGTTCGAGTAAAATTTATTTTTAATATAAATTATGGCAGGTACTAAACCATATAGAGGAATGTATCAATAATTGCATTAATATTATTTGTGATAATAAATCAATCCAATGCAATGTTTTCTCATATCATAATTGTTAAAAATTATATGGACTAGTTGAGAAATGATAATTTGGCATGCGTTTTTTTTTTTTTTTTCAAAAGTGTCCTACATTGTGATACCACAGTTGCGCCCTTGTGAGGTATGTAGGATCTTTCTTCCAAACTTCAACTCGAATACTACTGCGCTACGTCACTATACAATATTTTTCCCTGCGGTTATGAACAATTATTATATAATATTTTAATTCTGGCCCACTGAACAATACATTAGGTTGAAAAGAGATAACACATAATCTGTGTGTGTTCACAAGACTATTGATGCTGATCTATAATGAATCCTAAAAAGAAAAAGAGAGAGGGAAAAACATGTTTAACTCCATATAATAGGACTTCATTGTGACTCTAATTCATTGTGTTCTTGTCAATCTTTTAATATTTCTGTAGTTATTCGGTAATAAGTAGCGAAATATATATATATATATATATATATATATATATATATATATATATATATATATATATATATATATATATATATATATATATATATATATATATATATATATATATATATATATATATATATATATATATATATATGTATATATATACATATATATATATATATATATATATTTTTTTTTAAATGGTGAAGATTTTGATCTATAACTCTGCACAGAAAAAATTAAATTTCGTATTCTAATACTAAATTTATAAAATCAGTTATATTTTTTATTGAAATTGGACCTATCACTGAATTTGTAAAATCAAACATTCAAATTCGTAAATATTTTATTAAAAAAAAATGTATTTTTATCTTATTATAATATTTTTACTATTTACCCAGCAAAAACTTTGCTTGCCAGGTAATGAGTTAAGAAGCTAATATAATGACTTTACACTACTTACACATTAGCTGAATAACTTATTATTTTAACACGGTGATGACATTAGAAGAACTAATTATTTTTAAGTTGTTACACAACTCATTGATTTTAAAGTATTCCTAAAGTCCTTATAAGTTAAAAAACAAGAGGAATTACTTGTGTCTTTTCAATTTTATTAAAAATATTAAGAACAAATCATACAAAAAATACTATTTGAAATAATATATAGAGATATAATTTATGCATCTGTTCATACATTCATACATACCATATCATCCCAACAGAACTCCTCCCCTTATTTTTGGTACGTGCCGTAGTTGAATTAAAATGCAGACTATGGTTGTGCTCTATTTATCGGAACCGACTCCTCATGTATTATGGTGCTTAGGGTAGTTTCATTTCAGGATTTGCTACGTACTCCGGACCTCCGCACGAAAGCTCCAGACTGAAAATGTTAAAGATTTTAATCTTTTTTAAATATTGTCCAAATGTAGTGATTGAAATTGTCTTACCTTTTTTTAAAACAAATCTGGGATATTGTTTTTATTGACTTTTATCCTACGGATTTAACAAATTTTTCCCTAGTATAAATGGAACAATAAAAATTACAAGATATTTTGCAAAAATATTTTGATACTTACCATAATTTAACACGACAATCAACAAATTATTTAAAATAGTTAATTTTTTTCATGTTTATTTTTACTTTTTAATGTCAAGAATATTTATTTTAAATAATTTGTCAAACATTTTTTCTTATAAATGTTATAAATATTTTTTTTTTTTTTTTTGTAAATGTGTAAGTAAAAAACACGTTTTATCGAAGACACAAATTTATTCAGTATTCAAACCTTTTATATGAAATATAGTAAAAATAAAAAACTTGGTTAATATTTTTTTATATATGAAACATACATGTATGTTTGTATATATAATTCCATTTATGGTATTCTTTTTTATATATGTTTTTATATATGAATCCATATATTGAAAATATTTCCATATATGGAACTATATCGTACTCATAATCACCTTAACTCACATTTAATCGTTAATATTTCCTATAATATTTATCCGATTACAAAGATTAAAGTAACAATTGAAAATACTTAATGATGCATTTTTAAAAATAATATAAAAAAGTATAAAAATTTCATTAACGCAACTTTTTTAAATATTTTGTAATTTCCAGCGCAAAAATGTTTTTGTGGAAATATATTTTTATTCAGTCATTCCTTCTTTAAATATAATAATTGGTAAACTAAACAAGAAACCAATAAAAAGTTGTTTTTCAAAAACATTAAACACAAACAAATAATTACATACCATGTTATAAAGAAGTAGTTACCAAACTACTTATATGTAATATAGAAGGTATGTTGTTGTCATTGAAAAGTAACTACATCCGTAACTACATGCCATTACCAAGTTTTTGATGGGTACAAATTTGAATATTAAAAAATTCTCATAAATTCCATTACTTTTTTTTAATAAAACAATAAAAATAATATTTACTTTTTTTAGATTTTCAAACAATATTAATTTTTAAATCAATTAATTTTTTAATAGGAATTTTTAGAAGCAATAGTACAATTTTTAACATTTATTGTAGTTTTTCAGACGTAGATTGTGCAAAATAATTAACATGTCATTGAAATTTAAGATTATAATAAGGTACTAAGACTATATAACTATTAGCATTATTTAAAGAAACATATAATGTAGAGGTATATAAAAAATAGTACAAATAATACTGTTCATATAAACAATAATAACATTTGTCACTTCTTCATGACCAAATTGACCTAAAGTAAAGAAACAATAAATTAAAAATGTCCATATTTAATATTACTTACGGGTTCCCTTGGGGATTGGGGATTTTTGTTGTTCCATGTATCCTTTTTTTAATTACTTTAGTTTCAGAAAAACTATCCAACGAATACCTATTAGAATGGATAAATAAACCTGCATTAAATACAACTGAATAAAAAATTTTAAGGTTAATAATATGTATGTGCGTAATACAGATATTGGTCGATATTAACACTATTCTTGTGAAACATATGGACAAATATGGACTAATTAATGTTAAATTCAAAAATTCACTTTCTCAAGCTTAAGTTTTGAAGACGAGTCTAATACTACTTTAAAAGTGGAGGAAAAATAAAGTTTAATGTAAATTACACTAAACTGCTAGATTAGATATAACAGATTCACCATCATTGATGGAAAATTCACACACAAGTGTTAGTATGTAAAATTTACTATGAATTTCCACACAAGTGTTAGTATATAAAATTCGATATGAATTAATTGGGCACAATTAAGTTTGATCCATAATGGGCAATAGCCTTAATTAAGGCGTATCTATACACACATAATCTTGAGGTATGTTTGATGCCTAACATTTTATACTTGCGGACACCCTAACATTGGCTAGAAAGCACTCTACAATTTGCATAATTAGAAACGAGTACACAATTTTAATATACCATTCTAATATATATCGGATATTAAAAAACATTAAATCGAGCATAAAATGCCCTGCAACTCCAAAACTGAAATGAACTGTAGACAAATTATTGGAAATTTTATAAATCCATAAATGCTGCCATCAAAACTCGTGCGATTAATAATAAGTGGAATATATGATATAAAAAACTTACTTTTGTAGCGTAGCGTACACCTAATTACACTGCATAGTGGGGCAGAATCGAAAAAAAAAAAAAAAAATTAAATAATCTATAACTTCAAATCGGCTGTTTGGAATTACATAATTTCACATGGGCATAGAAGAGGAGCGAAAAATTTTAAGCTTGGAAGGCGGACCTCACATAATCCCACATAAAATAAATTACTTTGAATTTAAAAATTGCAAAAATGGCGATTTTTTTTTTTTTTGCTGAAGTCTTTACACTCTTTTTTCTCTAAAATTTCTTTTGGAAAGTGTAAACATCAAAAATGTTTTAGTTTATCATCTTTATCTTAAAGCTGGTAAGGCTACAAGCAGTGTTGCCAGTTTAGCGTTTTTAAGGCTAAATCTAGCCTTTTTATTTAGCTTTTAGCCTCAAAATTTTCGTTTTAGCTTCTGGCCTTTTTTCTAGCTTTTTTTATTTTTAACATAGCCTTAAAAAGGCTAAAAATTTACTAATTTTATTTCTATAGAATCATCAATTTAAACATTTTTGTGTATTAGTTCGCACAAAAAATCGAAATTATTTATATTTAACGAAAATTTTCGCCTGCGGCGCTTTATTCTACAAAAATATTTTAAGTATTTTTTAACAAACTTTGTTACCTACAAAAACTATTTATGTTATATTTACAAATTCACTAAAATATCTTTAAGAAATACCAAAATCTAATGAGAAAAAAATAAATAAATGCGTTTTTAAATAAAACAATATATTAGCTTTTTTCTGGCTTTATTTTTCGGGACATTTAGCCTTTTCTGACTTTTTTTAAAGTCTAATTTAGCTTCTTTTTTTCTCAAGTCCTGGCAACACTGGCTACAAGTAAAGTTAAACTCCAATAGAATAACTACGGAATTACTAAGACAACAAAAAATTATATGAATATAGCTCAAAGGTAATCGCTATCTATTGGAGTTTAATTTTACTCGTTATCTTACCAGATTTAAGATTAATATGATAAACTGAAACATTTTTAATGTTTCAATTTAATAAAAGAAATTTTAGTAAAAAATCTTAAATTTTGCATGAAAAAATTTGTTCGTACACTAATTTTAAAATAACTCTGAAACACATAAAAAACGTTAAGGTGTCTTGAATATATTTTTAGTCCGCATCTTTTGATATATCACTTATGTCAATCATACACACTATTCATGAGTTATGTTGAAATATACTATAGTAATGGCCTTATTATAAGCGAAATGTTAGACACGCCCATAAAAAAAATCCAGACCTAATCCAGATCAAAATCCATCAAGTCCAACTATTAGGCTTTGCGGTAGGATTTTTATTGTCGACCATATACTTTTATACTTTTCTGAAAGGTATCTCCACAAAAATGATTTAATAATAGAAAACAAGTCCAATAATCCAATATTTTCTAAATTTTTCATATTTTTAGACATAATCTGCATAGAACGTCATCAAATTTTGGAGATTTATTATACTTGTTTATACAATTTTCCGTACAGCTAGACCATGTTTTCCGTCTTCACATATTTTTCTGTGAGTTGTAAATTCAGACCATAGTTTTCGGACTTCCGGAATAAGTTTTGATACAAATTTTGGAGCAGAAAGCATAGGATTTTAAAGCAAAATTGTTATCTATTCTTTTTGTAGTGATTCTTAGGCGTTTGCGAGAGTAATTGCGGTCAACGCGTTAATTGTGTTTGAAGAATTTAACCACCTTGAGAATAAAGTGGCCGTTTTATTAAAGCTTTTTGATATGTTTCTATATATTTCACATTTTTCGTATTGTATGGTAGTTACTCTTAGTTCTCCTTTACTTAGTTGTGCGCTGTTTGCCATCCTTTAGGTCGAAATTATGGTTAAATTAAAATTTTCTGATTTTATCAAATTTTCTAATATAATCGAAAAAGTGATTTTTTATTTCTCTCATAATGTAACAAATAACTATCGCTGTTATGTTAAAATCATTTTGCAACCATAAACTTTACTTACTTTTAATAAAAATTTAAAGAAATTAAGACAAAAGTTGCTTGTTTACATATTTTTGACTCCCCCGAAAACGACTTCTTTTCAACTTTCTCTAGAAAGAAACTTAAAATGGAATAATATTTGAAAAATTTGTCATCAATGTAAAAGAAAACAAATTAACTTCATCAAAAACATGTAAATTTTTAAAAATGGATCGTTACATTTGCCGCTTTTTAAAGCGAAACAGAAATGATGAGTTTGTTTACCTTTTTATGACACCCGCTGTATATTTTTTCAAATAAAATATTTACAGTTTCTCCAAAAACTTATTTAATACAAAAATTTGACTTCAATTGGAAAAATCAGAAAATCGATTATTTTCATCTATATTACATTGCTTAGCCTATATAATTCTTTATTATATAAAAACATATTGAAATCAATATTTTAAATAGAACAGAAACTAAGCTACTGCTCCTAAGAGATATGTGGGTCCCCTTCCAAACTTAAAATTATATGGATAATTCGAATTCTCAATAGAGTGATTTGAAGAATCGTATCTACCCGCACTAGAAAGTATATGTAATTTTACTTGTAAATGTAATGTAAACAAAATTTGTCCAAAGTCCAATGCAGAATGTTATTTTTTATCTCCCCTTTTTATGCAGTCAACGTCAAAGACATGCATTTAATAAACCAAAACAATAACAACAATACAAAAATAGAACTAAAATAATACAACTACAACAACAATACAAAATTCATCACCATTGTGGTATGAAGGAAATTCATTTAATGTTGTTATTTTTTGTTGTTGGTGAATGAATGAGAATTATAAAAATAAATTTGTTGTTATTTTGTTTTTTTATTTATTTTTTATTTTTACTTTAAAGAATTTTTACTTTGGAATGCGAACACAAGAGGCCAAAAAGACTAGTTGTTTTGATAGGGGGAAAGGGGCCCATTAAGAGGGTAGAGCCAATGAGAATTTTAAATTCACAATAAATACACATTCGTTATTGAAATAATAATAAAAGGAACCGTTACTTTTTGGTAAGAAATAATATTGCAATTCATATTAAAAATAACAAACAATACAATACATACAATCAAAATAATGACAATAAACAGCAACAACTACAACATTTTTGCAAATGTAAATAAATACAAGGCAAAAGATGTGTTTTATTTAACTTTGATTGGTTTCTTTTTAGCTGGTTTTTGTTCCGAATCATTTTTTTTTTTTATTTTAACATAAAGAAACTTGTTTTTTTTTTCTACAAACAGCAAAAAATTTGCAAAAATAACAATAAACAATTTTGAGAATAATACGTTTTAAATAAAAAAATTTTAAATTAGACAACATATTCAAACTCACGTTTGTTACTATTTTTAGATTTATAAAACAAAATAAATTGAGTAGAAACTAATAATAATAATAAATTCAGATTAGTCAGCTTAAACTACATAATGTAGTTTTAAAGAAAACAATTTATAATAAACAAAAATGTTTATATTTAGAGACACGTGCACTGTATGATATATTGAAAAAGAAGGTTAAATATGGAGGTATCTATCTATAACTAATAGGTCGATTGAGAAAAAAAAACAAAAAACATTTTAATGCTCTATTCAGTTATGCTGAATCTAATATACCCTTCAAATAAAATTTTAATTTTCTAAGAAATTATTAACCTTTTTTCCCGCTAAAAATTAATTTATTATCACTTTTTTGGAAGTAATTATTAAGAACTTCCAAAAAAGTTTAAAATATGCACTTTGTTCTACTTTTGAATTGGTGAAAATGTTCTTCTTTGTAAGCTTTTGATCGTTTTTTGCTGGGTAAGACTTCGGAAATTAAAAATCTTATGGTAAGACCATACAGGGCAAATATTTGTTGTGTTAAATGACACAACTTTTAAAAAAATATGTATAAATTTCATTTTACACTATTTATTTCTACAAAACTCTTGAAATCTCCAACTAATTTTTGTGACCATTAATTTTTTGTTAAATATTTGCAAAATATGACATATATAAATAGTTTTTTAACTCAAGTGCTACTGATTTTTATTTTTCTTTGTTGAAATCAGAGGTCTAAAAATTCTTCCTGATTTCTTCATAAACTATTTATGCCCGTAATTTCTATAAATAGATATGGGAAATTCTTCAAACTCGTGTTATGGAAGTTTAAGATAAAAAGTTATAAAAAACTGCCAAAATTGTATTTTTAGCAATATTTTAAATATTACCACACTTGTGTAATCCACATCAATATGTCTAAAATACAAATTAAATGTGATACGATATAGTTGATGACGCCGAAGATAATCGCGATAATGATTTTTTAACATTTTCTCGCCCTTTGGTTTTATAAAGTTCTTTGATATACAGTAAAAGCTCCCATAGGCGGACAGCTCCGGTAGACGGACAATTTTTTAGGTCCCATGGTTTAGGTGGCATTTTTAGAATAAATTAATCTCCGCTAGGCGGACGCTCTCTGCGAGAGATGTTTTTAAATAAAACATCTCTCGCAGGCGGACAAAAATCTTAAACGGTAAAAGAAATGTACCAAATATTGTATAATGAAATGCTTCTTATTTTCATTTTTGTCTGTGTTTGCATTCATATATCATCTTTATTTAAATTTTTTGAAGTTATCTTAACTTTTTGCTGGTTTTGAGCAAAAACTAGTTTTTTTATACCCTACACCACCATAGGTGGTTGGGGTATTATTTTAGTTTAACTTTGACTTTTTACACTTGATTAAAAATTCTTCATACTAGAAGAGAGAAAATTAATCTTGATCCCTAAAAACAGATGCTGTTCCAGTTATTTATGTACTGATTTTGTCCTAATGTAGTCTTGATGAGAGGCAACAGATTCCTACAAATCTTGGCAACTTTTTTGAACAAAGGGCATAGAAAGTATGCACAACAAGCAGGGCGACATTGTCATCAGTCAAAAAAAGTAATTGGGCTCAGCCTAAGATCGAGGCCAGGCTACCAAAATCACCAACATGCCAATAATGACTTTGTTGTCAAACTTGTCCTCAAAATGCTTTTTATTTTTAAAATTTCGTGGAAAAATCGTTAGTAAAAATGTTGTTGAAAATTATAATTTATTGCAAATAATGTCTAAATGAAAATGCAAAACGCCACTGCCGCCGAAGTAAAAGAAAAAAATCACAATTTTTAGTTTTTTTGCTTTAAAATTGAGCAAAAATAGAATCATAAAACACCTTTCAAATAAAATGTTTCTTATATGTAACAAATTTTACGACTGTTTCGTTCATGAAGTTAAAGTTACGATTATTTGACTTTTATCAATACTGATGTAATTTTTGAAGATATGAACATGACATTTTTTGTATAAATGGACTTTGGGTCAGTACATTATAAACCAGTAAATAAAACCAACATTTGATTTTTAAGTGGTTACGACCTTTTGTATTTTAGTTGACGATCTATATGTATAAATAAGAATATGTATATTTAAAAGTTAATTCATTACAATCAATATTGAATGTTGGAATAAAAAGATATAGTGCGGAATTATCCCTTGTAAAAAAATAATATGTAATATATGGACAAAATCAGCGTTACGGTCGCTGTCCGCCTATGGGAGCTTTCACTGTATTTTTAATATTTTACAATCAAAATTAGTTAAAAATCGGAAATTGAATTAAATTGTAAAAGTTGCATTTATAGTCCGATATCAAAAATAAATGCACATAATCTATACAAAATGTAAATTAAAGAAAGTTCGATAAGTTTTATATTAGTGAACATAATCGCGATCATATATCTGTTTAAAATATCCTTTAGAATATCGAGTAAAAACCAAAGTGTGCATAGATCTTTAAATTTTTTTTAACTGCATTAAATTCACTAATGTGTTTTTTTATGTCTTACCATAAAAAAAAACTCTTCAAATGATGATAATAAACAAAAAGCTCTCAATGAGGTATGTGTAAATTTTAATGAATATTTCAAGGCATTAAAATTATGATCTTACCGTATTTTGAATTTAATTTATTCGATAGAAACGCCTAGGTAAAAAAAGCTTTAAGATTACCGATTGAACTTTAGTAGTTAGGTACTTTAGCACGTATATATTTTTATACGAGGGCGGATCAATATTTCCGTGACTATTCGAACTTCCCTCATAGTTATATGAAATGCAACACTGTTCCCATCAAGTACCACCTGTTAATAGACTACTGTCAGATTTTGAGCAAGTGTTGTCATTTACTTTGCGTTTAACAGATGTTCAAAACACACAACCGAGTGCTCATTAAATATTATTTTTTGCGAAAAAAAAAAAAAAAACGTTAATCAAACCAATGAAAAGCTCAATAAATACTATGGGGACTCTGCAAGTAAAAATGACGCTGAACGTTCTGAACGGCCAACCGAAGAGTAAAAGTGCGTGAGATTGTTGATGCCATAGGCATTTCATATGGCAGTGTGGTTTCGATTTTAAATGATAAGCTGGTTTTAAGAAAGTTGTCTGCAAGATGGGTGCCGCGTTTGCTCTCAATTGATTATAAACGTAAACGTGTGACAACTTCAAAGGATTGTTTAGAGTTGTTTAACCGCAATCCGGATGAGTTTTTGCGGCGTTTTGTAACTGTGGATAAAACATGGATCCATTACTGTACTAAACAGTGGGTTTCTCCGGGTGAACCTGCTCCGAAGAAGGCCAAAGTAAGTTTGTCGGCCAATAAGGCGATGGCAAAATTTTTTTGGGATACACGCGGGATAATCCACATCGATTACCTTCCAAAGGGAAAAACAATAAATGGCGAATATTATACCAACTTATTAGACCGATTTAATGAGGATTTATGGCTAAGAAAAAAGTTCTTTTCCATCAAGATAATGCACGGGTGCACACGTGTGCAGTCTCAATGGCAAAACTTTATGAATTGGGCTACGAATTGGTATCTCATCCGCCATATTCTCCGGATTTAGCCCCTAGTGACTACTTCCTATTTCCAAACCTAAAGAAATGGCCCGGTGGAATGAAATTCAGCTCCAACGATGACCAAACAAATGCCTATTTTAAGGATTTTTCCAGTCAATTCTGATACACGGTATTAATAAGTATTAAGCCACTAATCCACTTTTTTTACCTTACACCACCATAGGTGGTTGGGGTATTATGCGTTTGTGCGTTTTTCTGTTTGTAGCGCACAGAAAAAATTATCGGACCCCCACCTTAAAGTATACTCAGAATTACTTTCTGAGTCGATTTAACGATACACAGTGTGCGATTCAAAAAATGAAATGGAAATAATTATGGAACTTCAGAACGGCTGTTCTGATTTCCATGAAATTTCACATGGTGATAGTAGAGGTGTAGGCGAGTTTAAGTTTTGAACTTGGACCATATAGACCTACAAGGGGCGAGGTCCCAAAGTTGGACACCTCGAGTAAACAATTTTTTAAAACGATCCAGATTTCTAATATCATATCAAATTTTGAATAGGGCGGATAGGCTAATATAGAGTAAATAAGTTATTGCATCAGAAGGGGTAGCGGAGCTCACCGGGATAAGCTAGTATGTTATAAAAATAAAAACATTTTCAACTTTTATTCAATAATTGGTCAAATTTTTTATAAAACTAATTTTGCACATATATGTATCGTGCTAGCACATATTTTTTCAGTAAAAATATTTTTTTTTTTTTTTAAATTTCTTGATGCTACAATTCACATAAAATATTGTATATTACAGAATTTTATGGATGCCACGCCTCTTTCCGCCAAATTTTATTTTTGTCGATTTTTGTATAGAAGCCCATATCATACATGAGGGTTAAATCGCCAACTTAAATAAAGAAGGAGCTATATCACATTTTTATTTAAATTCAAAAATTTAAGTATTAGTTCATAAAAAGAACCACTTTTGGAATTAAATACCTAAGCAAATTTTTCCAAAAAAATAGTTTGTATTTAGAAAAATGAAGAAATTGAAGTTAAACAATTTTATATTCACGTCAGAGTAATTACACATTATGTTTCGAAAATCCTTGTTAGCTGAATCTTAAATATCAGTTCTCAAAACCATTCCTTGATAAAAAAAATTCCTTTAATATCATATGACGAGGTGGCCGAGTGGTTAAGGCGTTGGACTGCTAATCCAATGTGCTCTGCACGCGTGGGTTCGAATCCCATCCTCGTCGATTAGAACTTTTTGCTTTATAAAATTTTTTTATTTAAATGCTTTATCAATGATATTTTGTTTTACAATTTAATTCATTAAGAATCATAATACAGACAGTTATTATATGGTACTCAATATAAATAGGATTCTATTGCGTAATTTTTAATAATATACTTGATGAGTGTCCTTAAATGTAAAGGCATAAATATTTCCTTCCATTTAAAAATCTAATTTGTCTTTTTAATAAAAGAATAATAACATTATTTTGGCATTTAGTTTTCTAACTTAACCTTCGTATATGTTTTTTAGTTTTCTTTTATTTATTTAAAAACAAATAAATATAAAAATTCGTTTAAATCGCTTATAAATATAGTCGTCATATTGGCGCATTTCAGTTTGTTAAATAAACCGAAAAACTAAAAAATCTAAAAAGAAAAAATCTAAAAAAGAAATACTGCTGCTTGCATGTGGTATTTACTTACTTGTCCTTCATGATAAAGTACACACACAATTTAAAATTCCTTATGTTACTTGACCCATACTAGTGAAAAATGTTTGTTACTTTACATTAGTTATTCCAAGTTGTAATTATTGTGGGTCAAACAAAATTTGGAATTACTTCATGTTTTTGCGAAAATTTTCAAAACTTGTCCTAGACAGCTCATCAAATTTCCTTAAGGAAATTTCCCGCAGTGTAAACTTTAGTTGGTATAAATATTATATATGGCTTTTAAATAAACCCAACTCTTTTTATAGATTTTGTTTGAACCCTTCTGATTGCACTTTACTTCTAGTCAAATTACTATTTTGGTGACTAAAATCTCCATCATTACTACAAGTTACTTCTACTACAACTACTCGCTAATACAACAAAAAATGTGTTTAAACACAAAAACTATGCATGAATGTGTGTATGTATGACTGTAGGACATCAAAAGAAATATTGTATGTTAGTAATGGCAGTAAATATTTAAAAGAAAATGTTTGTTAAAAGAACAATTCATTATGGAAAAATCCTTGCATAATGTCATGCCACCGTACCACACCACATCATGCCATAAGTATCTTCAAATACATACTCCAACATTACTGTGTCATAGCATGTCATTGCATTACAATGCATTTCTTTTTGCCATTTCGCTCCATTCCCTTAGTCAAAGTTTTCTCGAATTCTTTTGGCTTTTTAAGTATTTTCATTTGGTAGTCAGTAAGTGAGTCAGCCAGTCATTCAGTTACTGTAAAATATACACAGTAAGTAACAATGTGTATGCAGTCATGTTTTGCTAAATAAATAATGTCCAACACAAAGGAATATCACAAGACTACTTACTATACTCACAAGTTGTTACTTGAGTTGTTATTTAAATTTCTTTCTTTCTTTCATCTTTTTTTCAACCCAGCATGTGAAAATATTTATTTACTGTGTACAAATATTTTGATTATATTAAATAGTATTGGGTAATGTAAAAAATTCCTTGGCGATTTGTAAATAAGCTAGTATTAAAAACGTCTCTCTACACCCATAGAAACATCGACTACATACGTGTTGACAACGATACCATCAGTGTCAATAGTGAATCTGCCCCGTATATGTCCAAATTCAATACTGCATGTTCAATTCATTAACGATAATTAATCTCAATTGCCGTGAAATTGACACCTCTTCAGTACCGAAATTATTTGTTTTCTATTGTATGTATATGGGCCATTATCAAAAATTTTTGATTTTAGCTCTTCAAGAAAATATATATATATATATATATATATATATTTTTTGTATGGCACATTAAAATCCTTTTGTATACATATAAAGTGACTCAAATGCATGTAGAATCACTTCGCGTTAATCATTTCATGTGAGGGGCGCGAAAATTATAGCGGTTTTAATTTTAAACATTAAACATATAAACATTTTTACAAACTATAAGTTTATGTACAATTCTGGTCAAAATTACAGGAATATATCAAAACCTACTAAGTTATTAAAATAAAATTTATGATATTTTCAATGTTTGATGGTATTAGTGCAGCATATTTTAGGGTTTCCTAGTAAAATTTAAAAAATTTTCTTTTCAATAAAAATCACGATTTTTAAAAATTTTGCGAAAAATTTGAATCGAATCTAAATTATTTCTCTATGTATGTATTGTGATCCTTTTTTAACACAAGTAAATATTTATTTTATGCTCCATAAAATGTTTATCTTTCGAAATTTTTTGTTACGCCTCCGCATTTTTATTAAGCATAACAAACACTTACTAATTATAACAATTATAGTTAATTTCATGCTGTCCACTAGTCTCCTGCGCAAGATGATTTGAAAAGCAAACACACTTGAATTTCAAGTGTGTGTTTCATAGCCAACATGTGCAAAAACAACAATAAATACTGTTCGTACTGTTCGCTGCCCGAAGCAAAGCAAGTGTGTACTGTGTATGAGCGACTGCAAATCCGTGCGTTCAAATCATTTATCGTAAACAAGTGGTGCAAGTGGTGTGGCAAAAAAAAGCAAATCATACAAGACGTTGAGAAATGATTTAAAGATTTCAAGTGGTCTTAATGATTTGTTTGTTTTTTGTAATACGTAGTTGCTGTGTGTGGCAAAAAATCTTCATAATGTGTAAAAAGTGGTTGTTTATAAATATTCTTGCATACACACACATATATACAGTATGTCTATATTTTATTGTTGGTTCTTCTTTTCTAAATAAATGTAAAAGGGTGAATTCATAAAGTTATTAAAAAATACTCTTTATTAAGAGTTAAAAAAGTAAAAAAATTAAAGTTGACATTTGAAACTGTCAGTTACATATGTAAGTTAGAAAATTTTTATCTTTAGTATTTATTTATATTTTAAATAAAGTTAGTCTTATAATTAATTGTATGTTTATAAAAAATTTTAAAATTGTACTTATTTATATTATGATAGATTTTATTGCATTTAATTTATATTTACTAAGTAATCATTCTATTTTAAAACTAAAAGGAAATAATATAGAACAAAAAAACCTTGTAAAAAACTTTAAATATTTAATAAAATCTGTTTACTAATAAAACTTAATGCATGTTTCTTTAAATTGTTATAACTAGTAACATTAATAATTTATTTGATCGTAAATAACAATAAGTTTATAAACAATACTTTTAAACGACTGTTTTACTTACGAAATTACTTTATACAGTCATGAACGCACACACACACATATAATTTTAATAAAAAAGAAAACACAATTTTTTTCCTTATTGAAGCAAACAAGTGGTCAAAAGGCTTGTATTTTTTTATACAAGCCTTTGAGAGGCTTGTTTGGTCGCTATCATAGCACACTCATGATTTGTTCATAAAGTTGAAGCACACACGCAGTATTTGTATGGTTTTAAGTGCCTGCAGAACAGTATTTATTACTCCGCACACACACTGATAACAACACTTGAAAAATATCAAGTGGCTTGTACAGCCTTATAAGACACAGTTTTCAGGGCTCTACTGTCCACACGATGTGCCTTAGAGCAATGTGTTTTGACAAAAGTGTCCCGTTTTCAATTATCAACGACATTTGACATTTGACTTTTTATCGTCACTCTTATATCTATATATCCAATATTTTTTTAAATTGCAATTTTCTATATAAAAATACAAAAACAAAAATTTCAATTTTTGCATAATTTTCAAAAAGTCCATAAAATTTTTGCATTAAATTAATTTTTAATGCTCCTCTAATTTTGTTTCGTAAAATAACAAAAAACTAAATTTACGCAGTAATCCAAGCAATTCCATATGAAATTGTGAATGTGCCCCACGAAAAACTGACTTTTTGAAACAAATTCGCACTTGTTTTCCAAGCTTTGAGACTCTCTACTACGTTGACTATTTCGGGCACATCAACGGGATATAGCGCAAAATACGCACAATTACATCAAGTATCAATCCCTATCCAAAATCATAACTTGACTACCCTGTATTTAACTGTTGAAAGTCTGCACAACAACAAAGATGGTGCAGAATTTATCTGTAAAGTCCGATTAGTTTATTTATGATAGAATGAGATCAAAAAGTAAAAACGCGCGAACAAAAATTGTAGAAGAATGGGAAAAACTTAAGTAATTTTTATCAGTTTTTCTATATTCTTGAATTTTGAACAACAATCATGATTATAAAAAGAAACCTATTGTGATAAAATTTTGCACTCTATTAGTTTCAAGTCTTGTGAGTTCAGATCTGTAACCAATTTGTTTAAAATATCATTACCACAAAACTTATTAAGGATTTAAGTCAGTTTCAGCCAGGTTAAAAATTTTTGATAATGGCCCATATATTTAAATTTTGTAAACGAACGGTATCAAAAAGCCAATATCGATAATTACACAGAGTTACAAAATGAGAAAAATTTCCTGCGGTACGGGTTTCTCAGTCAATTCGGATACACGATATTAATAAGTGGTAAGATTCTAACCCACTTTTTTTGAATTGACTCTAGTTCTCGCGATTTGTAAAATTAAGAAGGTTAAGGTCAAAATTCAAATTTTTTTTATTTATGCAAAGAGATAAATTTGTTGCGAATAAAACAAGAAATATTTAATTAAAATCAATGCATAAGTCTTCATTGCATTCACAAACTAGTGAAAATACTCATTAACAAGTTACATAGAAAAATTTTAAAAATCACAAAATCATTTTTTCAATTTTTCTATGTAACTTGTATATGAGTATTTTTACTAATTTGTGAATAAAATCAAAACATATACATTGATTTTAATGAAATATATCTTGTTTTATTTGCAACAAATTTATCTCTTTGTGTAAATAATAAAAATTTGAATTTTTGACTTTCGATTTTTTATAATTTTTCGAAAAAAATGTTTCTTGAAATTTTGTATAAAATCTATTTTTTTCTCAAAAGATGGGCTTAATATTTCCATAACTGTTGACCGTATAAACAAATAATATAAGAACTATTTGAAGATAATTTTAATTAGAATTTTCTTATATTTTTTTTTTTTTTTTTAACAAAATCAGACAAGTCATTTTCGAGGTATGCTTCGATATATAGTGCAATCTCCTTAATTTTACAAATCGCGCGAACTAGAGTCAATTAAAAAAAAGTGGGTTAGATGCTTAGTACATATTAATAATTAATTAATGAATTAAAATAATAAATTAATGAATAAAGTATAAAAATTTTAAATTTTGACACTTTAAATTTTTTATGATTTTTTAAAAAAAAAATGATCTTGAAATTTTGCATAAAGTTTAATTTTTTCTCAAAAGGTAGGTTTAATATCTCCATAACTGTTTACCATATTAAGAAGTAATGTAAGAAAAATTTTTTATATTTTTTTGAACAAAATCGGACAAGTCGTTTTCGAGATATGCTTCGATATATAGTGCAACCTTCTTAATTTTACAAATCGCGATTTACCGCGAGAACTAGAGTCAATTCAAAAAAAGTGGGTTTGAGGCTTAGTACTTATTAATACTGTGTATTGGAATTGACTGAGAAACCCCGTGCCGCAGAATCAGTGTTTCCCTGTGTATTCAATGTCATGGATTTTGAATCGATTTTTTCCTCATTATAACAACCAACAAATATCACAAATAAAGTTGTGCCTCTCTAGATCCACAATTAAAATTTCTGAAGAAAATTTATTATATTACTTTAATAAAGTTCTCTAACGTTTGGGCAAAAAAATATGGAAAAATTTTAAGGCAATATATGTAAAATAAAAACTATGACGTTTAGAACAACAAGCTTTTATTTCCAACTTTATGTTAAGGAGTGGAGAAAACGTACATGAGAAATTTAAATTTCAATTTGTCTTTTTTAATGAAAACTTTATTTTATTCTCCGTTTTTGTTTTTTATTTATCTTTTTAAAACAAAATTAATTAATTTTCCATCTTTGTTTTGTCCACACGTAACATTTTGGAGAGAGAGATAGAATTTGACAGTTGCAGACACAAAAATATCTGCGTGGAGACGTAGAGTCAAGAAGTATTAAAATATTAACTCGAAGAAATATATCAGCATGAACTAAGTTGTAAATTTTATGAAGGAAAACTACCTAACATGAATTCTCAAAGTTAATCTAATAATCATTTTATAAAAATGATTATTAGAGTCTTCTTTATTAAAAACAGCACCCATATCCAAATATAAAAAAAAAAAAAAAAAAAAAAAATTGCAATTGGCGGTTATGGAAAAATTTGGATTTAAGGAAAATTTGCAAGAATGGCGGATTTGATAATGTATTAAAGATTTTAAAAAACTAATCGAAAATATCATCAAAATTATAAAATAGTCTTTCTTCTATATTTCACGCAATTTTTTTTTTTTTTGTAATAAATCTGTATCTCCTAAACTACTAGTCGGATTAAATTGAAATGTATTGAGGAGTTGTAAGCTTTCAGAAAAATCATTTGTAGTCACCCAGTGATAACACAAGATAAGCTACAGAAATTACCAAAAATTGATTTGTAAAGCTTTTTAAATTATTTTTGCAGGAGTGAAAGATCAATGTAAATTTTATACATTACATCGGAAATAATGGCGAAAATATTATGCTTATATGCCTTTTTATGCAATTAAAAAAAGTCGTTCAAAAAATATACTTTTTTCATAAAATCTCCACTCCTGCATTCGTTTTTGGCCAGGCGGGAAGCAATTTAGTGTCAAATTGTTCTAAATCTATTTTTTGATAAAATAATAATAATAATAATAATAATAATAATAATAATAATAATAAGAGCTAACTGGGGTGAGTAAGCTTATTTTGTCCTTTATCTTGCCAAAGACCTTAAAGGAAATATAAAAATCTTTAAAATCGGATTTAATTTGTAGAATTTACGCTTTTTTGAAACTTTTACATACTCGAGGTAGTCAACTTTTACTTGTAGCTTATCTTGTGCTATCACAGGGTGACTACCAGATGATTTTTCTGAAAGCTTAGGTCCTCCTCTACAACTTTTCCATACATTGCAATTTAATCCGAGCAGTAGTTTAGGAGATACAGATTTATTACCAAAAACTTGCGTTTGACCCCACTGTGCGTTGTTACATTACGTTAAAGTAATAAACGACATTTTGAAGTGCAATAAAATAAGATTTTGCGGTAAAAAGCCATGGCTCCTCAACATAGGTCCTCAAAAAATTTGTATGTAAATTTATAAATCCACGTTTACATATCGAGGGCTTATATTCAAATTGGGCCTCATGCAGATTAAAATTTTTTTTTTTTTGCGCCAGACTCTTTAGTTTTCTGTTTTTTGTATATGGTGCTAATTTTGGAGCTCAAACTTAATTCTAACACTATGTTTTTCACTTTTTGGTTTTGTGCTATTTATTTATTTTTCATATTTTATTGTTTTCCGTATTTGTTTGCCCAAACGTTATTAAAGCGTTTATACGCATCACTTACTCACAATTAAAATATAAACGGTGAGTTAAGAGGTAGGGCGTTACCACTTCCTTTTACGTTCATAGAATTTTCTATGACCATTATTGTATTTTCCCATCTGGCACAACAAAAAGAAAAATATTTTTCATTATACATCTTGTGTATAAACGGTGAGTTAATTATTTGTATATAGTAACCTTAATATTTATTTTAGCATACATTTTTACCCACCAAAATTTGTTTCATGGTCCCAATAACTTTCCTCCTCTTTAGATTATTTTTCTTACTTTCTTACAATCTTAAAACATTTCTAAAATAACGTTAGTATTTTGTATTGCACTTAACTTCTAAGGAAATATTACATTATTCATTTATTTACCTACTTAAAAAAAAAATAATAATCTACCAAACAATTGTACGTCTGTCCGTCCATCCTTCCTACAGACCAAATGACTCTAGTACTCTGCATGTTTCATGAAATATTTATTGACTGTAACCAACGAAAATAAATCTTTTCCCCACAAAAGCAAACAAACAACAAACAAATTTATAATTTCATTGCAACAATAGTAATAAAAAAACAATTAAAATATAATTAAATTATTAATATTTATTCATAAATATAAAAAACAAGATACAAGCACTTGATAAGTAGTGAATAATAATTTATTAATTTCAACACATGCTCATTTATTTTCATATATTTATTTAATGAAATTAATAGGACACGTGAATTTTTATTTGTGGATTGGTAGCGACATATTTTGAGAACCCTATAATGAAAAAACTTTTTTGAATAAACGTGTTTAATGTTTATAAAAATTTTCAGATTTGTATAGTATTTACAGATTAGGTCACAGTCTAGCCTATTTTTATTATATAGTCATGTTTATAAAATAGTCTGTATAGTAGATATAAACGTATTTATGTGGGACTTTTATATATCCCGTAGATTAAGCTTGGTGACTTTTAATAAAACGCAAGTTTTCTTATTTTAAATAGTAATAAATATTTAAATTCTTTTTATTGAATTTACTTATTTAAAAATAATAATTTATTTTATTATAAATTAACACTTAAAATTATACACAAATTTTAAATCGTGGAAACAGTTGACTTTTTTTAAATTTTTAATATAACTTATGGCCACAACTTTACGACTTAATTGACAACTTTACAACTCAACAATTTTTATACAACCCAACTCCATTCTCTCTAACCAACTATTTTATAATCATCCAATTACTCGCTACTTTTTCTCAAAGTGCGAGAATGTTCCAAAACATAGTCCTTATCTTGTCCATTATAAGTCCGTTTATGAAATTCAAATTCCCTTCCAGAATGTTTGCAAATTGCCATGTTACATGACTTGTCACTAGCTTAATCTAGAATATTCCGTCCGTTAATAAATTTAACTCTTTAGTGTCCACGTCTGCCAGATCTAGTTACACGATCCAGCTCCAATTCCACATGTATATATATGAAACTGCCCACAGGTATTACGTCGTGGGGTTGGTTAGAATTTGTTACTTTCGTATGGAAGAGTTGTAGAGGAGCACTTAAGCTTTCAGAAAAATTATTTCGTAGTCACCCTGTGATAACCCAAGATAAGCTATAGGGTGTCAAAGTTGACTACCTCGAGTATGTAAAAGTTTAAAAAAATCGTAATTTCTACAAATCTTGTCCGATTTAAAATATTTGTATATTTTTGTAAAGGGCTTGACAAGATAAATAAAATAAATAAGCTTATTAACCTAAGTTATCTCTTAGAGTTAAAAAGATATTTGCGATTAATTTTTTGATTTTTTGCCTCGACATTATTTCGGTTATCGGGAATAAGTCCTGAGTATATGAGGGAAACATTTTTTTTAAAATATTGTGTAATGTGGAATATATTCCAAAATAATGTGCTGAAAAAGTTTTTCGATTATCTCTTTTTGTCCAGATGTGAAAAATTTTTAAAGTCACCACTCTCAAATACAAAAATATATCGTAGTACTATTCTTTCACTTTTTTCTCAAAGTTGTTTTAATGAAATTTTTTTTCTTTACACATTTCAAAAGACAAGGCTTCATAAATGGTTAATTAAGAAACATCCAGCGTTGGTCGAAAATGGTAAATTTTAGAAAAAAAAGTAATTTTTATCGATTAATAAAACAATTGTCACGCGAGTTTTTTTTTTTATATATATATATATTGATATTTAGTCAAGAAACTTGATTTTTTTTTTAAGGCCAAAAAAAAAAAAAAAATTAAGAATAATTATTACGAATATTATCTCGCTCAACAACCAAAACGCGCCAATACAATTGTGTGTTACGTATACGCCCATGTGGTAATATTAGAAAACAATGAATTTGGTGAGAGTTGACTTAAGTCATCAGTTTTAAAACGATCTTTATATACATCTTTATATACATCTTTATATACATATTATACCTCATTAAATTCGTAAATAAATCTACTTTTATATTCTTGTAATATCTGTGGCGAAAAGGAAAAACTACATAATTCATTTTTATTACTTTTCAGGAGACCGTTTTCAAGGTTTAAAATTAATAATTATACTCATGACATACAATTCTGAATTATCTAAAGTGTAATTATATCCGCAATTCGTATGAAAATTATTTGGGATATTTTGATTATCGAAAAATATAGCAAAAAATAATGGTGTTGTTTTTCCCTTTATAAAATTAATATTTTGTTTAAATAATACCTCAAGTTATACCTATTTTCCAAAATGGAATTTTAAAATATATCATGAGCATGTTGAATTATGTTCTTATTCCATTTCCAAAATATAAAAAAAAAAAAATACAATTTTTGTCTTAAAATAAAACATATTTCAAATAAGTGTATTCCATCATGAATTTTAATTCAGTAAATATGGAAAAAAGCATATGTTAATTTACACAATTTTTACATTTCGAAAAAAGGAAAATCAAATGAATTATGTTGTTATTCAGATTACTATCTCCTAAAGTAATGGACAGATTTCTGTAAAAAATTGACACAATATAAAATGAAATACAACAATTCCAAAAATTAAACAAAAAAAAAAAAAAAAAAAAAAATAAAAAACTGAAAACGACATAACTCAAGTTAAGAAGTTTTTCCTTTTGGTCACAGATATTTTGTAAGTTTTTGGAAAGTAGACGGATTTGTGCTTTAAAAAATTATTATAATTTTTTTTTTTTTTTTTTTGAAAAATTGCCAAATATCGTTTTGTAAAGCTTTTTTAATGGTTTTTGGAGGAACAAACGACTAATATTCATTTTATATATTACATAAGAAATAATAGTGAAAATATTATGCTAACATGCTTTTCTGTGCAAATAAAGAAAGTCATTTGTCCCACTGTGTGTTCTCCAATATATAAGCTTCAGAATTTTTTACCTCAACTTAATTTTATTTTTCGGGAATAAGTCCTGAGGTATATGAGGGAAAAACTTTTTAAGACTACTCTGTAATTTATAATATATACCGAAATAATATGCTGAAAAAAAATTTTGATTATCTCAATTCTTTTAGACGTGAAAAATGTTCAAAGTCATCATTCTAAAACTAAATAGTATGAAAATTTTTTACAAAAAAGCACTATATATAATTTTACTTTTTTTCAAAGCTTTTTTTAATAAAAATTTTTTCTTTACATATTTCAAAAGGCAAAGCTTCACAAATGGTTAATAAAGCCATTTTATGAACCAAATATATGTTTGCCTTAATACAGAATTAGTCGAAAATGTTCAAAGCTTTTTTTAATAAATTTTTTTCTTTACATATTTCAAAAGGCAAAGCTTCACAAATGGTTAATAAAACCATTTTATGAACCAAATATAGGTTTGCACCCTTAATACAGAATTAGTCGAAAATGTCGAATTTAAAAAAAAAAAAAAAGTTTTATTTTTAATAAAAAAAATGTCACGCTATTTTTTTTTCGTCCTAAATAAGCCGATTACTCAATTATATTTCATTATAACTCGAGAACGGAGTGCACGATTTATATAAGTAATACACCAAAATATGCTTTAAGTCGCATTTTAGTTTTTAAGTATATTTACCCACTAATTTGTGTGTACATTTTCCGACAATCTACATCTCCACTTTTTATAGCCACCATCAAAAAGATGGGGAGTATATTGATTTTTTCATTTCGTGTGTAACATGTCGAAAAAATCGACCCCATAAAGTATATATTTTCTGGGCCCTGGTTAGATTCTGAGTCGATCTAGCTATGTCCGCCCGTCTGTCCGTCTGTCTGTTGAAAGCAGGACTACCTAGGGAGACAAAATTTGGCTCAAATATTTATCTTATCTAAGGTTTGTTTGATATTGAAAATGAGCAAAATCGGTTAATAAACAAAATGGGCAAAATACTTGAAACACATGGTGTTTAATTTCATACTTTTCTGCTGATATCTCTTAAACAAAAGCATGTACAATAACGAAATATTGTTCGACGGTCAATATAAATTTGAAAACCAAAAATGGGCATGGTCCTACCACTTTATCGCCCGCCTCCCATATAACGTAAAATTTAAAAAAGTTGATGGTGGGTGCATAGATTCGGCCGAGCTGAATATAAAATTCGCGCTTATTTAAATATAGCTAATTCAGTACTCTGTACCTGCACCATCGCTTCTTCGTCTAGTTTGTTTAATTAAGAAATGTATCTCCTGGTAGTCCCTAACTAACCATTCCACATTCTTTATCAGTGAGCAACAAATAAATGTGAGAACCACCTTAGTCCCCTCCCCATAAATGTCGAGCCACTTTTCGAAGGCTATATGTTTTAAGTAGGCTGCATGATTTAAAATATTTTTTTCTGCTATAACAAGTGCGGTTACTATTTTAAAAAATACACTTGGTTCTATTTTAAATTACTTTCTCACAACTGTTGCACATGAAATGTCAAAACCATGCTGCCCTTTAAAACATCATATATTTATCCGAAATGCAAACCTACATCAAATTCATGAACATTGAGGTATCACATGTACTTTTTGCTGATGCCGCTACCACGGCAGCTGTTGATTAATTAGCTCGTTTGAGTGACTGGTTTGTTAATATTAGTTGCAACATTGTATTGCTAATAAATAAACATGCAAACAAATAAATACAAATATTAACATTAATATAATATATTTAGAATAAAGTGATTTAGGGCTGGGCAAACTATAAATATGAAGGGCGCCCAAACATCTTGAGACAATGAGAATTCTATAAAAAATAAACTTTTAAAGCCAACGAGTCCCAGTCTAAGGTGTTCATAAATTACGGAATGAGAATTCTATTCTGAATAAACATTTATGAGAATGAGGCTATAAAAGGTGTGAAACCAGAAGTCCTTTTTTGAACACATGGTTGTCATTGGTAGGATGTTCTTCTTTTATACTTCTTGTTCATTTATTTTAGAAAGCTATAACAAAAATTCTGTTATAGCCTTACTAAAATATAATAAAAATGCTTTAAAATTTATATAATTTTAATTTTCTTAGAAATTATTAAAATTCATTTATTTTCACTTTTTTGGAAGTAATTATTAAAAACTTCCAAAAATAAGTTTTAAATATGCACTTTGTTCTACTTTTGAGGTGGTGAAAATGTTCTTTTTTTTTTTTTTTTTGGTGGGTATAGTGCCATAGATGTGTCCAAACTGCAATATAGTCATGAATACATACATATAAGAATACACCTTAGTCAGTTAGCTAATGACTAAAAATCTACAATGCAATTTTCAGTGATGATGGCGTCAACATGCCTGACGCCATCATTGCCATCATCATCATCATCGTTGTTGTTGTTTAGCATGTAATAAATAGAAATAAAATGTAGAAACAAATATAGAAAATTGAAAATAAAAGCTGCAAAAAAATATAATTTTTTTGTTTTGTTTTGGTCTCTATACTTAAACTACAAAGTTGTTTAGATGTGAATATAAAAATGTTCTTTTCAAATCATCTATCAAATGTGTGGACATACAATTGTAGTTTGTTGTTTTGTCCACCACCTCTTGGGTGAAACATATTTTATATACTCTTATGTATATTGCAGATATGTATGGTAGTTGCTATTTTTTGTGCTTTTTCTCCTCTAGAATAGATGACCCAGTAAACATTTAGTTGATCACTGTTGTGACTATGTAACATACAAATTCCACAGATTATGAACTATAAACAAATGATTCTACGAACCTTAATGTATGCAACAGAAAATTGTTTAAACTGTGTATGTACGAGCAGTGTTGCCAGTTTAGCCTTTTTAAAGCTAAATCTAGCCTTTTTATTTTGCTTTTAGCCTCAAAATTTTCGTTTTACCTTCTAGCTTTTTTTCTAGCCTTTTCTGGTTTTTAATATAGCTTTAAAAAGGCTAAAATTTCAGTATTTCAACAAAGAAAAAAATTATTTCTTGTTTGCTTTTACTAATTTTATTTTCATAGAATCACCCATTTAAGCATTTTTGTGCATTAATATGCACAAAAATCGAGATTATTTATATATAACAAAAATTTTCGACTGCGGCGCTTTTATTTTCATATGAAAAATAACTAAAATTTGTATGGGAATTTTGTGGGCAATTTTTCATTGGATCATGTTGTTGGCAGCCGCCCTAAAAAAAAGCATTTAGCCTTTTCTGACCTTTTTTAAAGTCCAATTTAGCTTCTTTTTTTCTTACCTCCTGGCAACACTGTGTACGAGTGACATAATGCATGAGTAGTAGTGCATATTGCACACTGAAAGATCTCACCATATAGTAATTTTTATGGAAATGTCTTTGTTAGTAATAAAACTGGAAAATAAACTATTATTGACACCTTTCGCTAATCGGGTGACTAGTAAGCTCATGAACTGCTAGCATGATACAAAAGTGTTACATTTTAAATAAAAGACAAAAGGATATTTTATTAAAATGCCCACTCTTATTAAACAAAAAAATAATAAAAATAAACGTTTGCTGGGTTTTCAGATATTTTTGTAAATATTAATTTATTTAAAAAATAAGTTCATACCATGTAGAAAACTATTTAATTTTTGTTAACGCTACATTACCATTGCTTTTATGCTCATACACATAGCATCGTAATCATTAGCTTCATCATGGCAGCCACAATATCGCCAGCATATTCAACCATATTTCACAAGTATTTATATATTTATTCTCAGTGCAATAGTTCTCGTATGTGGTCACTTTCTAATGACGTTGACTGTTGTTTACAAAAATTACTTTTTGTAGTTGTTTTTAGTATTATTATATTTTAAAATATTTTTTAGAAAAAAAAATACATATTTTGTAAATAAACATGAGAAAGTGATAAACTATTTAAAAATATGGATGGATAAATAAGATGAAATAACTTGAATCATTTTTGCTATTTTATAAAAAAAAAAAATAAATATTTTTAGAAATAATAATTAAAGTATAATAAAAATAGAAAATTACAATAATGACTGATATAACGATATGACACTTTTGTTTTTTGAAATTCACTTTCACTTAAATAAAAATACTGTGACTAAGTGCAAATTAATAAAAATTTATTTGCAAATGAATTTGTGGCATTCCAATTTTAACTTGAACATCAGGTTCATAAAGTACTGAGTTAAATTTTATTTTTTAAGTATTAGCTTTCTTATGATATAACAATATAACTGGCCACTTTCATTTGCAAAATGGCTTTAATTTAGGGAATTATAAAAATAGATACCAGAAGTGACATCTTTAAGCAGTTGTTAAACTATTAACAACGATATATCACAATCTCCTATACACAAAAAACGAAAAGGTAGTATTTTGGGGCGTGGCAAAAATTAACTTTTGCATTTTTGGAAACCTCAGTAACTATTCTTTCATTCTAGGGGGTGACTGGCACAACTTTTTTTCGACCCGCCCTAATATATTTATATCTTCCAAAAGGAAGATATAAATATTATAAATACCCATCCTCGAGGATGGGTGCACGACCATGTTAAATTCTAGACGACATATGTAGGACAGCTAGAACAAATCGTCAAAGACTTTTTCAAACAAGTGTCGCGAAAATCGTGCACGATTAAAAGAGATACAATGTCGCCCATCTTGTCGTTAGTAAAATAGCAATAATATTAACGAAATGTTCCTCTATATATTCGTCAACGACATGTTTAATGATTATTTCCCTAATATTGTCGATAACGATTACATAAGGGACTATGTCGCCTCTTTTGTCGTCAACGATTATATAGACGTAAATGTTGTACATTAAATCGTCAACGATCACATGGTCTACAATGTCATTAGATTTGTCGTTAACGATCATATGGATGGAAATGTCATCTATTTTGTCGTCTACGATTATTTAAATTACAGTATCTTGATCTTTTTCGCTAATGATCAAATGGATGGAAATAATTAAAATTAAAATATTATATTAAATTACAATTAAAACATATTATATATGTCAGTTATCGGTGGGCTTCATAAACGCCATTTCAACCGACACACGGACGGACGGACATGGTCCAATCGTCATCGCTTCTTACAAGGATTCCGAAAATATAAACTTTTTTGCTCTCCGACGAAAATTGTGGAAATTACAAACGGAATGACAAACTTATATATACCCTTTACACCTGTGGTGAAGGGTATAAAAAAGGAATTATATTGTCTTTAATATTGTATATTGTCTCCTATGTTTATGACAAAATGCAAGACTTTGACGCTTATCGTGTCGCTAACGACGATTACCTTTGAGCTGTCGTTAAGAAAACTAAGAAAAACATTGTCGTCTAAGACCATTTGGCCAACTGGGTTAATATGAAGAGTTAGGTCAAAAAAGTTTAAAGATGATAAATTAAAGACTTTGCTAAATCAAGAGTCATGACAAGATATATAAATATATTGAAGAGCCAACGGGATCTTTTGTACAACACTAAGTATGTGTTGACAATGTCAAGTTAAGGCTACGAATAAGGCCTACTATGAGAGAAAAAATACCTCTTTGGGGGAACTACAGCTCTCGCTTTATCTTGTGAGCGGTGCAATCATATAAGATAAGTACAATAGACCAAAATACCGGGTGAATAGTACTATGAGTTGACACTTATTAAGCGATAGTAAATTCTGGGATAAAGAAACAAACCTCTTAGCCTGCCTCAGTCCCGAGATATTCTCACATAACCCAGAATTTGATCTTTTCTCTGAAATATCCTACAGTGATACCGAAAAATGGTTCAGGCCAAATGAAAACACGTCATAAAGTAACCATGTTATGTGTACCAAGCAATGTTACCGTTTGGCGACTTTAGTAGTCAATTGCCTCTTTTTAAACCACTTGGCCACTTTTTTGGCCCCTTATTTAAATGGCGACTCTTAAGACTATATGATACATAACGAGAAACTAAGTTGTTTGAAATATATCGACCCATTATATATAAATTTCAACAAATAAATTAATCATTTTGAGATTGTTTCACAGTATAGTGATATAAAAAACTGCAGAGTGTTTATAAATGAGCTTAAACTGTTAGTAACTAAAAATAATAATAGAGCTTATGAACAGCTATTTATATCTTATGCCGAATCTTTTTAAACTAGATTGAAAAAATAATAAAAAAAAAAAAGATTCAATGAATACTTATATCCTAATTTATATTTTTACATTCCTCATAGCAATCTCTCGGGGCAACTGGTTTTTTACTAAATTATCAATAATAAAAAATAATTTGACTAACAGACTTAAGTCAATACTTGTGGATCCATGCGTTCCGTCCTAAATTTGTCCGAAGGGGATTTGAAAGACTGGAGTACGAGTGAAAAACTCGTACAAAAGTACAGAAGTTTAATAATTTAAAAGAGCATTGTATATTAATTCACGACGACCTTTAAGGACAATGCCTTTAAAGCATTCTGACTGTCTGCCATTACATTTATATGTAAAATATTCAACTTTCTGCTCAAGCATTCCCTAACACAAATTAATATCTCTGCTTGGGTGTTTGCGTATAGGTAATGCCCTTTGGAAATTTCATCCACAATATCATGCCACCAAGACTGATGCAATAACGTATTCCTGTTGGCATAAATAATTCCTATATAACACCAAGGAGGGCGATCCTAATGAAAGGCTCGTACTTGAATATGTTCAATATCCCCATGTCTCTTTTAGATAGAGATGTCTGGTATTATATTAGCACTCCAGCATATCTCTTAAATCACTGAAATATATAATGAAAGAATATACAAAATGGCTCCAAGAGCTAGAGTTTGATAGTTCCTCATTGCGCCTGTAATTGAAACACAAGTGATAGACTCGAAAGTGATGCCGTTATAGTCCACCAAACTAAGGCAGCGTAGGTCAATATTGTTATAATTGTTGTAATAA
The DNA here is from genome assembly GCA_951394005.1 of Protophormia terraenovae. Lineage (NCBI taxonomy): Eukaryota > Metazoa > Arthropoda > Insecta > Diptera > Calliphoridae > Protophormia > Protophormia terraenovae. The sequence continues at coordinate 72,683,144 of OX596075.1, forward strand.
AAAACCAGTAGACACTTCTAGGTTTAAAATACCATGTATTTGATATGTTGAGCACGCGAACTTTTTAACTTGAGAATATACGACGCATGGTTCCTGAACCCTTAGATTGTCTGTGGCACATTTCAAATGCTGCAGATTAATTTGTACGATTTTCATCGTCATTTGTGGTTGTTTGTGAAGGTTTGCTTATCTGCATACCTATTACTTGAGTTCTTCCAGCTCATTTGCTTCAACTCCCTCCAAACCTGTTGGGTGGAACACCTTGACTTTGGCGTTCCGCATCCACCAGTACAGATTTAGGCCGCCTTCTCTAACTCAACTAAGGATTTTTCTGAGATGGCAAGTATAAGTCAGTTATTGTTATCACCGGTAGGTATTATAACCACATTCTTTTACTACAGGAGTTATGTAGCCAGTTTTGTCATTAACTAATGACACTTGGAAATTGTCTTTAACAATCTCGTTAAAGGGTCGCCTGACAAATGTTGTTGTGGAAGTAGTCTTTCCTCCCTCTACCTGAGATCAATTTCGCTTGGCTTCTTTTTGTGCAACCTGGGAAGTGTAGGGTTAGGAGTCCTTAAACTTAACATACCCATTAACCACAACTTGGTATTTAACACGATTTTCCCTACCACGTTAATGTTGTATTCCTTTTGCTTTTTTTTTTTTTTGCAGTTTTGTCTAGAATGAATACGTCTTAAATGCACCGCTGCATTAGAATATTTTTCTGACCCTTTTTTCTTTTGATTTACTTCTGCGTCAGGAGATGGACCATTCATTCAGTGACAAACGGCTCGTTTTGTGGCACCAGAGGGGAGCTGTTAGCTACTAGACTTCTTTAACCTCTGACTAGCCATTCAGGTTTTTGGTACTACTTCCAATCACCTTTACCTTACATGCGGGTGAGAAAAGAAGGGGAAAATGTGGGATTGTATTGAGTTTAAGGAGAGGATAATGGAATTCTAAAGCCACCATATCGCAGCAAGATTGTTATGAAGACACTACATCACTGCTCTAATTTATACGGGGACTGTCATCAGAAATAAAAGAGGAATACTACGCTGTTTACCAGACTAGCCAAAAGGAAATTTATAGAAATTTTGGCCTTGTACTACAGACGAAATACATTCATAATAATTATAATTGTTTACTTAATGTCAAATTCTTTTACATCTAAATACATTTTAAGTACAGAGATATATGTATGTTCACAGACATACATATGTACTTATTATTGTACCCTTTACCATTTTGTTAAATTTGTTTTCAACAAATTCTTATCAGATGCGGTTGATATTTATAAATTATTTATTTTTATCTTACATTCGCAATTAAATATGGGCATTTCCTAAGAATTTGGTACTTTCCCAAGCAAACTATATACATACATACACATTTATAATCGTAAACAAACCACTCTATATAGTACAAATTCTCAGACATTTAAACATGCTAATGTTTGTTTGTGTTATTTTAAAGCAGAAATTCCGCAATGAATTTAAATCGGAAATGCCTCATAAATGTTAAAAATAGTAACATTATTGCAAAAAAAAAAAAAAAAGTAGTTGGAAATAAAAATAAAAACATTACAAATTCATTATTATTATTATTGTTATTTATGGTATTAAAACAAGACGGGGATTTTGAGGTTTTTGAGAAAAATAATAAATTATATTTAAATAATAGAATAATGAGGTCATTAATGGGAATTGAAATAAATATTAATTGAGTTGTCTTTATATAGAGTATAGCCTTTTTTATAATAGTGCTTAATCTGGTTATTTAGCCGTTTCAATTTTAAAATCTATGAGATGTGTCATGTGTCCTTTTGTAGTGCAAAATGATGTTAGTTGGATACTTAACTGTCTCTGAGTAGTTAAGAATGGAATTAATCTGGAATCTTACTACTATTATGTGATCAATTAAACCTATATCAGTTTTATTGATTAAACTCAGATAAAATATTTTACTAAGATTAAATAAATTTTCTGAATAAATACAGTTCATCTGAATTTAATTTAAATTTTTTTAAGATTTTTTTTTTTTTTTTTTTTAAAGCTTTTTGTTTTCTTAAATTTAAAAAATATGTATATAGTAAGTCAAACAAAAAGTTCTATAAACTTTCTTACTAATACCTTTTGTTTGCTCACCTCAAAATCGACCGCCTTGATATTTAAATTTAAATTTATTTGTTTTAAAAATTTTCAAAAATTATTCCTTTTTTTTTTTTCTTTTAATTAAATAGTAATACAATAAATAAACAACAAATATGTACATTACTACACACAAGAACAAAAATAAATATGTATATTAGGGTGTCCCCAAAAAAAAAAAAAAAAAAAAAACAATTATTTCAATTTTTAAAAATTAAATAATTTACTATAAAACGAGAAAATTAGATATAGTAGGTCAAGACCGACTATATGATACCATTATGAGCATACAAATTCGGAAAGGTGATTTATATTTCACATGTGGACAATTGTAGACCAATACTTTTACTAAATATAAAATAAAATATACAAATACTGATTAATGCGTTGATAATAAATAACATCTAGATAATTGCATGCACTACAGGGCGATTCCCGGAAGTAGGTTTATATTGGAGCTATGGTAAATTATCGATTTTTGCAATATTAACTTTATACTAACATTCGTATGGGATTTATGCACGATAAAGTGATTTTCGGAAGAGTGGTTTATATGGGAGCTATGGTCAATCGTGGGCCGATCTTCATAAAATTCGGTACAAAGATTAATATTTGTACAGTACTTCTTGGTACCAAATTGAAATATTCTTATTTTTAAGGTATTTTTAAGCGCTGAAACTCTATTCCGAAAGTACATTTGTATGGGGGCTATGTGAAATAATGGGCCGATCATAACCAATTTCAATAAGCTTCGTGCTTGTATCATAAAAGTTCCACGTGCCAAATTTCATTAGCTTTAAAATTGCGACCTGTACTTTGTGCACAAGGTTTACATGGTCAGCCAGCCAGCAGCCGTTCAGTCATCGTTAGATCGATTTAAAAAGTGATTTTAAGTCGACTGGTATACTTTAAGGTGGGTGTTGGATAACTTTTTCTATGCATTACAAATATCATCACAAACACATAATACCCCAACCACCTATGGTGGTGTAGGGTATAAAAATTTACTAACGGAAACTAATCACTATAAACATAATATGATTGCTGCAATTATTGAAACTATTCCAATAACCATAATATTATAAAAAATTGTGATAACATTATAAGTTTCTTATAAAAATTCTCAACTATAACATTCTCTCTGCGTCTAAACAATGCTATCTTATAATAAAATAAACTTTGACCTAGTCTTTCATTTTCTTCTAAACATAAGGAACCACCTTAATGTGCATTAGTTACTGATGACAAATTCAAATTAAATATAGCAATTAATTCTGTATTTGTATTTCTGTTGTTTTGGTTTTTTGCATTTAGCCAACAAATGTCATTGTTTATTTATTTTGTATTTATCTGTTTAGAGGTTCATTGAATCGACATTTTATTTTTTGTTTTTTTCTTCATCTTTCTCCCCCTTCCCCGATCTCTTCTTCTTAGCCGCTATAGTAAATCAAGGTGATAAACAGAAAATAAAACAAATTTAATGTAATTGAAAACATATAAAAATATTTTGAAAATTATAAAATTTATTTAAAATAACATGCAAAAAAAAAAGCTTAAAAATATGTATGCAAGTGTGTGCAAAAAACATTGATGCATTTAATTTAAAATAAAAGCTAAAAATAATTTTGTAAAAAAACGACCCTGAGCGCATATTTTTAAAGAAAAAAAAATAATAAACACACGTTTTTGCAACATGACAAACCAAACGAACCGAAACATGCATAAATATAGAAATTTATTATTTAAAAAAAAAAAAAAAAATGATAATAATTTTACTAATATAAGAAGATTTGTTTTTGATTTTAGAAAATCAAATATAAACGAGAGAGAAACTATAGTCGGTCAAGACCGAGCATATGATACCCTACACCATTGTGTATGAGCATACAAATTCGGGAAGGTGACTTATATTAGACCTGTGGCCAATTATAGACCAACACTTTTACTAAATGTAAAATAAATTATACTAATACAAAATAATGCTTCTATACTAACATCTTATACAAAACTTCTTCGCACCGAATTTCATTAAATTATTGCTATATGTAGGGCATTTATAAACACTAAACCCCATTTCCGGGAAGACATTTGTATGGGGACTAGGTGTAATAAACAACCAATCACAACCAATTTCAATAGGCTTTGTCCTTGTGTCAAAGTAACTATTCGTGCCGAATCATGAAATCTTCAAAATTGCGACCTGTACTTTGTTCAAAAGGTTTACATGGACAGCCAGCCAGCCGTCCAGTCAGACAGACGGACGGACGGACGGATGGAGATCGTTAAATTGACTCAGAAAATGATTCTGAGTCGAACAGTATACTTTAAGATGGGGGCACAAAAACATACCCCAACCACCAATGGTCATATCATAAAGATGAGGAGTATATTGATTTTGTCATTCCGTATGTAACATGTCGAAAAAATCATTTCATGGTTAGATTCTATCTAGCTATGTTCGTCCATCTGTCTGTCTGTCTGTTGAAAGCAGGATAGGACTCGAACGGGACGGGAGGATAGGGGGACGAAATTTGGCTCAAATATTTATCTTATATAAGGTTTCTTTGGTATTGAAAATGTACAAAATCGATTAATAAACAAAAAAGTTATGGGATAAATACTAGAAACACAAGGGGGTTCGTTATGGATTAATTTCATACCTTTCTGCTGATATCTCTTAAACAAAAACATGCACGACAACGAAATTTTGTACAGATAGCTCGAGGGTCGATATAAACTCGGGCGTGGTCCCCCCAATTTACCGGCCACCTTCCATATAAGGTGAAACGTCAATGAAATTTTGTACAAATAGTTCAAGGATCAATATAAACTCGGAAACAAAAAATTGGTATGGTCCTCCCACTTTACCGCCCACCTCCCATATAACATAAAATGTGAAAGAGTTGATGGTGGGTATATAGATTCGGCCAAGCCGAATATAATATTCTCGCTTGTTTCTGTTGAAACTGTCTTATTTTCTTGAAATGTTCCAGATAGTTATGAACACCTAAACGATCGCTGGATGAAACGCCGAAATCTGAAACTCATTATTTAATAAGTAGGTATTAAATTAAAATATTTAAGATGCGAATAGAAAACCACTTTATTTTTGTAATCCGAAATTTTTTTTTATAAAACCTCGTACCTCGTGTAACACATTTCTCTGCGTTGCATGTTGAGGTAAAATGTGTCAAAAGTGTCGATGAATTGAATTTGGAAATTTAAATTTTCGTTATAAAGTCGGGTACCGAATAAAGCCCAAATTACAATAGCGCATAGTCAGCAGCAGTGTGTGCTGCCATAATCAGCTTATTATTTAGAATGTACTGTTTGTTATGGTGTTGATTACATTTGGTCAGCAGCAGTTTGCAGTGCTGTTTCATTTAGCCCTGTTTCTAAATTCACTGCGCTGCATTCAGATTGAGAGCGAGACAAAGAGAGTGAGCAAATAAATGAGAAGCTAACATACACAAGTAGAACAAAGCTAGATGGTGGTTGTAAATTGTGACTGCCTACACTGAATTGTAATTATAACGGCAACAACATGTTATTAAAACAGTATTCAGCTGATAATTTTTGCTGATACTGTTGCTGACTACGCGCTATTATAATTTGGGCTTAAGAATGGATAAAATAACTTATGTGTCAAATAGTGTTTATAAACCGGTTAACCGAATAACCGGTTTTTTCTTAAATTTTTTTTTTAAATTTGCTAAAAATATCACTAAAAATCCTTATTTTGTTACTTGTTTCTGAATTTAAAATATAAGAAATTTTTTTGAAACAACTAGAAATACTTGTTGTTTGAGTTAACAAGTAGTCAGGTGATATATTTACTTGTTGGAAGTTCAATATATTTTAACACTTTATGTATAATAAAATCAGATAGATAATTAAGCATTCCATTTACAAAAACTTTAATTTCTGCAAATGCATTTTTTGTAAAAGAAGAAAATAACGATACACCTACTAATGTATATAACAAGAGAAAAAATAAGTTTTTATAAAGGATAATAGGAAAAAAAGAATGACTTCAAAAGTAGAACTAAATAACTGCATAAAATGTACTTTTAAATGATTAATAATTCTTCTTAAAATTATAAACAAATCTCTCTTAGTAGAAAAAAAGGTTAATTATTATTCCAATTTTATACATATATTTATTAATTACATTTTTTTTATAAAAATTATATAAACATAACTTTAAGATAAAAACTTCAAAAGCTGTGAACATAAATCATAATATAAAGTACATTTTCCTAAGTCTGAAGCTTCCTTTTGTTGAGATGCTTTAAATTTTCGATACACCCAGAGAAATATCAATCACATACGTGTTGAAAACGATACCATTCTGTGTCAATAGTGAATCTACACCGTAGATTCACTATTGACGATACCATTCTGCGTGTTCAATTCATATTGAAAATCGATACCGAATTGGCACCAAGTTGAAACCATTTCGGTATCACATTGTTAAATCACATATGTTTTCTATTAAATTTGTTAACGAAAGGTATTAAAAAGCTGTTACCGTAAATTACCAATATGACCACAACCGTTGTTGATTTTGAATCGAATTTTTTCCCTTAGTGTAATTTTATTTTATTTTTAAATTAGAAAAATTGAAAAAAGCTTATATTAAAAAAAATAAAAAAAAAACTTTATAGAACAATTTTAAATCATTATAAAGCTTCAAAAACTTTGCTAAAATATGCCAGAAATTTGTTTTTATAAACTATATTAACATTAGTCTAAAGGCTGGAAAAAAGTATTATAAACTTTCGATGGAAATCAGTCGCTATTTATAAACCTATAAGCTAAAAAGCACTTTTTTAGCCAACAATATTTTGATTAATCTTCAATTTAGAGCAATTTTTAAAATGTCGGTTAACCGGTTTTTAAGTAGAAGGTTAACCGAAAAACCGATTTTTAAATTTTACCCAATTTTCGGTTAACCGTCGAACCGGTTTTTAGAAAAGTCGGTTTTTTATAAACACTAGTCTTTTAAGGTAAAAATTTTAAAATGGAACAATTTAAGTATACTTTTCTTGAAGTGTTTGTAAATTATATTATATCCAAATATTTTTGGTATTGTTTTCCTAAAATACATAAATTTTGGAATTCAACTTTTTATATTACAGGATGTTCGTTCTGAAAATTTTTTGAAAAATATTACATATTGTCTACTTTAAAAAATCGTGCACATATATATCTCGATTTGAGAAATGAATTTTCATTCGAAAAACTCCTGTATCTCTCAGACTTTTTTCTTTGCTTTATCAGTGGATCAGAATCGATAATTTTTGGATATAAATATGTTACTTCTAATCGGATGGTAGGATGTACATATAATTTTACATAGGCGTAGCAGAGTAACATGTATCATGGGGGCTCAACACCAGCACAACCACCAGCGAATTTTCGTTCCTTACCCGATTTATTTAAACAATTAACCGAAGATTCCGAAATGTATGACGATGGTTTATTAACTGTACTCAATCAATAAATAATATTAAGCATTCAAAAAATAGATTGATAATACAGGGAAACACAGATTCTGCGGCACGGGGTTTCTCAGTCAATTAGGATACATGGTATTAATAATTACTAAGCCTCCAATCTACTTTTTTTGAATTGACCCTAGTTCTCGCAATAACTCGCAATTTGTAAAATTAAGGAGGTTGCACTATATATCGAAGCAATGAATTTTTCCTCAATGAATATTTTTCTTGAAGCCACGTACATTGAAACAAAGAATTTTTGGAAAAAAGTCCTCAATCTCCATTCAAAGTACTTCATTTATTAAAATTACTTTTTTTATGAGTGCTGGTTCATAAAAAAGATCTTAAGTTAAAATAAACTGTATTTCAAAACCGATATACTTAATGCGATTTTCTGGAAATTATGTTCAGTTTAAATGTTTGCTTTTATTATTATTTTTTGAAAATGTTTTGGAGTTGGAGAGTAATTATTTTTGTAATTTCAGTTATTCTAGGAAATATGTCTTTTTTATCATTTCATACACGTACTTTTATATCTTTTACTACTACTTATCTTAGTAATAACTTTTATTATAAGATTTAGAATATAAAATGTTCAGCACACAAGGAGATATTTAAAATTGCTAAATATTTACAATGTGCAATCAAAATATCTTTCTCAAAGTGCAGTCATATAAATACTCTAACGTTTTATTTATAAAAGACAAATAAAAAACCAAAACCTCAAGTCATTTTACTATTTTTTTCTCTTTAGGTTTTTTATTAGTTTGTTGGTTTTTTTTTCTGCATTTATTATTCCATGAATCATGCTTGCACTTTTTGTTTTCTTCAACTACAACCCCTTTAAAACACGTGCTAAAGTCATCATTGTACGTCATCATTATTACTTACCACTTTTTTATTAGTCAAAATTGTAACTTTTTGTGTACTTAGTTAGCCAAAGTTCCTATGGCTAGGCGCCATAGAACTTCAACTTAAATAAACACTTTTCAACACTCCATTTCAATTTAATTGTGTATGTTTTTTCGAAAGTATTTTTTACACATTGGCTCACACTTTCTCATTACCGAAGTCATAATTATTACCTGCAATAAAGGCAAAATAATAGTACAACAACTAAAATGTGGCAGTACTAACGATACCAATTAAATAACTGTATTTTAGTAAAATTTTATTATTGTATTTGGTACAAAACACCTCAATTATAAAAGGGAGTAAAGAAGAAAAATAAATAAATTTAAATTATAAAGTGGTAGACAGTTTTAAGGGAGTTAAAGCTGACATGGACATGGCGGTATTTTCACAAATATCTCCAATCGGGAATATTATAATATCCACTATGTATGCACCCAAGGGTGATAAAAAAAAATAATTGAGGAAATTTCTTTTTGTGAGCTACATTTAAACGTACCTGAAATTATAAAAGGGTATGTCATTTACGAGTACCAATTTGAAATTTGGCAAAATATTATAAATGATGTCCCCTTTCATAATTTGAGGTACGTTTAAATGTGCGATACACGTTGATTTTCTTCATACAATGTTGGACCACCCTAATGTATACTCATGGATAATAAAATAAGTGTGAATTTATTAAATTTTAAAATTCTGTGCTTTAAAATTATTTATTTAAACTTTTATTTTTTTTACATACAACTTATCTAAGTAAAAAAATACTTTACATACTTAGATAGTGTTCCGTTTCAAAAATAAAATGGAAATAAATTTGGAATTTCCAAACGGCTGGTCTGATTTCAATGAAATTTCAGACAGTGTTAGTAGAGGTGTAGGCGAGTTTAAGTTTTGAGTTTGTACTATATAAGCATAACGGGGGCGGGTCCAAAAGGTCCTAAAGTTGGACACCTCGGGTGTTCAAAAAATTTAAAACGATCCAGCCGATTTAAAAGATTTTTATATGAGTGAATTCTGCTAGTCGAAGTCTACAAAAAAGCATTGTCGTATGTCTAGGTTATCTCTTTTAGTTTAAGAGATATTTGGTTTCAAACATTAAAATTTTTATTTTTGAACCTAACTTGGTAAAGTTTTTTCGCTATAGCGGGTCCAAATTTCACTAGATTTTTTTGAAATATTTTTTATTTTATTAACAAATAAAAAAAATGTGTTAATTATGTTTTTGACCAAATCTTTACGGAATCAAAAGTTATAAGCATTTGAATTTGAATTTTGAAAAAAAGTCGATTTTTTGCCGTTTTTTTGCGATAAAGGTAGTTACGTTCTTTTTGAGTTATAAAAAAAATTTCATAAGTAATATATATAGTATTTATACTTTTCTGAAAGATTACTTTATGAGGAATAGTGTGAAGGAAAAAAATAATTGAAAACTTTTAAACATTTTACTGCGTGCACCAGAGTCTCTCAAAATCGACCCATTTTTTTATGATTTTCCAATTTTTTACTTAATTTCTCAAATCGCAAAGCTGGAATTAAAAAATAATTATATTTTTTACAAAGCTGGATGTGTTTTTAATCTTTTGGTAATAGAAATTTTTGCTCCCCGATATCGGTTGGGAAGATATAGCAAAAAATTTAAAAAATCCCATTTTTGGAAAAAATCCCATAACGGAAACAGATTTTGAAATTCAGGGAGTGGAGATAATCGGATTTATGTATCTTTTACTAAACATTTTTTTGCTTGTTGAAGCTCCCAGACTTGGTAAAAAAAAAACTAAAAAAAGAGCCAGATTTTTCTATCAGGGAGCTACACGCTTTTTATTTTTTTTTTTTTTTTTTTTTTTTTTTTTTTTTTGAGCTGATTTGGTTTAAAGGAATTTTGATTTGCTATCATAGTTTGCTCTCAAAACTGATTTTACATTTCTGTCATCAGATTATATCAACTTCAAATTTTTAACTTCGATTAGGGAAAGGAAAAGCGTCAAAATGTTGTTCAAATATTTTTTAAAGGTTTTCGAATTTCTTTGTGCATAAAAAAAAAACGAGAGAAAAAGATATAGTCAGTCAAGCCAGACCATATTTTATTAGACTTGGAGCCAAATGTGTGCCTATACTTATATTAAGTGTAAAATAAAACATACGAATAGAGAATATTACGTCGATGCTAACATTTATATGAATTTATTCACTTTTGGGTAATTCCCGAAAAAGAGCCTTATATAGGAGCTATAGCAAATTATCGACCGATCTTTGTAAAATTTGGCACTATAATTTATGTTTATATAAAACTTATTTGTGTCGAATATTAACTGGATACTAATAGTTTAATGGGAGTTATGACCGTTAAAGTGATTTTCTTTGTTCATATATGGGAGCACACTTATTTAGACTTAAATGAAACTTACATGTGTCAAATTTCATTGAAATATTGCAATATTTAAGGGATTTATGATCGTTAAATTCTTTTCCGGGAGGACATTTCTATGGGGGCTAGGTGAAATAATGAACCGATCATAACCAATTTCAATAGGTTTCGTCTGAGGACTGTAAAAAACTTGCGTGCCAAATTTCATTAATTTTTGTTCAAAATTGCGACCTGTAGTTTGATTACAAGGTTTACATGGACGGACAGACGGTCAGACGGACATCATTAATTCGACTCAGTAAGTGATTCTAAGACGATTGGTATAAATTAAGGTGGGTCTCAGACCAATATTTTTGGGTGTTACAAGCATCAGCACAAACGCGTATAAATATTTAAAATGGTTCAATACAAGGGAAGACCTCCAATGTTATGAAAAAGGTAAAATATTTAGAATCATATTTTTTTATGTGAACCAAAAATACATATAGTCCATTCCAGAAGATTTATAAAAAATGGCAATTTTTTTTAGGACTTTGTTCATACTTTTTATGCATATAACCTATGGAGCCATTTAAATATCTCCATTTTTATTTTATTTTTTTAATTTTGAAAAATTCGCAAATTTATTTCCGAGAAGTCAAAAAAAGCTGGAAAGTATGTAAATTTAAACTTTAATACCTCTATAAGTTGTTACTGAATTTAACAATTTCAATTGTATATAGAAAATGAATATGTCCTCTGTGAATGAAGTAATTTAAAAATAATATTATAATTAAAAAATGCACTCTTAATGCAAATGCATTTTTGAAAAATTTCTACCCACTCGATTTTAACTTTCTTTTAATATGTTGAAAAGCAATATCTTTACAAATGCAAAAAAAAATGGGACAAGAAAATCTTCTATTTTTAATATATCGAAGGCTTATATTCAAATTGGGCCTCATGCAGATTAACAAATTTTTTTTGCGTCAGACTTTTCAGTTTTCTATTTTTTATATATGGAGTTAATTTTGGAGTAAAAATTTAATTCTAACACTATGTTTTTCACTTTTTGTTTTTGGGCTATCTACAAAAAGTGTATTTTTTTTAAGGAAAAACGGGCTATCTGCAAGTTTTTGTTTGATTTTCAAAGAAATGTAAACATAAAAATTGATAAATAATGAGAATTTTCTTTGCGATTTGAACTTTTTTTAAACGTTTTGAATTAGAGCCTTAACATGTCTTACAAAATTTTTGTTATCTCAATGCAATCTGAAGAAAAAAGCCACTGAAGTTAGATTTTTAACCTTTTTTAGATGCTTATAGATCATGCGCAGGTACACCTATCATCATTTTGTGAAGCTAAGTGGGAGCACTATATCCTCGATTTAAAGACAGGATTGAACAAATTTTAATAAAATTCGTGATTATAGGCAAAATATCTTAGACACCAAAAGCAGTTTCTTAAAAAAAGTATAATTAAATAAAAAGTGCAATAAACATCGTCTTTAAAAGTTTTACACACATTTGAGTTGTTGATATGCAATTTAATACAATTTTAATTGGTTCAAAATTTGTTTGCAAAAATTTTTTTCTCGCATGCAATTTTTTTCAAAATTTAATTTTGAACACATATCCTTTTTTTTAGTAAACACACCTGTTATTTGAAATTTCCAACGTTTAAAAATGGTCCTTCCAACCACAAAATTTCGCTTTTTTATCTCCTAATTGGTATCATATCATAAATTTAACATATTGTAAATTTTTTTTCCAAAAATATTATATTTTACTTCTTTAACTTCCTATAAATAAAGCGGGCTATATGAACATTTTATAACATACAATAAAACTAATTAAGAAAAACAGGCATTCTACCATAACTTCGCAAATTATGGAGTTAAAAGATTTATTTTTCAGTGTGAGGTTTAGTAGACGTAATATTAATAACTCGTAGAAGAACGGATTCCAAAATGTTGAAAAATGAGGGAAATAAACAGTTTTTATGTTCTCCTGAACAATTGGGTCTGTGCTGTGGCCCGTTTTGAATATAAGCCCTGGAAATATTTTTTTAAATTACCATACATTTTTTCATACAAAAATTGGATTTTTTTTTTTATAAATTTTTTTTTTCTTTTTTTGGTTTTTCTCATTTAGTAATATGGATTTTATTTATTTAAAAACCAGTATAAAGTTTATTGCAATAAAACTTGTAAAACTATTTTTTTGCTAAACAATTATGTAATTTTTAGATGCATTTTTAAGAAAGTTCTTTTTAAATTTTAAATATTTTTGCTTAATATTAAGCACAATTATTTTTATTACATTTAATTTGTGACTAAAAGACTAAACAAACTTATTATGTCATAAAGGAAAAAACTGCATGGAAATTAAATGAAAATATAACTGAGGGTTATATAACAATAAAAAAGTAAAATTTAACCCTCAACTGAGCCTGCGGTCAGCTTTTATTTATGTTGCTTTGGAAGAACATATTTATTTTTACTTTACATTAGTTTCTTTTATATAAAATTTTAGCTCTTTAATGGTCATCATTAGAACCAAAATATTTTGGGAAACCTTATAAAACATATCTAGGTTTATTTTCATGGCTGTAATTAAAACTGTTTTTTTTTTTTTTTTTTTTTTGTGAGTCGCCTTAATGTATGTAAAATCAGTTAATTCTTTTTTGTAAATTATTAGCTTTAGCACAATTGCAATTTTAAAACTAATAAATGAAATTAATTTCACAATACATATATATTCTTTTTTAACAATTTAAAAGGCCCTAGGGAAACAGTTGTGTTTGGTAAATTTTCCATAACCCTATTCATCAACATAAAATATTCTTAATCCCCCAAAAATATAAAGAAACCCTATTAGTCACTTATTTAGCTTCCCTTAAATTTTGTTTTGATTATCAGAAATGCAAATTTTTGGCAAAATTATATCTTGACCACGAATGATTTAAAATTGAAGTCTATAGATTGTAGACAACGACTGAAAAAGGGGTATATGTAACTTCGGCATGATCTAAAGTCACGCTCTGCTGATAGTAGCAAACCAAGTTAAAGTAAATTTCATCAAAAAAAAAGAAAAGAAATTAAATTAAATGTAAAATTGGTATTTATAAACCCTGTTAATTTCCCTGCTTTTTTTAGTTATACTGGTCAGGGTTGTCAGATGTGGCGATTTTTCGCCAAACGTGGCGATTTTTAATTGCTCTTGGCGACTGAATTTTCCGTTTTGCGACATGGCGAATTTTTTGGCGATTTTTAACAAGGTGGCGATTTATTTGGCTAATTTTTAAAACTTTATTAAATAGGTATTCGCATAGTAAAACTATTACGTTTTCTTACTAGCTAACGTCTATTTTTAGTATTTTTTATCCAAAACGACGGTTTTCAAATGGAGGTCCGCGGTTCTCAACAAAGTATATTGAATCATTCAAATTTTCTTCACTTCAAATCTTTAGAAAATATTTTTTAATTCATTTTGTAAAATAATAAAACACAAAATATTACAAATTGAATGAAAAAAAAAAAAAAATATTTTCATTAAATTTGGAAATGATTTGAATTAACAAAAATTGAATGAATTCTTTATGAATTAATTCAATAAAGAATTAATTCTATTCAAACAAAAGCCTTTGAATTAAGCCATTGAATTATATTTTTGGGAATGGTATTATTGAATGAAAAACTATTATTTCTTAATTCAGAATTAAGATTTAAGGGAATTAAGCTAGAATTTAATTAATTCTTTCGAAGCTCTGCAAAGTTGCAAAAAATATAGAGTAAACATTTTTTTGTGTTTGTGCATGATTAATATTATCATTCTGGTAATTGTTAAAAACCATTAATGATATTTTGTCCTTGGCATAAGACGTTTATTAGCAATTTTAAAATCCATTTTTAAATACAAACGTTTTATCTTAAATTTATAATTAATTGAAGTCAAATGTTTACTATTTTCTTAAATATAGCCTGATTTAACAAAAGCAACTGGTATCAAATTGAGAATATGCCATTAATTTTTATCTTTAAGTATTAAATTATTTTTGGATTAAGAATTATTTAGGAATAACATTTGATATAAAATTGACAAAGTATCCCTTTTTTCAAATGAATATTAATTTTTATTCAAACTTGAAATTCAAGGGACGAAGCAAGAGTTTGTAAAAACCCCTGATCTAAGTCTGGGATCACACACAGCAATTTTTCCTGCTGCAATTTTGAGTTCGTAGGATAGAGAAGAGAATACTAAACATTTACATTTACATTCACTTCACCTCTCTCGTCTACGAACTCAAAATTGCAGCAAGAAAAATTGCTGTTAATGAACCCCGACTAACAAAATCAAGATCCTTAATTTATAAATATCTTCAATAAATGTTTGATAATTTGTTTTCCATCATCTTTCAAATATGAATATTAATATTTTATGGACCATAATGAAAAGAAAACGTTCATGAATAAATTAATTCTTCGAAACAATTTATAAGTTTAATAGAACAAATGTTTATTATATAATTTTAGAATTATTCTGTTAAAAAATATAATAAATTTAAATAAATTTTTAAAATTGTTGACTTAAAATTGAGTTATGTATGTCAGAAACGTTTATTGAAATTAATATTTTTGTTATTCAATTATTATTAGCTACTGAAATTATTATTGACTTTGTTGAAGCTGAATTTACGTTTTAAAATTATATAAAATTTGAAGCACTAAATATTTTAGTCGTTTTTAGTTTTTCATAAAAAAAAATATATAAAATTTAATTTTGGCGATTTTTGGCGATTTCTGATTAACAATTTGGCGACAGAGGCTCAAAAAAATCTGACAACCCTGATACTGGTTTGTTTTTATTTGAAATACAAACAAATTAGGAATATTGCTATGGGCAAAATATTAACGTGTGTACAATTTGTAGCCACATGCAATTAAAAAAAAAACAAAAACAATTTATTCTTTGTTTTACAAATATATATATAGATGAGTTTATGTATGTAAAAGCTTTTAAACTGCAAGGTGCTAAAATATGTGCTACACACACAGTTATAGAAACTAATAAGTAAGTGTTTTGTATTACAGTGAAAGATAATATTAGGTAAAAAAATTGGGAGTATGATCCAGAATAGATGGCACCAATACCATATCAATTATTTGAAAAAATAATCTTAAAAATGCTTCCCTAATACTTCAAAACTCGTATGTCGCTAAAAAGCTCCCATAAATTTTGTCACCCACTGTATACAAATTTATAGTTATATTTTTCTTTTCCACAAAAAAAAAAAAAAAAAAAAAAAAAAAAACTATTTCAAACGAGTCATAGTTTTCCAGCCTGATTGTGTGTTGGTTGTATGAAAGCAAAAAAAGAAATATACAAAGACAAAAAAATTTAATACTGCAATTGCTGTTCTGGCGCCAGTTATAAAAATAAATTCTCTATTACCGTCACACGATGGCATAAAAAAGCGCCAGCCAAAATGCGCCACGGTAATAATCAGGCCAAACTACAATAATTGTTAGTTTTAGTAGGTTGGTTTATTATACAAGTCTTGTCATATACAACCACAAACAAAGGTGGTAATTTTCATATGATAATTTCTACTTATTTTCCCAAAAAAATTCCCCAAACAAACATTATTTACTATTAAGTAATAAAGAAACAAATTATGGAATTTTTACAAATTAAAAAAGTTAATATTTGTTAAATAAATAGTTGAAGAAAATGTAAAAAGAGCGAGAAAGAACTAATAGTTCATAAAAATATGAAAATAACTATCGTTATCAAAAACATACAAAATTCTCTTCATTAATAAATTTTGTCCATAAATTCATTCATGTTTTATTTGAAGTAAAGGTGTAAGTTATAACTTTACATTATGCATTAACCCAGCAAAGAATTTGGCTGATATGGAAGCTGCTTTTACCAAATAGTAAATACAGTGGTTTCCCGGTTTAACGAATGATATATTGTCAGGCCTATTCGTAAAATCGAAAAATTCGTTAAATCGCGAATATATTTTACTAACAACATATACTTTAAAAGATTTATTTTAAAGTCTACATTTTCAGTGTTTAACGTTAAAACCAGGGACCGTAATGATTATGAGTTTTAAAATAAAAATCAACAAATAATCAAAATTTTCTTTAAGTAAAAACTTTAAAATAAAATTTTATACAAAAATTCGATTTTTATAAAAAAATTTGATATTTTTTAAAAAGTCTGATGAAAAATATATCGCCACACTTGCCTTTTGGCAAATATTTTTTTTTATTAAAAATTGCGTAATAGTTTCATTTTTCATGTTAAGTTTTATATTGTGAGCAAAAAAAGTAAAAATCACAAATAATTATTATGAGTTGAGCAAAAAAATAAAAATCAAAAATAATCATTAAAAGTTGAGCGAAAAAATAAAAATCAAAAATAATCATTAATATTGATTTTTTTCATAAAAATCAAAAAATAAAAATCATTCCGGATTCCGATAGAACATTTCTGTATTTAAAACTTTTATCCGGTTGTTCCTTGTATCTGATTTTTTTGTTTACAATTTCAAGAATAATGATTATTTTCTGTCCCTGGTTAAAACACAATTTAGTTATCTTATACCAACAAAAGTGAAAAAAAGTAAAAATAAAAGATTAAAATTCTTAAAAAATTAATTATTTTCTTCATAAATTACAAAGAATTTACTATGGTTGTCAAATGCTAGTGTGTAGGTCTTTGATTGTTAAATTGGCTTAAAAGGTAATTCTCAATTGGATGGGTACGATTTTTTTTAGCATAAACGCATCACATATATATGGTGGTACATTATAAATTGACATCGCACAAAATACAAACTAAAGCATATTAAAAAAGTATTAAAATAAATAAAACAGTTTTGCAACGCAATTTTAATTTGTTTTTTGCTGTTTTTTTTTTTTTTTTTTTATTTAGAAAATAGTTTTCAAATGAAAAAATATTGCCCAAACGAAAATCTCTAATTCTTTTCCTTTTGCATAAAAGGGGAGAATACTTAGTACTCTTTTAATAGGTTGAGATATGTGTTTATTTACTTTTTCTTATTTTTGTAGATTTCAAACCACATTTATTTAGAAAAATTCGTTATATCGAGTACTAAAATATGCAGATTGTTCGTAATATAAGGTACTCAATGTTAAAAATTTGAACGTACGTTAAATCGGGAAACCACTGTATATCAATAGGTGTACTACTTCCTCAAATAATTTATAGTCAGTAGAGGAATCTCAATTGCATTAAATTAAATGGAGAGATGACACAGTTGTTCAAGCTAAATTCTAACAAGCGCGAATGTTATATTCGGCTCGGCCGAATCTATATACCCACCATCAACTTTTTAAAATTTTACGTTATATGGAAGGTGGGCGGTAAAGTGGGCGGACCACGTCCATTTTTTGTTTCCAAGTTTACATTGGTCCTTGAACTATCTGAACTCAATTGCGTTGAAGTTTAACCTTATATGGGAGGTGGGCGGTAAAGTGGGTGGACCACACCCATTTTTGGTTTCCAAGTTTATATCGACTCTCAAACTATTTATACAAAATTTCGTTGTCGTACATGCTTTTGTTTAAGAGATATCAGCAGCAAAAAATAAATATTTTTGCATATTTTATATATAAGAGCATAATTTTATATATTTTACACTTTTTTAGTTTTTTTGCACATAAAACTCTTTTTTTTAGGGCATATTTTTGCTTGCCCAGATAATCAGCTTCAAATAGCTCTTAAAATTTTAACTGCATTAAATAAATAATATTTTATGCTGGGATGTTGGTATTATATGCTGTAATGCGGTTTACAGGTTTTAAACCAATTTTTTCTTTTGAATTTCTTATTTTTTAAATTTAAATAACTAATTACACAGATCAACAAACAAACAAATCAATAAATTGGGTGCTAAATACTAAAAACAAATATTTATTCAGTAACACTTTAAAAAAAATGTAAATGTTAAAATTTTCCATTTCATTTAATGATTTGAATTTATTTTGTACTTGTTATTGAACGATTTCTGGTGTAAACAATAAAGTAATAAAGAAAAATATATTTTTTTAAGAATTTTGTGTAATGTATGGGCTGGAATTGATAAAGTGCTATTGCTCATGGACAAATACAATCAATATATTTCAATTATTTAATAGTTAAAAATGTGAGATCAAAATTGTAATTGAACTGTAGTTTTTTTTTTTTTTTTTTTTAAGCTCACACAGAAAAAAATATTTAAAATTATTTTTTAATAAAATTATTAACTAACTTTATATTGGAATTTAATTATAGTATTTATTAATATAATTAATTTTCTAATTGGTCTACAATTTTGTTAAAAAAAAAAAAAAATGACAGCTGTTAATAAAATATAAAGAAAAATGAAAGATTTGTCTATAAAAATACAGAAACAAAATAAATTTAAGTCAATTTCCAAAAAATTTCAGCTCATTATGTATATTTAAAAATAATAATATCAATTATTATCAATATAAAATTAATTATTCTAGTTATTAATATTATCATTTTGCTCATAAATGCTGCCCTTACTCACAATAGACATGTTCAAAAAATCCATTTTAATTCAATTTAAAATTTATCAAATAAAATTGTTACTTGATTTTAAATTATTCTTATTTATAGTTTGAATTGATTTGGTTAAAAAATAAGTTAAAATTTAAAGCAGAAACTTATAACTTTAAGACAATTCTTCGGTGTCTCTTATTTAGTATTTAAAGCAAAAGTAAGCAAAATTTTAATTAATATAAATAATTTCCTAATTAAATTTTTTCGTATATATATATGTGTAAAAATTATACTAAAAGTTTGGTATTATGTAAGTAATGTATTAAAATCAATTTCTCCAGTTAACTCAAAAATAGAATCGTATAGATAGATCCCTTTTTATCTAAATGTCATTTAATTTTAAAAGCATTTTTAATAACTGCTATGGTTTTCGAAAAAGGTGAGTTTTACATTATCAGCCAATAGTTCTAAATTTAGTTTCGTTGCATTTACTAAAATTTGAATGAGGTATAAATAAAATTTTGGACCAGATTTCAATAATTACTTAAATCCTTAAAAAATTAAATGATTTTACTCACTGACTTCCTATTAATAAAAGAGGTGCGCTATTTTGTTATGATTCTTATTCACAGCTCTTGAACTATTTTCCTCAAATTAATGTTTTATAACTTTTTTGATATAAAAAATAGGTATTACTTATAATTTGTTTAAAATTTATAAATTTGCTTATATATTGGCGAAATTTAAACAATTTATTACAAATAAATAACATTTTTTCACGACAAAAAATTGCGAAATATGCACTTACATACATACGAATATGATTCTATTTATTATTTAAAAGTAGCAGAATATAGCATATACATACTTTTAAATATCATATAAACTACTAAAACCTTTCTTTATCTTAAGACTATCACAATATATTATTCTTAAAACTGTTATAATTTGCAAAACTGTCAATGCAAAGATGTTTGGCTGTACAAATAAAACACATGTGACGAGGTGGCCGAGTGGTTAAGGCGTTGGACTGCTAATCCAATGTGCTCTGCACGCGTGGGTTCGAATCCCATCCTCGTCGTAACAAAATATTTTAAAAATAAATAAATTTTAAAAATTAGAGATACATAATTAATTTAAAAAATAATTTAAATATGTACTCATATTAATTACAACAATAATTAAAACAAAAAAAACAAAGTTGTAGCTGTTATTTAAATAAATAAAATAAAGGGTTTTAGAGAAATTTACATATTATTATATTTATTGTATACTTTATATGTATATGAAAAATTTTAATTATGTTTTAGTTTCATTTTATTGATAGTAAGAAATTTATATTTATGTCATGTGTATTCTGCTATGGCTTAGTGGTTTAAATGGATAAAGCAAAACTTGCGATGGTTTTGCAGGCATAAGTTCAAATCCCGGCTGAACCTCATTCTTTTAAAACAACAATACTAAGAAAAAATCAGTTTTAGAAAAGATAAATTAGCAAATTGATTAATTTGTGAATTATTTAAATAAATAATATGTCAAAAAGAAACTTTCAAATAAGATTAGAAAAAAGAAAGTTAGTTATCTGAGAAATTTCGTTTGTTTTGGGTAAGTATTGGATTATTAAAAATGTGATCTAAAAATAGTTTGTGTGCGCAAGTAAAATGTGCGAGTTATTTTTAGAATTTTTTTAAACGAAAGTGCTGGAGCTGGTTCAAATCCCAGCAAAGCCAAACTTTTTTTATATTAATTTTTTGTTTGATTTTTTTTATTTTTAATAAAGTATAAACATTTATTTTAATATATTAAATAAAAGTGGAGGGAAAATTAATGCGATTATAGGGCAACGTTAAACAAATCGGGATTAAAAAATTTTGTAAAATGCTACTTTAGTATAAAAACATAATCAAAATCCTTACTTTAATTTTTTTTGTTATTCTTATTTTTAAACATTTTAAATTGCATATTAAAAAATATATTTATAAAATAAAAAAGCTGGATCGACGAGGATGGGATTCGAACCCACGCGTGCAGAGCACATTGGATTAGCAGTCCAACGCCTTAACCACTCGGCCACCTCGTCCCATATTTAGAACAAACACTTAAGCAACTAACTGTATATAATTATAATTAAAATGACAGTTTAAACTAAGTTTAAACCTAATAATTAAACAAAACCCTTAAAATCTTTTGGAATTAAAATAAAAACGAGAAAGATATAGTCGGTCAAGCCCGATAATTTGATGCCCTACATCACTGAGTTTGTGAAATTTTCGGAAATGGACCTAATATCGGACCCATAACAATTGGAATGATCCTTATGAAATTAGTTTACATGGTTTCTGATTATATTAAACATATTCGTATCAAATATTACCATGATACTGTTGTTTATGTGCGATTTTTGCGAATTAAAGAGATTTTCGAAAGTGATCCTTATATGGGAGCTATGCCTAATTGTGGACCGATATTCCTGAAATTCTGCACTCAGATTTATCTTTGTATAGATCTTATTTGTTCCGAAATAGACATAAATAAGGTATTTGTTAGGGTTATAAACCTATTTCGGGGAGTATTAGTATGGGGGTGAGGTGAAATAATGAACCGATAATAGCGTTCGTCGTTCAAAATAAACATATGTGCTAAATTTCATCAAATAATTTGAGAAATTGCTACCTGTAATTTGTACATAAGGCCATCCAGACAGTTGGACGAACGGACATCATTTAATCTACTCATAAAGTGATCCTGAGCCGATTAGTATACTTTGAGGTGGGATATTTTTATAAAAATCAGCACAAACGCCTAATACCCCAACCATCTTTGGTGGTGTAGGGTATACAAATATTAAGCTTGAAAATTTTTTACTAAAATGTAATTGTACGATTCTGTATCTGAAAAATATGAAAGAATTCTGTCCCACGTTAAAAAATCGTAAAAAAGGCCTTGTCTATGTCACACTAACCCAAAAATAAATCAAGCGTTGTTTTTCCTTATTATCTGTTACACTAAATATAACTTTCATCGCATAGAAAAGGTAATTTTATAAACTTTTCAAAAACAAATACAAACCTGACAGACCTGTCAAAAAATCTGTCCCATACTTCTTTACTTTTGAACTAAATCTGATAATGAGTCATGGCGCGAATTGACATTTTTTATACCCACCATCAAAAAGGTGGGGGGTATATTGATTTTATCACTCCGTGTGTAACATGTCGAAAAAATCATTAAAGACCCCATAAAGTATATATTTTCTGGCTCCTGGTTAGATTCGGAGTCGATCTAGCTATGTCTGTCTGTTGAAAGCAGGATAGGGCTCGAACGGGACAACCTAGGGGGACAAAATTTGTCTCAAATATTTATCTTATATAAGTTTGTTTGGTTAATAAAAAAGTTATGTGCTAAATACCAGAAACACAGGGTGTCCGTTATAGCTTCATTTCATACTTTTCTGCTGATATCTCTTAAACAAAAGCATATACGGCAACGACATTTTGAACAGTTAGCTTGAGGGTCGACATAAACTTGGAAACCAAAAATGGGCGTATTCCGCTCACTTTACCGCCAACCTCCCATATAAGAGCCCAAACACAACCAAACGGATTTCAACGTTGTTTTCCGCTCCAAGAGAGAAATGCAAATTAAATGAAGACGGAATCCAGCAGTGGATTTCATATATATTTTGTTTTTGTTTCTTTATATTTTTTGTGTTTGCCAACAACAAAACTACATATATAAAAAAATATTTGTCTTTCTATCTTAAATTCCATACATAA
This sequence comes from Protophormia terraenovae, assembly GCA_951394005.1. Classification (NCBI taxonomy): domain Eukaryota; kingdom Metazoa; phylum Arthropoda; class Insecta; order Diptera; family Calliphoridae; genus Protophormia; species Protophormia terraenovae. The sequence goes on from OX596075.1 coordinate 72,706,374, forward strand.
AAAATAAAAGGCAAACCTATCTATCTCTTTCTTTCTTATATAGATTTAATGTAAACTTATGTGATTCATTTTGCAACAACGGCAACACTGACAGAGAGGGAGAATGAGAAATGAGAGCTTTTGAGAATCCGTTGTGAAATTAAAATAGATTTTAATTTCCAGCGGATTCCGCTGTGTTGTTTTAGTTGTCAAATCTTCATATAAAAAAAATAATCCGCTAGGTTGTGTTTGGGCTCTAACGTATAATTTGAAAAAGTTGATGGTGGGTATATAGATAAATATTTGAGTAAAATTTCGTGGACCCATTCGAGCTCTATCCTACTTTCAACATACAGACGGACATAGCTAGATCGACTCAGAATCTAACCAGGACCCACTGAATGACAAAATTAGTATACCCCCATCAAACACGTGATACATCTGATTTCAATTACGATATAAAATAAAATATTCTCAAATAACAAAGGGAGTTTCATTTTAATATATCAAAGATTTTTTTGTTGTAAAATTTTACGTTCATGTTCTGCAAATCGGAATTAATTTTTCAACATAAAACGATCAGAAAAATATTCAAAATAAATATTTAATTTAATTTGTTATTTAAAATATTGTGAAAACGGATTTTTGGGTTTGTGGAACAGGAGCTATAACACGGTTATAAATTTTTATAAATTATAAAAATTAACACGACGAGGATGGGATTCGAACCCACGCGTGCAGAGCACATTGGATTAGCAGTCCAACGCCTTAACCACTCGGCCACCTCGTCACATAATTCGCCCGGGAAATTTTTAAATATAAAAATTAAATATAAAAAATTTTGTACATATTTTAAGAAAAAAAATAATAATAATAATCCTAGTTAAATAAGTATTATTAAAAAGGAAATATTTAATAAATTTCAAAAGATTTTTAGTTACATATTTAAATATGTTATATGATCAATACGTAAATATATATGTATGTATCCAAAAACCTCTGCAAGTACAATTTTGCACCGTGTGGGTTTTGATCCTAGACTGTTAAAACAAAGCAGGATAAACTTTGCACATCTATTTATAGCACTCGACTAAAGAGACCGAGAGGTGTTAGAGTTAATTTTCTCCCTAACATTCAAAGTACATATTTCTATATCTTTTTGTTTAACATCCCTCAGAAAAGATAACACAGCGTCTATTCAATAAATCAAAAGAATACATTTATTAAAATCGTCCCACTGTTGTTTGTGTGATGAATAATAACAAACTTTCTTTTAAATTAATGTAAATATTTTGCCGCATTATTTAACAAAAAAAATCTGGTAAATTCTATATACAAACAATTTAATCAATTGTTATAATTTCTATACATAGAATGTTTATTCTTAAACGACATTAACCGGTGACACCACGAGACATCACTGTACTTGATTTATAAAAGCCTGCAGCATTAATAATAGTAGTTTAGATATAGCACCCTATTGGATACCCATGCTAATAAATAGAAAAAATTTATTCAGGAAAATGTTGTAGTACTTAAACAGCATCTTAAAGATATTTTTAATCTCTTATAAATTTCAAGAAAATTTTCGAGAATTTTAGACATAAAAATCTGAGATTTGTGTAAAAAAATATAATTGTCTTTTTATCTAAATATAAATTGCGTGCATACAAATCTGCTTATAAAAACTAAACCAGTGGCCGAATTTTTTTTAAAATTATATTTTTATTAATGACTGTTATGTTCAAGTTCTAAACATAAAAAAATAAACTATTTTCTGTTGGTTTTTAAGGAATTATCTGAATTTTTCTAGAATTCTTCCAATTGAAGGTTTTATTGGGTTTCGATCACTTTTTTGCTCGAATAGGTCCACTTATTTTTAAACTTCGCTTCATTTTAAGCTGAGCTTTTAATTTTCTTTAAAATATTTTTTACTATAGCCCAATATCTTTCATTTGCTCGGAGTTTCGGATAATTTGTTGGATTAGCCTCTTTCGGTAAAAACACTAATAATTTCTTTATTATCACTCCATTGTTTTGTTGCTGTAATGAGAAGAATCGAGAACAAGTCTGAAGAAAGTGGATACACTGTATTTTCTTCGGAAAAGGAAAAGTCTTTTCCAAAGGCACTCATTCACGCATATTTCTGTGTTAATAGAACCAATTTTTATGAATGAAGTGCTTCTTTCCCGCATATGCATATTGCTTCCCAAAACAAAAATTTTCTTGGGAATTTTGAATTTTTTTATACACGATATTTTTCTGACATATTCCCTGTAGCATCTGCTATATAGAATTTCCGGCCAGGAAGTTAAAAAAAAGTTAGCCTGTACAAACGTTTCATCGTCTATTATATACTAATCATAATTATGAAAAAAATCGTTTGAAGAACACGTTATTTTTTTACCTCCAAATACTTGTTTTGCGTTTCTATTAGGATTTTTTTGTATTTATACGTCTTCAGGCTAGATATCTTTTCAACTTTTCTGATAAAAATTCAAAACAATTAACTTTTTTTGACACTTTTCTTCCAGAGATGAGAGGATTTCTTCTGAAAATCCTTTATATTTTGTCTGATTCCTACAGCCTGCAGATACAATTTTTCTTCTACTATCAGGTTTCCATTCAGTGACCATGACTTCTTTGTATAATATTATGGCCTAAAAAACTGTATTTTTTGACACAACTGCCTTCCTAGCAATTGTTTTATATGACGGATGTAAGATTTCATAAAAAATTTCCATTTTGTGTTTCGTTGTTTTTTGTTCAATTTCCATTTTAAGAAAAACCAGTTTCGATATAACCATGAAACTTAGCACATATTAAGTGAGCATAATGACAAATATAAACCAGTTAACAGAATTATTTAGTTTCCACCACGTCAAAAGTTATAAGCCAAAGAGCATGCACGGATTTTTTCGTGCGCAGTCCTTATGTAAATCTGACAAATAAACTTTTCGAGTTCAATTCAGTTTAAATTTTGTGGTAGGGTATGTTTTAGTTGGATTTTCGTTTCATTTCGTAATTTGTTGTTGCCTTTAGTTAGAGTGTGATATTATTTTCAATAAAAATTTATCTTATTAGTAAACTTATTTATTTAGTGAGTTGTTATTTTGTATTATTTTTTATTATTAACAATAGAAATAAAAATAAAAAAATAAACAAGACTGCGTAAACATACATACTACATACATTAGTTACAAAAATACATATAAATGTACTCAGCTACGTACATATGTAACAGAATCTAAATAAGAAGTGACTTATTAGTGACACCAAAAGCTATTCTAAAATGTAGTAAAATGATGGTCTCAATAATGATAATGTTGTTGTATATATGTAAACTAGTGGAGAAAACAAACTGTTATAATAATCTAGTATCTAGTCTCCTACACTCTACTCTAACTAAAATGATTGTTATTAATTCACACCATAATGTTAAATTGTTCGGACAAAAGGTAATGGAAAATTTGTTTACAAACAATGACTAGACAAAAAATTTCCATTCATTTAGTAATGTGAAGAGTGAGTATTTTATTTTTTTTTTTTATGAAAAATTTTTGAAAGTTAAAAAAACAAATTCATTCACTGAAACTTGGAGTAGACAGTTAAAAGAATACATTTTGTATTAACGACGAGGATGGGATTCGAACCCACGCGTGCAGAGCACATTGGATTAGCAGTCCAACGCCTTAACCACTCGGCCACCTCGTCTTGTAATTAGAAGGATTTTTATACACTTTAAAAATTTTTTTAGTGAAAGGATAATTTAAGACTTTAGAAATAAGGATTGCGATCGAAAAAATCTTAACACACGTTTTGCCTCATAACTTTTTTCCGAATCAATATTTAAAATTTGTTTTGATCTAGTTATCTTTGAAAAATATGTCAGTTGTTATTTTTAATGACAACCATGTTTATTTGTTGTGAGTTTGATCGAAAAGAGTGACGAAAAAGATGTACGTGCTATTAATTATTAAAAAATTTCAAAAAAAATCCAAATTGGTCCTACAAATAATTGGCCGAAGAATTAAATGTCTGCTGTCAAACTGTTTCCCAGGTTATTCAACAGTATCAAGAGAATTTGACCAATGATAGGAAACATGGTTCGGGATGAAAAAAAGTCCACATGATATTGAGAAGGCCAAGAAATTTGAAAGCATATTGAAAAGATCTCCAAACGCATCTGGTAGAAAAGCAGAACGATTAGCTCAGTGCTCTGACTATTTGGTGAGAAAAGTTAAAGCTAATGCGGAGTTGAAAACTATAAAGTCCAAAAAGTTACAGACAGGAATGCTGCAAAAAAATTAGAAACCAAGAAAAGGGCACGGAAATTAAAATCAAATTTCATACAAAAATACTCATGTTGTATAAAGAACGACGAAGCGTATGTACTGGTAGATTTTTCGCAGCTTCCGGGTCAAAATTTGTATATTGTATATAGGACAGAAAAGCTGACGAAATTTCCTAAAGAATTCCTGGTTTTGCAAGATTTATGCAGTTGGGGCGAAAGAAGAAAGTCATTTGTTACAGTTGGCTCTTTAAATATCGAAATATACATCAATGTTTGCAAAAAAGGCTTCTTCCTTTAACAAGAGAGCTCAATGTGTCCACACCAGGGACTGTAAATAACATTTATTTTTAATTTTTTTTTTTTTTTTTTTGGGCAAAAATTAAAGTTATTTTGTGATTTTTTTTTTTTTTTTTTTTTTTGAGCAGAAATAAAAGTTATTTGTATATAGGACAGAAAAGCTGACGAAATTTCCTAAAGAATTCCTGGTTTTGCAAGATTTATGCAGTTGGGGCGAAAGAAGAAAGTCATTTGTTACAGTTGGCTCTTTAAATATCGAAATATACATCAATGTTTGCAAAAAAGGCTTCTTCCTTTAACAAGAGAGCTCAATGTGTCCACACCAGGGACTGTAAATAACATTTATTTTTAATTTTTTTTTTTTTTTTTTTTTGGGCAAAAATAAAAGTTATTTTGTGATTTTTTTTTTTTTTTTTTTTTTGAGCAGAAATAAAAGTTATTTGTATATAGGACAGAAAAGCTGACGAAATTTCCTAAAGAATTCCTGGTTTTGCAAGATTTATGCAGTTGGGGCGAAAGAAGAAAGTCATTTGTTACAGTTGGCTCTTTAAATATCGAAATATACATCAATGTTTGCAAAAAAGGCTTCTTCCTTTAACAAGAGAGCTCAATGTGTCCACACCAGGGACTGTAAATAACATTTATTTTTAAATTTTTTTTTTTTTTTTTTTTTTTTGGGCAAAAATAAAAGTTATTTTGTGATTTTTATTTTTTTGAGCAGAAATAAAAGTTATTTTGTAATTTTTATCACTTGAAAAATCATATTTTTATGAATTATATTTTTGTAAATTAATCAAATCATTAATTCGTAAATTAAAAAATTCATAAAATCATAAAAATATGATTTTTCAATTCATAAAAATAACAAAATAACTTTTATTTCTACCCAAAAAAATGAAAATTCTAAAATAACTGTTATTTCTGCTAAAAAAAAAAAAAAATCACAAAATTACTCTTATTCTCGGACTTTTATGATAAAAGTCATAACTGTTACGGTCTCTGGTCCACACATTTTTGGCCCGATTTGGCATCAAGTCACTACGGTAAGAAAGCTCTGGAATGGTACCAAAATAATAACATAGTTTTTGTACCAAGAGAGGTCAATTTTCCAAATTGTTCATAGCTTAGACCAGTGGACAGATATTGAGCTCTTGTGAAAAGTGAATTTAAGAGCACAAAAAAGGTGTCCCAAAATACCGAAGATTTTAAAAGAAGATGTGCACACTGTTCCAAAAAAGTGACTGAAGCAACCATGAAATCTCTAACGGAAGGGTTAGCAAAAATGGTCCACAAGTTCATAAGTAGTGGTTAGAACTATAAAAATTATATTTTTTTCAACGCACTCCTTATTTATGAAATGATGATTTTGAAAAATACTTGTGAGATCTTATATGTATTTTATGAAACTTAATTTCACAACAGCTGATTTATTTTCAAAAAGCTTACAAATTTTACAAGATAATTTAGATGAAATTTGTATTGTCTAATATGTATACATTTAAAGAATGTTTAAGGGATTGTTTGGAGTTTTTAAAATATTGTTATTTATGTATATATGTATGTATGAACAACTGTTTCGACAACTTTTATTAATGTATATAAAATCACGAAAATAATAAGTCCCTTATTTAATGAACAAAGAAAATTTTATAAAAACGCTGTCAAACTACTTTTTTGTGATTCTGTTATACGAAGACTATTCAAACGATGTGTACACAGAAAAAAAATGGACTTCAATTACAAAATTTCTTATACATACAATGTAATTAATTTTTATTTGATTTTGCTATAATCATTAAAATGATAATACGATATTACGAGTAATAACTAGAATAATTGATTTTATTATTACTGCTTTTTCTTAAATATATATAATGAACTGAAAATTGACTTAAATGATTTTTATTTTTCTTTATATTTTATTAAGAGCTATCAACTTATTAACTAATTATAAAATTAATTATATTAATAAATAATATAATTAAATTCCAATATAAAGTAAATTAATAATTTTATTAAAAAAATATTTTAAATATTTTTTTTCTGTGTATTGAGAGGCTGAATGCAAGAAAAGTACTAAAACAAAATAATTAGTATTCAGTACATTTTGATAATTTTTTTTCCGCAAACATTTGCAAAATCAACTACTCTAAAAAATTAATAAATAAGTAGTATTATAGACCCGCAAATTGACAACATCAGTGTATAAAATGACATCATTCAAAAATTCTAAATAAAAAGTGAAAATTTTATAGCGTAAATATAATTTCAATGTATTTATGCCAAGATGAAATTGGGCTAAATTATTTCTAAATGTAGTAAAAAAAGAAAAAAAAAAAGGCAAAGATTTTTTGTAAAACGTTAAAGATATTTAAACTAAATTTTACATGGGGTAGAGGATATACCTCCAAAGTTGGTCACCTTTGGTACGTAATTTTTTAAAAAAAAGTTTTGAATTTAAAACAAATTTACATATAGGTAGTCCTTGTAAAACTCTAAAAAAACAAGCTTACATGTATAGATTATCTCTTTTAGTTTAAGAGATATTTAGATCGAAGGAAATTTTATAATTTTTTTTTTAACATTGAAGGCCTTAATTTGGGCCCTAAATTTGTTAAAATATCTACTCGATTTCTTCTAAACAATAATAGTTCAGGAATACTTATTGGAAATTTTTTTGAGTTTTCGACAAAAGTTGTATACAAAATAATAAAATTTTTAGTGCCAAATCATTGCAAATATATTGAAATTATAGGCAAAAAAAAAAAAAAAAATCTTTTAATATTATCCCAATAATGGTACATCGTCTCAAGCACAAAAAGTCCTTTTCAGTGCGGACCAAAAAAATAGGATCAGTAGTAAATTTGTCAAAATTTTGTGTATATATTTATTTTTTTTTTTTTTTTTAATTTTTTTAAACTTTATATTTTTTAAATGTAAGAAAACTGAAAAAAGATAAGAATCATTATCTAATTACGAGAACTATTCGTACCAAAAAGTATCTATACACTAGGCACTTTAAATATATGGGAAAAATCGAAAAAAAAAAGTTCTTCGGGAACAAAATATCACCAGAAATGTTTATCAAGTCGTGAACCAACAAGACTATACCAAATTTCTTAGGAACATAAATTTCTTCAATGAATATGAGCAGACAATTGGCGAAAACATAATATTTTTAAAATATCATTCCGGGAAAAAATATCAAACCGGGAAAATTCTTAATTAGTATCCTCATGTGCCAAAAAATATAAAAATTGCAGCTCTATATCTATACAGTATCCATAGTATAAATTGCATGTAGTTTTTCATACTTTCTACGTAAAATTTAAAGTAGTTTTACTTAATATCAAACACATATCTCTACTCTAAACAAAGTGCAGAGATTGCCTTGTCTCTCAATTACTTGTTCAATGAGTTCCACTCCCCAGTCCAGTTTGGAGACTATGCTAGTCATTCTTCCCCTTGATATTTTCATTAGAAATATCTCCGCTCTACGACTCAAAGAGTGAGGCGAACATAGGCTCGACTGCGTTGGTCATGGCACTATTTTGAATGTAATAGGCAGATTAACTCTTATACAGGGAACCGATTATTTGATACCGAAAATTAATTTTGATAGAACTTTCGACTCTAGAATCACATCTGTGGAAGATTGGGCAGCAAATTCCGTTTTTAAGGAATATGCAATCTCCGTATTCACTGATGGATCGAAGACGGATACTGGCACTGGCTTGGGTATTTTCTCGGATTACCCAATTCGTGTACAGTTTTCCAGGCCAAAGTATATGCTATCAACACGGCAGCGAATTCAGGAGTTTCAGTTCTGATGTGATGATGATTGTATACGCTCCTTAACTTAGCTAAGACACCTCTGTCAAGAACTCTCTGGCCACTCCGGTCATGGAGCAGGACTAGAGCATTACTATCTCTTGACAAGTCATCGATAAGGCTTCTTGTAGGTATTATTATAGGGCACTGTATGATCGGGCGTCGGAACATCTGGGTTACCCAGGAGATAGCTTTTGTAGAAGTTGCTTGGATGAGGAAGAGGAGGAGTCCGTACAACACTTATTATACGAATGTCCAGCACTGAAAGGGCGAAGACTGATTCTTCTCGACAGAAAAATCTTTCATGATCTGGATTGTCTCAATAACATGCCGCTGTAAAACCTGATTAGGTTTGTTAGAAGTACGGTTTGGTTTCAAGGTGGACCAACGGAACATTAGTTTTGTTTATAGGAGTGAAGAGGAGCATTTTCCCCATATAGGGCGAGTGCACTCGCAATGGCAGGTGACCCTCATAACCTAACCTAATATCAAATTATATTGCGAATTTCTAAATTATAAATTTGAATTAAGCGCAAGTTTTTGTACATTTGAATCCACTGTGAGATGTTTTTTATTTTTTTATTCAGATAAAGTGGTCTTTAATTTTTAGTTTTAAGATTTGAATACATATTGTGAGGCCTTAAAAAGGTAGATTCAATATATAAATAAAGAAAACGTTAAAAAAAAAAATGTTATTCAACCTAAACATTAATTTAAAAAAAAATTAAAAACAAATACATTAAATACAAATTCTTTTACGATCGGTCCCAATGTACATGTATAAAGTTACTTTTAATTTTATCAAATCTACAAACAGATATTGCATGTTTCAAAAACATGTAAATAAAATTAAAAGTTCAAAGTCCTTTCGCTTACTATTAATAAAACTTAAGGTTGTGTTATCGAAACCCACGCCCAACATTTCCAATGTTCGATGTTCATTATCATTCAATAAATTCTATTTTTAATTTTTATATTTTATCTAAAAAAAATGTTAAAGTAGTGCAGGTAAGTAGTTTTTACCTTCCGCTGAAATAAAAACTACATAAAATTGACATTGAACTTTAAAGGTGTGCGATAAGAATACAACTAAGTACATAAATATAATGTATATCTATATATGTGCTCGTATATAAAAGCAAATAAAATTATTTTATATTTTTAGAAATTAAAAACAGATAAATTATGACCATGTCGCAGTTTTGGTGATATGCTTTGGAATAGTATAAATAGATAGGTATATATTTTGTTTATAAAATATTAACCTACTAAGTATTCTGAATTTATTTATATAAACTTCTGATGTCCTATTTGTTGACAATTACCATTTAGCTTAATTAATTGTATCATTTATCTAAATAAACTTGGTTTAAAGATGATATTTCTAGTTTACAAGATAAACCTACATAAGCGGATTTAATTATTTAATAAGAAAATAAATAAAGAAACCCACCTAGAACACCTTCAAACCAGTTCCAACTGGCAATTATTAAGAAAAAATAACAACTAAAAAACTAAAATAAAATAAACTCTGCATAAAACAACTAAACTGCCACTCAAAGTAAAATTGTTGTCATTAATTATAAAATTATCATTATGAGTTATATCTTTTTTTTTTCTTCTTTGTCTTTGTAGCATTTTCAATTTTAATTTGAACTAAAACTACGCCCGTCATTAATAAAGACTTAATTATAGAACGAAGTAGTTAGTGAAGCAATTATTAGCTTCTTTTCTTTAAGACTTGTAAGTTGCAACTCAAAACAAGCGAAAAGACAAAAGAAATGAAAAATAAAATTGCGTCTATATGACATGCGTTTAAGTCGGGGTATGGCGTCGGTTAAAAATTATGTCATAACATGACTGTTGTCTTGCATTGTCTTGTGTGTATATTTGTTGTGTCGCACATTTATGTTACTAATTAAAGACTGTGCGAAAATAGGCGTTTTACTTTAAAGTCATTTATAAATAGTTTTAAACTGTTTATACAAGTAACTAATTCGAAAGCAGAGTAATATGTATTATTTGATTTGCATATTTAATAAAAAAAAAAAAAACGGCTGCCAAAGGCAGAGAGGGTGTACAAGCATAAGTGGCTACATGCATACCTATATACATACGTATGTGTTGTTAAACCAATAAAGAAATGATTTCAAATGAATTGTAAAATTAACAATTTAAAGGCGTTGGTTGGGAAAACCCCTTGCAAAAAATGCAATCACAGTGCAATTCTAAAATTTCTTTTTGTTATTATTTTTCCCCATTGAAATGTTGTCTGAGTGCTGAAAAAAAAGTGAGCAAAATTTATGGAAGTTATAAAACAAACATGATTATTTTATAATAACATAAACTGCATATATACTACATATCATTTGCATAACCAGGGCAACCAAAAATACAGTTTTACATAATTGCTAGTTATTTGCCTATTTTGGATCATTTAAATCATTTTGGCATCGGATTGTAGCATATTTTTGATTCTTTTCATATAATACTCCGGCTTATTGCACATTTTTTTATTAATTAAGGGAATATTTATGCATATTTTATCATTCAAAAATCATTTTACCCTATTTTGCTTATTTTTTTTCCTGCTTTTATAAATGAAACCAATAAACGAATATCTTTGCAATCCTGTTTTTATACCCACCATCAAAAAGATGGGGGTATATTGATTTTGTCATTCCGTGTGTAACATGTCGAAGGAATCATCAAAGACCGAAGGAAAGTATATATTCTCTGGGTCCTGGTTAGATTCTGAGTCGATCTAGCTTTGTCCGTCCGTCTGTTAAAAGCAGGATAGGGCTCGAACGAGACAACATAGGGGGACGAAATTTGGCAAAAATATTTATCTGATATAAGGTTTGTTTGGTATCGGTTGATAAACAATAAAGTTATGGGCTAAAAACTAGAAACACTGGGTGTCCGTTTCATACTTTTTTGCTGATATTGCTTTAATAAAAGCATGTACGACAACGAAATTTTGTACGTATAGTTCGGGGGTTGATATAAACTCGGAAACCAAAAATGGGAGTGGTCCGCCCACTTTAGCGCCCACCTCCCATATAAAGTGAAAATCAACGAAATTTTGTACAAATAGTTTAAGGAACAATGTAAACTCGGAAACAAAAAATGGGCGTGGTCCGCCCACTTTTCCGCCCATTTCCCATGTAACAAAAGATTTGAAAAAGTTGATGGTGGGTATATAGTTACGGCAGAGCCGAATATAACATTCACGCTTGTTAAAGATTCCCCTTTGGAATCCGTTATTACGGATATATTAAGGCTTTATCTTTGGCGATCCGTGCCCAGGTGCCATCCGCTTTTCTTAAAGGACTTTGTCGTTCTACTGGTGGTTTAATGTTTCTAACTGCTTTCCAGAGGGAGAAGTTAGTATACTTGGTATTTGTCAGACTTTTAATATAGTTTCTATTTCTGCATTCCTTTTCTAATAGAAGGGCACTTCTGAGTATTTTACTTGCAGCAGACAGCCTCTGCTCTTCTCTTCTTCGTTTTTTTTTTTTTTTTTTTTCAGAGTTTGAAATTTGTGTATGTTTTTTATATATTAGCCAATTGGTTTTAAATAATGGAGTTTCAAAATTAGTTTTCCCCTAGTAGGTAACTTCTACTGGGGAATGGTCAGAAAATAGATCGTACGAAATTTCCGCTGTTATCGAGTATCGATGTACGTTTTTACGTATCACAAAATCTATAATATCTGGAATTTTTCTAGGACCAATTGTAGGTTGTAGTTGGTGATATAAAATCCAAGCCATTTTTACAATCAACTAGAGTATTGTACAGCTGTCTGCCTTTGGGATTCATTAGTCACCACAAGCCAAGAAACGATCTCCCAACTTACCAAGGAATTGTTCAAACCTTTCATTTGATAGTGAAAATCTTGGGGGACAGTATACTAAGCTTAGAGTAAGTTTTCCAAATCCACATGCAATATGTATTGAGTTTGCCTGCAAATAGTTCTCTGAAAAGTTTTCCATGGTATAGTGTGTTATTCTATTTCTTACTAATATATCTAGAATAGGAAAATTATTTGTAAGATGAGTTTACGAGATTATCATTATGTCAATACATTTATTTTGCATTAAATTGGTCAATTAAGATTAACAGTTGATTACAGAGTGCAACAAGAAAAAATTAACTCAATAATTCCAACGCAAAGTGAAAGCGTAGTCTATTAAACTCCTATTAAAACTCCCAAATAGGATTTCAAAGCTTTTCAAAATTTAAATTAAATTATTTAATCCAAATATATTTTCATTATTTTATAGACTACTAGCATTATTATACTATATTGTATTTTTTCTTTACACATATTTTTGTCATAATATTGATAAATTTATTTTACATGACCTTATGTCTAAACTACTGAACCGATTAAAATAAAAATTGTAACATATATATATATTATTGAAGGAAGTACTGACTGATTGCCACGCCCAGTTTTTGCAAGAAAGGATTTCTTTGCTTCGTAGTAAGTTAATATAAAATATCATCAACATTTTGATGATGTTGATAAAAATTATCACAGTATAACAAAAGTGGGCGAAAGGTTTGGCATTCATACAGACTAAATTTTATAATATAAAATATTTTCTATTCCTTCTGTATGTCAAATTTAATGTGAATTGTCTTAGTATCATCAAAAAAGTAGCTAAATTGATTTTTACTGAATGTGAAAAATACTTGATATATAATAAATAATAATAATTATTTGCAAAATGTGGGCATGGCATTTCGATTGTGAGTACTCATATATTGCAATCAATCTTGTTATGAGAAGTGGGTGTAAAAAGGAAAGAGCATTTAGTTAAAACCTTACATAATATCTAAGAGAAGCCTTATACTCTATTAAACAATAAAAACCCATAAATATATAGAAATTTACAGATTTATATATTTTTTAATTACCACATAAATCGAAATTCGTACTAACTTTGCAAAACCCTTTGAAGATTTGACTGACCTGATGGTATACTTTCATTTCGCATTGGAATCATTGAGAAAATATTTGATGATTCAAAAATTGTCTCATAGTTTAAATTTTAACTAGAACAAATATTTTGAATTTTCCAATTTGAAGAGCAAATTTTTATGCGCTTTTTTTAGAGCATATTTTTTTTGCCCGGCTTATAAGTAATATATACATACATATAACGTAATATATACATTAAACGTCTTTGCAATTTATCAAAACTAAACTTGGCTTCCACTTTGCACTTCAAGGAGTTCAATTTCAACACCTGTCATTTGAGGAGGTCACAGATCACAGAAAAATATAACTTTTACACTTCTAACCACTAGTTATGACCTTTTTTGGAAACCCTTCCGTTAGAGATTTGATAGTTGCTTCAGTCACTTTTTTAACAGTCTGCCCATCTCCATTTAAAATCTTCGATATTTCACAAAAACAAAAGTCTCTTCACTGGTCTTAACTCCGGACAATTTAGAGGATTGAACTCTCTTGGTACAAAAACTATGTTATTGTTTTGGTACCAATCCAGAGCTTTCTTACGGTCAAAAATATGTGAACACATTGTGCTCTCTTATAAAAGGAAGAAGATTTTTTTTTTTTTGCAAACATTCTTTGATGTATTTTTCGATATTTATAGAGCCCAAATAGTCTGAGCACTGAGCTAACCGGGCTGCTTTTCTACCAAATGTGTTTGGAGTTCTTTTCAATATGCTTTAAATTTTCTTGGCCTGCCCAATATAATGTGGACCTTTTTTCTTCCCGCACCATGTTACCTATCAATGGTGGATTCTCGTGATACTGTTTAATAACCTGGCAAACAGTTTGATAGCAGACATTTAAAATTTTTTAATAATTTATAGCACGTACATCTTTTTCGTCATACATTTTGATCAAACTCACAACAAATAAACATGACAATTATGACATATTTTTCAAAGATAACTAGATCAAAAAAAGTTTTGAATATTGCTTCGGAAAAACGTTATGAAACAAAACGTGTGTTAAGATTTTTTCGATCTAACTGCTTAAATGTAGTAAGGCGACATTGAAAACAGTGACTTTATTACCCCCTCAAAATTTACCTCGATATGTTTTATGATATTTCCCAAAATATTTCGGTTCTACTGGACCATTTAAAAAAAAAAAAAATAAAATATTTTTTCAGTTGTTATTGTTATTTTCTTCCAAAGTAACATATAGAAAATGTGATATCATTTAAAAGGTATTTGGAAGGTGCGTCCATTGGTATATAAAACATATCCAAGAGTGACCTCAATATTTTTTTATTTCATGAAATTTTTTGGAATTATTTTGTAAGATTTTTTCACATCATTGTTTGTTATTTTTATTGAAAATTCAAATTAGTAAATTTTTGCTTGCTTTTAGACATAAGTTTTTGGTATCTATTTAATATTTGTTTCGAAATTTGTTCAATTTCGTGGTTTATCAAACAATCAATCTTATTTAAAATTTTATAAAAACATAGTCAATATGGGTATCAAAATTCTTATTTTTATAAGAACTACATGCTTAAATTAACACATTTACGGAAATTACAAAAATGTTTATATAGAAACAAAAAACATTAACGGATAATGTAAAAACTAAAGTAATGTTTTATAAAAAATGTTTTTACAGCCTCAACAATCTTAATTGAGTTCTTTAAAGAGTTTAACGTTTTATAACCAACGAACGTTTTCAATACATAAAATTTTCTTATTTTTAGTGCTTTTTGGATTTTTTGCATTCACTGTTAATGTTATTTATTGATTTCATTGCAATTTTTGTTAATATTTTAGTTCAAATTGGTAGCTCTTATCAAAAGAAGAATTTTGATACCCATATAAACTATGTTTATGTAAAATTTTAAATCAGATTGACTGTCTGATGAATAACGAAACTGAAAGAATTTTAAAATAAATATTGAACAGACATCAGCAACTCATATCTAAAAGCAAGTAAAAATTTTAAAATTTGACTTTTCATTAAAAATAATGAACAATATTTTGAAAAAACTTAAAAAATTGGATGTTTCGTGGAATAAAAAAATATTTAGGTCACACTTGGATGTGATTTATGTACCAATAGACGCGACTTCCAAATACCTTTTAAATGATACCACATTTTTTATATGTTGCGATGAGAAAAAATACAAAAAAAAAAAAACCTTTTTTAAAAACGGTACATCTCACAAATGGTTAGCAGAAGAACCAAAATATTTTGGGGAACATCATAAAACATATCAAGGTAAATTTTGAGGGGGATAACAAAATCACTTTTTTTCTTTCCATAGGGAGTGGTCGTCTTAATATATAGGTATTTATGGAATTTTAACAAAGCAACTTAATTCGAATTTAAAATTTTTCTGGATAACTAAAAAAAATTCGAATAGAAAATTTGACGTTAAAATTTATTTTACTTTATAACTCCTTAACTATGTAAGGTTTCATTTTTACACCGCTAACTTTGGCCTCTGAACTTTTGAAGTCAATAAACTTTATACATAACATTTTAAAGTAGATAGCCCTACCATCTAAATTAAACTTTAAGATTTTACTATGAATAGTTCCTAATTTATTAGCAACTCTAAATGTATACCTCCTGAAAGTTAAAATTTTGACAGTAATAATGTTCAAAGTGAATCCGAAAATTAAATAAATAAAGCGCAACTTTTTAAATAAGGCGAATGCAAACTACTAAATTTTATTATTTTTTTTTTTTTTTTGTGTAGGGAAAAATGTAGGAATTTTTCTTTGGTGGCATTGGGAAAAAAGGGATTTATTTGAATTAGTGTAGGGATTTTTCAATAAGACTTCTGGCAACACTGAATCAACATTATCATGATTCGAACCATATAAACCATTTTTTGTTCTCTTTTAACTGTTACTTGTTCTCGAGATAAATCGTTATATATAAAATTGATGAAGTTACGCTACATCAATTAAATTCCAAAAAATCTATTTTAAATTACCTCCAAGTTATAACTACAAGTTATAACTTAATCTGCACATTACATTTCGTGGTAAATTGAAAAATTTGTTATGAGATCCAGGACATATTTTAAAATATTTCAGATATTACATATAGGGATAATTTAACATAAAGAAAACTACTTTTTATTTTAAAAACATTTTTTTATAAAATCTTGCCCTCAATAAAAATTTAAGCTTGCGAAATTTATGGGGAAATTGTAACAGCCCCTATCAGAGTCACAAACAATCATTTAAATGTCTACGATCATACATTCATAAATTTTTTTATTTCTTATTTATTCTCTAAAAAATAACTTCCTGCGCCTTATTTCCTTATTACAATTTTAATATTTTTAACCAAATTTGGTTATTACAAATTTCTTTGGCTCCCAAAAATAGAGGAAGTTAGTCACAATATTTAGCAACAGATTTTCACTTAACCTAAAAATTATAATAAATATAAATAATAAACTCAACCAGTTTTGGCCACTTAAGCCATTTTTTTTTTTTTCAGAGTCATATTTGTCGGTCGATTTGTGTGACTGACTGACTGAGTCAGTATCAGTAAGTAAAGTCTTGTCTCTTTATGTTTTATTATTATTATTATTTATTTTCTTCTACAAACAAGTGATAGAAGTCATTGTTGATGATACCGGTTATTGTAGTTGTTGTAATGCGCTTGTGTTTTTTTTTCGCATTTTACTTTAAATTCCCACAACATCCGGTTTTTGTTTGTTGTATAAAATAAAGCTTTTGTTGATATTATTAAGTATGTGTATGTTTTTTCAACCCAAACGGATGTGCTTTACTTCCACACTGCAGTCAGTGCTGCGCAGTTTAGTGCATTCAATTGCTCTGCGGTGCTATGTTATGTTGTTTAGTGCAGTAGATTCTCAGGCAATATTACACACAAACAAACAAACAAACAATACATTATGTATGCAGTAGTTGTCAGTTGTACGGACTTGCTAAAATTATAATATTTAGTTTTTTGTTGTTACAAACGACTTTTCCCCATCTACCGACAAGCAGCAGTAACGGTTACAAGAAAAATTTTAAAACTAAAGAAACACTAATATTGCAATGTACATACGTACATACATATATATGTGTAAATGAATATGTGTCTATTTTGTGAATTTAAAAATTCGCGTTTTGCGTGGCTACTAAAAGCTATATAGATTAGAGCTTTAAAACATTGATTTAAAACATACATTTGATTCTTTGAAATCTACATATACATACATACATATGTATGTATATGAAAATGAATATGTGTCTGTTTGTTTGCACTTATAGACAGCTTCAACTTCATACAGTAAGCAATAAATTTCAAATAATTTACACTCAGGCCCCCATTTGAGTCGTTTCGCTTTGCGTCATTATTTGAAACTTAAATATTTTGGATTGTGTCGCTATAATTTCGATTTGATTTAATTATTTTGCAGCTCTGATATTGGAACTCACACTACTCTGTCAAGATACATTTTCATACTCATGACTTTACTTTGTTTCTATAAGTATATGTATTTATAGTCACTTTAAGTATTGTGCTCGTGTTATAACAATAACCTATCGATCTATACACATTAAGGTAGCCCAGTTTATATGGGGAAGAAATGGGATATTCTCAACTAAAGTTTATTTAATTTTAAAATACCACATTTAAAAAACTTTGTTTTGCGTAGGCGATTGATAATATATATCGTAAATGACTGAGACCACCCTAATATTTATGTGTAGTATGCAGCAGTATGACGCAGCTGATCAAAATCTATGTATGGTAATCATTTGCAGTTTAATAATGATAATGCGAATAATAAGCGTGCCATACATTTACTTATTTTGTATCTTGTTTCTTTTCACAATAAGTTCCCAAACAATAATCGTTTGTTGATGTTGTTGTTTTTATTTCAGCACACATCCGTTTATTTTGTTGTAGCCACTAAATAAAAAATAAATGTGCAATTTTATAGATACACAAGTATAAGTATTCATACATACATATATACATGTATGTATCTGTTAATATATTTCTTCCTCTATTTCTCATTAAAAATGTATGCTAAAAAATTAATAAAATGCTACTAAAAATATTTTTTATATTTGTCAACTAAAAACGATGAGCCAGTCAGTCATTCATTCATTCATTCATTCACTCTCTCAGTCATTGTCATTGTATGAATGTAGTGTCATACAATTCGCAATATGTGACTCATGGACAAAAATATGTGATTGACATACAAATAAAGTTCATATTTTTTGCCAGTTTTTTTTTTTTTTTTTAATTTTAAATATAATACATACAAACAAATTATTCATATTTTAGTTGTGTCGTCAACAATTACGAGAACCCAATCATTTATATGTTTAAATAGGGATTTTTTTTTTTTTTTTTTTTTTTTGGAGAAAAAAAAAACATACTTTAATAAAAAATATGTCTATTTGTTTAATGAATTTTTAATTAATTAATTAATAAAGTTTCACTTGTTTGAATATGAAATATGTATTTGCTATTTTTAGATTTATTTTCAAAAGTATTCGTATGAGATTTAGAGTTCTTTCAACTGGCGCCTTTTTACTGCGCTTGCCCGCCGGCCTAAAGTTTATACGAGTATGCTGGATTTATTTCATGAAAAGTTTTACTTTTTTCCTCCAAGCTCATTAAATTAACATAAACACTTGACTTTTAATTTTAATTGTAGGTAAATATTCATAACACGTTTCGCATGTGTTCAATTACGCGTGTTACTATTTTTAGCTTAATAATGAATGAATGAATGAATATGAAATTTCTGAAGAGTATTTTACTATCATTAATTTCCGTGAGCTTGAAATTCCCCAGTAGAAAGGGATTTTGCAGATATAATTTATACGGAAATTATGTCTCACTTAATAATTTCATATGATTTCTTAAAAAGTTTACAGAGTATCACATTGTGGACAAAAATATAGTATTGTATCAAAACCCATTAATCAGAATCTCAAATATATATATTTAATATATACATTTAACTTTAACTAGCTTTGTGGCCAAAAAAAAAAACTTTCGAGTATTTTTGTGAAATAGTTTTCAAAAAATGTGTAATTTGTTGCTTGTTATAAAAAAAATATTTTTCACCATTTAATTAGAAAGTAAAGAGTTTCTACCTCTACACTTCCGTGTCTGAATGGTAGTACGCAGGAATTATTGGATCATCCGGATTATCTCGGTTTGTTCCAGGACACTAAATATTACGAAGAGATTAAAAAAGGCAGAAACTCCTTTGCAAACGTTGGGGATTGTGCTCTGGGATGATCTGGTAGCTAAACACTATCTTTATGGAAAATGAACATCAGGAGACTGATTGAGAGACTTTGAAGATCGGCGACGTAGTGTAGTAAGAGAGCTTTGAGAATCTCTCCCACTGCTGATTTGGAGGCGTTTATTCTCATTGACCTAGTAAGCTTTGAACACGTCTATTGGGCTTAAAAAAATTTTACAGCGGTGGGCTAATACAATTGGATATTGTTTAAACAAGTTTGCAATCGTAAATTGCCTTGTTGTCTCTGTTTGGTGGTACCGAAGCAAATTTTGTGGATTATAATTAGACACCAGCATTATGGACTACGTATTTTCTGTGCCGCTACACACTTCATCAGCATTCGTGGTGTCTTATCCATTTCGGTTTTGTTGAAACCTAAACATGGCACCCGCCTTGCACTGGGTGCAATTTTGAGGGACTCAGTTAGCAAATCTATCACAAGGATGAGTCTATACTCTTCATTGGTGTCTCTAAACTTGATGGAGGAGTCGGTGGAGAGATTTTCACCTACTTAAACATTCCAGTAACTTTAAGGAGGAAGTGATGGCTATACATGAGGTGGCTCGATATTAAATATCCTTTACTCTGTCAGCCAAGCGGTTATAAAGACCTTTGCGGTAAATACTCTGAACAAAATCTGCCTGCAGTACAATCTGCACTTAATTTGGGTGGCAGGGCATTGTAATATAAAAGGTAATAGTTTTTTAGATGAGCTCGTCGGAGAAGATACTACACAGAGATCCTTATGGATAAGAAGAATTTAGGTGTACCATTGGCTATCAGCAAGCGTAACATTAATAAATATTGATTTTTCGAGATACAACCGATCGTTGGAGAAAATGGTATGTCGTATCTTGCAAGTTTGTCATCACTTTCATTGCCTTTGATATTGTAACAACCAGCATAATCAATTCCTATATTAGTTCCTTAGTTCCAAAGTACTCCTGCAGTCACTACCCAGCCTAAATTAGACAATGTGTCCCTTCAGAGCCTTAAACGCTGTCTTATAACGTCAACACAAAAAGTTATATATTCACCTCACAGTCACAATATGTGTTGCCCTTAAGATCACCAGAATTTCAGTCTGACACACTACGTTATAGTAATATTAAAAACAACAATATACATTACTTTTTTCAATTTTGATTATTTTCTAACACTACAAATAAACAGATAATCACATAATCTACAAACAGGGGTATGAGTTAGATAAAGTTGGTTATTTTTAGTAATGAATTTTTCTGTTTTTAATATAAACATATAATCACATAACATGATAACCAGCCTATCGTGAACAACCTTATTATGTTCCGCTGTATATACCTTGACACCGATACCTATATCCATCTTGGACCCGTCTTTAAAGACCGCATAGCCCTTATGCAATTTCCTGGATCCTTTTCACTTATCCTCTAACTCAATACTCGTGACCTTATAGTCCCTATACTCCGACCTATAGGTCTTGACTTAACAAGGCCTTTATCACTAATTCTAACTAAATCGCTTCCTCCTTTTAAAGTCCTCTGTAGGCAGCAAGTGAAGAATGAAGTCTGGAAACATAAACCACTATATTGCGACGTCCTATAAGTTAAAATGACAATTACTTCCAGCAACCAGGGAAGAGGTCAAAGAACTTCCCTGTGGTGTAGCCCTCACCATTATCCGTCCCCCAGACTTAAATTTATAATTCCGCTACTAAGCGTAAACACTATCCACAATGGTATCAATTTTCGTTAATGATTTAAACACGCAGTGTTAAGTTTGACACGGAATGATACCGTTTTCAACATGTTCATATGTAATCGATTTTTCTCTGAGTGTAGTTCTGCACCGCAAGTAATTCTAGTGATTCCATAAAAAATTATTTTTTGTGAAAAAATTCTTTGAAACATTTAATGGTGGATCATAAAGCGAACAAAAATATGTCTAATGTATATAAAGACACTTTCAGAAGTTAATAACAATATCTATATTATTTAAGAAATTATTTTTAAGGTTTATAATAATACTTTATGTTCCTCTGAATTTTCCTATAGAAAATAATCAAAACCTTATGTATTTGTCTGATTTTCTCTTTTAGTGCCTCAATGACGAACTATTCTGTAAGAAAAAATAGTTGCTTGTATTTCGCGTTCTTGAGGATTGTCGATATAATGTTTTGCATTTGTTTACTTCAAAAATATAAAAACAAACTTTGCAATGTTTTTAACCATCAGGGTCAAAACTTAATCGTGCGAGTGATTGATATTGAGTACTTACTTGCAAGGAACCAAATTAATCTAAATTTTTTGTTTTATAATCAACTGCTTATCTTCGATTCTACATATGTTTTTTTTTTTTTAATGTGGTTGAGGTTTGGAACGAAATAAATACCACACATATCGTAATGTATATTTTTTTAAATAGTAAAATCATGATAATATTTTTTTGCCCATTTCATTATAACCATGCAAATTATTTCTAATTTCAATATTAAAAATAAATCAGTCAAGATCATCAGAGGTTGGGTTTTTGGCATTCGAAACTTCAACCCATAAAACGCTTAGTTAGTTGGAATAACATTGCATTTCCGGGAAATTAAATGAGATAATTGCAAGTTCGTTTATAAACATTATTTCTAACGACTTCACTTGATTCACTTGTCTATTTTATAAAAAAAATGATAATAAATAAAAAAACAACGTAATTGTTATTATTATTGTTTTCAATTGACAGTTGGCAATGACATACTAAATTGTTAAGCAAAAAAAAAAAAAAAAAAAAAAAAAAAACACAAAAACAAAAACAAATAAATAAAATGAGAACAAATGCTAAAATAAATATAAAAATAAAAAATAAAAACGAAAACTATCAAAACAACAACATTGTAAAGGTGTTGGATACAAATAAATAAATAAATAAATACATTTTTCACACATTATTCACACTCAACGACCTACAATAAGGTAACACGAGTAGTGTAATAGTTTGCCAAATTAACTTTTCTAACAACCTACGTATCCATTATATATACTTTCAATTGGGTTTGGTTTTGAGCTCGGCTAGTCTAAAAATTTGTTTAATATTTTGTAAAATTACCAAATATATATATATATATATATATATATATATATATATATATATATATATATATATATATATATATATATATATATATATATATATATATATATATATACTAGGGATAGAAAAGCTGATACTAAAGTACTTTTTTTTGATACTATTTAACAATCTAAAGTACCGAAGTACTCCCTCGAGACATTTGACACTGTCAAGCGATTAGCTTTTATTAAAAAAATATATTTTGAAGATATATAATCAAATTTTTTTACCAATTTGATTATATTTTACAGTTAGTAATCAGAAGTAGTAATGAAATTTTAATGAACACTATCTTCGACTAAATGCTGGCGCTTCAAGTTCCAAAAAAAGCAAATACGTAATTAAGACAATTTAAATATGTTTATAGGTCAAACGAACTATATTATAGAAACATTTGAGCTGTAGGTAAAATAAAGTTGTAAACTCTTAAATATACAATCATAACTAAAATCTACAAGTTTCTATGCTCTGTAAATCAAATTGAAATGAAAATGTTCCAAATTTTTTAAAACATCAGGTAATAAATTATATTTTATCAGAACTAAAGCTGAAGTGCTCGATTTTAAGGAATTGATCTTGGACTTTTTTCTCCTTAAGTTTATTTTAATAACAATAATATTTAATCTGAATAAAATCATTTAATAATTGGGTATCGTATTTAATTCTCCGTTTTGAGTACACAATTTACATTATTTGAATTTTGCACCAAATAAATAATAAGTAACTATCAAAAATTTAACTTTAGTACTCCGATGGTGAAAAAAGTACTATTTGAAATTTATTTTGATACCCGAAAATATTTTCATTTTCCATCCCTGATATATATATTTTAAGCAAATTTCAATACTTTTTGTAAAAGCTTTTACTTATGGTACCTATTTTTGTTTCCATTTGTTTAAGAGAACTTTTCACTTTGCCCTCATATATTTGATTCAATTTCATTATGGTATTTTCTTATACAACTACCCCAATAAAAATTTTGTTGTTGTCGTCTCATTTTAAGAATCTCACCTAAATTTTGTACAGATACTTATTTACATTCACTTGTACATTAGGGCTATAACTTTTTTTTCGCAAATATCAAAACATCTCTAGCATAGTCGAATAGGTCATTGAAAATTATTAAAAAAAAAATGGTATTACTTTTTCGCGGCTGTCAAAAATGTTCACCCACACAAGTTTGGAAATCATGTAATATCATTGTTTTCATCCATTATGCAAAACGTTATATTTGAAGTTTATGTTTTTTAATAATTAAACAACATTTTTCACATTACTATTTCACTTTATTAATAAAATATTTGAAAGTTTCTTATTTCAAATGAATGGTCTCTTTTTTTGGGAGATTTAAAAAATCGTTTTTGGGTGAGGTTTTTATTTCAAAATGAGCCGATTTTTTTTTTTTTCTAAATAACACAACATTCACCATTGCGTGGCGCTAGGGCTAAAATTTGGTTATAGCCCTATTGTTCATGCTCTATAGTACTCAATTAAGTAAAACTAAAATATTATTTAAAAAAGTACCAATAAAAATAACAACAACTTGCATGTACTTACATTTATAGAATTAATAAAAATTAAAATTAAGTGTGTATAAATGTGAGTGAGCGTTTAACTGTGTGAGTGCGGTATATGTGAGTCTATAATTAAGTTTACAATTATAGTTTTTACTACAATAGAAAATTTAAAAATACTATGACACACACATAACCTCACATACATATAATGGATGTGTGTAAAAATAAACTAACAATTGAATTTCATTCATAAAAATTTAAAAAAGGAAATACAATGCGACGAAAATCCAAGTACCATACGCCAACACTCGTATTCATTAGTTCAACATTAATTTAGTTTATATATTAGTTCGTTCGTTTATTCACATACTCTCTTGCCCGCTCACTCATAAATTCATTTAATGAGTTACGTGATAGTCAGTCAGTCAATTAGTTAGTTGGTCATACAATCAGTTGTTCAGTTAGTCTGTCACTATTCTTCTCTCATTTGTGTGACCAAATTTGTGGCATCCGCTTATCGTTGTACGAACAAAATGATTATAATTATGTATATGATGTTGTTATTGGTGTAGGTTCATTCACATAACAAATTATGAATGGAATAGTTGGAGCTAGAATCAGAGGCTTAAAAGAATTGTGATTTATATAAAGAAATTAAAAGCAAATTAAAACATAATGGGTGTTGGCGTTTTTATAATATTGCGTTTTTAATTTTTATTATTAATATTTTTGATAATTGGGTTTTTAATGCATTTTCTTAGCCACTTGATGATTATTTGACAATTTTAAAAATTGTTATATATAAATTTTTTTTAAACACTTTGCTACAAAATGGGAATTTTGATTTTCATTCGAAAAAATAAATCAATTTCATTAGTACATCACAAATCAATTTTCAAAAATTTCAAAACACCCACTAAATTTTGATACATCTGCACTAAATATCTCGCAGTTCCCTAAATATTAGATTTTATAATCTATTTAGAAAGCAGAAGAACGTAACTTTTTGACTATGTTAAAATCTTTATATCAAAAGAATTGTTCTTCAAATCAACAAATTTTCTTTAAATCAACTAAAAAATGTTTGTCAAAAATATTTTTTTCGTATGATATGTTTATTTTAATAAAATTTCTTTAAAAAATTTACAAAAAATCTGTTAAATCAACGAAAATTTAGTTAAATTAGCAGTAAGTAAAACAACACACAATTTTATTCAATCTAACATCCCAAAAAGAAGTTAATTTAAATAAATTATTTATTAATTTAACTAATAGTTTTCGTAAATTTTAAAATTCACTAATAGTTTTTAGTCAATTTGAATAAAAATTCTTCAAAATCAATGTAAGTCCTTTTTAGTATTTTATTTATGTTGAGATCAATAAAGAAATACAATTAAAGTTTTTAATAATAGATAAAAAAAAATGAGAAAAGTTGGTCAAGACCGAGTATATGATACCCTACACCATTGCGTATGAGCATAAAAATTCGGGAAGGGGATTTGTATTAGACCTGTGGCCAATTGTAGACCAACAATTTTACTAAATGTAAATTAAAATATACAAATACAGAATAAAGCGTTAATAATAACTTCTAGACGATTTTATGCACTATAGGGCAATTCCCGGAAGTGGGTTTATATTTGAGCTATGGTAAATTATGGACCGATTCTCATAAACTTTTGCAATGTTGTTTCTACTTATATAAAACTTATTTGTGTCGAATATTAACTTGATACTAACATTTGTATGGGATTTATGCACGTTAAAGTGATTTTCGGAAGAGGGGTTTATATGGGAGCTATAGTCAATCGTGGACCGTGGACTAAACGAAAAATTTTTTGCAAAGATTGATACTTGTACAAAACCTCTTTGCACCGAATTTCATTAAAATATTCTTATTTTTAAGGCATTTTTGAGTGTTGAAACTCTATTCTAGAGGGACATTTGTATGAGGGGTATGTGAAATAATGGACCGATCACAACCAATTTCAATAGGCGTCCTTGTATCAGAAAAGTCTCACATGCCAAATTTCATTGAATTATCTTCAAAATTGCCACCTGTACTTTATGCACAAGATTTACATGGACAGCCAGCCAGACTGACGGACATCGTTAGATCGATTTAAAAAGTGATTCTGATTCGATTGGTATATTTTAATGTGTGTTACAAACATCAACACAAACACATAATATCGCAACCACCTATGGTGGTGTAGGATATAAATATAAAAATAAATTTTTTTTCATAATTGTATTATTTATTTATTATACCCACCATCAAGAAGATGGGGGGTATATTGATTTTGTCATTCCGTGTGTAACATGTCGAAGGAATCATTTAAGACCCCACAAAGTATATATTTTCTGGGTCCTGGTTAGATTCTGAGTCGATCTAGCTATGTCCGTCCGTCTGCCCGTGTGTTGAAAGCAGGATAGGGCCTGAACGGGACAACGTAGGGAGACGAAATTTGGCACAAATATTTATTTTACATAAGGTTGGTTTGGTATTGAAAATGAGCAAAATATCGGTTAATAAACAAATATGTTATGGGCTAAAAACTACAAACACAGGGTGTCCGTTTCATACTTTTCTGGTGATATCTCTTAAACAAAAGCATGTACGACAACGAAGTTTTGTATAAATAGTTTGAGGGTCGATGTAAACTTGGAAACTAAAAATGGGCGTGGTCCGCCCACCTCCCCTATAAGGTGAAACTTAAACGAAATTGTGTTCAAATTATTCAAGAACCAATGTTAACGCGGAAACAAAAAATGGCCGTGGTCCGCCAACTTTACCGCCCACCTCCAATATACCGTAAAATTTAAAAAAGTTGAAGGTGGGTATATAAATTCGGCCGAGCCGAATATGATATTCGCGCTTGCTTTTAGTAAAATTGTTGACTATACTATATATTATGTATATGATGGATATACAGTACTGTGCAGAACATAAGCAACAAAAATAAGGTTATCGTAAATATTGAACTATTTTTTAAAGTATTAAATTTACAACAAAACTAATTTCATAATATTGTTAACGCATTTGGGTGCTAACGAACATTTGCACTTTAAAAGAAGTGAATTTGTTTCTTTGAAAAAATTAGAAAAATACTATATGTTCTCTATATCAAAAGCATTTGTACAAATTTATGAAAATTTCGAAAATTTATTGCGATTTTTTAAAGTAAATGGCAGTTTTATAGTAAAAATATCTAAAAACAGCATTATTTAAAATTTTTTTATGTTATTTCATCTTTTACTTAAAGTTGTTTTAAGAAAAATATGATTTGTAATAATATATATCCCAATGCAATAACTTTTATGTTTATTTGGAATAAAAAAATGGAAAGTAACTTTGTTTTATAATACCAATTATAGAATACTGCATAACTAAGATAAACAAATTTATTTTGGAAGCCCAATTTAAAAAAATATGACTTTTCAAAGCACTTTCGCTAAAAACTTCGTTCAGTTATTATTAAAAATAAATAATAAATTTAATTAAAATACTTTATTACATTTTTTACAAAAATAATTGCTTTTTGTTTTATATATATTTGTAAATCGTATGCATAATTATATTTTTTACACAATAAATATTATTAAAGTGTTTAAAATTTCTTACTTGTTTTATGTTTCATGATAGTAACTTATAGTAAATTTTCCTACAGGGGTTTAAACAGAACTTTACAATTGACACGATGTTGTCAATTTGAATAAAATTCAAATGTTAAAATGAATAAATATTTTTCAAGTTGAAGAAAAAAATTTTTTATTAAATTCAAATAAAATTTTGTAAAATTAAATAATATAATTTAGTTAAAATTAATAAAAATTCTTCAAAATGAATAAAATATTTAGTTAATTTGAATAATATTTTCTTCAATTTGCGTTTAAATTTGTCAAATTAACTACCTTTTAATTAATTTTTATAGTCATATTGACAAATTTTCTTCGATTTAACTAACTTACGAAAAATTAACAAAAATTTTTGTTGCATTAAATAGCGATTTTGTTAGTTGATATTTAACCTACTTTTCTTCAATACTACACCCCATTTTACCGTATTTACTGCTCTTTTTGGTTCAGTGTATGATCTAAATAAATAATTACAATGGTCGACAATAATACAAATTTTTTCGTCCTCCCTCAGAAAAAAAAATTAATAACATATCTGCTTTCAGTTTTTTTTTTCCAACCAGGTCAAGTTTTTTTATTAGTGTGTCTAATATTTCGCCCTAAATAAGCCAACTACTCGATTATATTCTAATATTATTATTTTATTCGCTCAATAGTTTCTGAGTTATTTCGAAATTAGTGTCGAAAAATTTTTTGCAAAGTATAACTAGAGAACGGGTTGTCTTAAATTTCAAACTCAGTTTTTTCTCCAGGGCATCAAATTTCTTTTTTATGGAACTTCAAAGTTTCAAAAAATACGCTTTTTTGAAAAAAAAAAAAAAAAAAAAAAAAAAATAAAAAAAAAATTATATATTTATTAGGGTGATCGACGGGGTTTTCCAACCGGTTTTTTCAGTCAATGTGCTGTCGGTTTTTTCAAAATGTTCATTTTTCGAATGTCGAATAGACCGGTTTTTTTTAAACACAAAAAACCGGTTTTAAAAATAGCATTTTATTTCAGAAAACTTGTACTAAATAGTGACAGTGATATTTGAAAATTTAGGAATAATTTTTTAAATATTCATAAAGACTGATTTCTTATGATTTTAAAATATAGTTTAAGTCTAAATTGGAATTTATTCTGTAATATTAAAACAAATAAATAATTAATAATTATCCTGTATGACCCAATTTAATTTTTTTTGATCCAATATTTTCTATATTTTTTAAAGGTGTTGTGTTAAAAAAGTTTCACCTGCAGAATCGTTTCAATTGAGACTAAATTAATATACTATCTCCATATTAAGCCATGGTTTCTGTTTATGCTAACTAAAATTTAGATGATTTTTTCTACAATTTTGAAATATAATTATCTTTTAGTCATGTAGATACATAATTTGCTTAGCATTTTTTTTTCTTTCCAGAGCTTTCTGAAGCTACCAAACGACGTAGAAAACTAAAATTTGGCTTAATTATAAAACTCTTTGTCCAACAAATCCTAATGGAGCCATATTTTGAAATTTTATAAGAGGATTTATATCCGCTCCCAGAAGACATAGAAAATTAAAATTCAGCTTAATTATAACCCTATTCGTCCTACAAATCCTAACGGAGCCAGATTTTGAAATCTCTATCTGGGAGCGAAAATACGTGGATCTATATATATGGATTTAAATATATCTTTCTTAAGCAATGTTTCCTTTCCAAAGCTTTCTGAAGCTCCCAGACGACGTAAGAAACTAAAAATCGGCATACTTATAAAACTATTCGTTCAACAAATTCTAACAGTGCCAGATGTTTTTATCAGGGACCAAAAAGTCTGTTTTGGTATTAAGAACTTTTGAGTTGCTATACTTATTGTTTTCCCTCCAAATCCTATAAAAAACTGATTCTGTATTTCGGCCAGGGAGCGCATTTACGACGATTTTTTTTTTTTTTTTTTTTTTGAAAGGTTTACGAATTTAAAACTTTAATCAATATTTTTTCCAATAAATTTGAACGGCTTCAAATAATTGACTTCGATTAGGGAGAGGAAGGTGTCTAAATGTTGTTCATATTTTTTTCTTTTAATTTTTGGATTTGTTTTTGCATATTTTCATTATTATATTATTTTTCCTGACATTGTTAGGCTTTTACGCTTGTATTTAATAAATTTTAACTTAATTATAAGAATTGATTTTTTTAAAGAAATGTAGTCTTTTGATATAAATATTAACTTCTGCAAAAAACCGGTTAACCGGTTTTTTCTGAATTTCAAAAAGTGCAACCGGTTTTTTTAAAATACCAACTATTCGAACTATTCGAAAACCGGTTTCTCAAAAAAGTCGAATAATCGATCACCCTAATATTTATACTTATTATTTCAAACAAATATGGGTACCAAATGAAAGCTAAGAATCTCCGCAATATAATAATATTTTTTTATTTAAATGTTGATTTGTAATACATTTTGATTTGTTTTCAATTATATGTAAATCAGCATGCAACAATCATTCTTACTCGTTAAAAAATCGTTACATAGATAGAAATAGATGGTAAAACCGACTTTTTTCCAAAATGTAAAATTTCCTCTCAAAAGGACTTCAAAAATTACGCAATTTTTAAGAATAATATGAAATATTTACCAAGATTATATTATCCCAATATGGATATCAAATAAAAGCTAAGAATACCTGCGATATAATTATATATTTTATTTAAATGTTGCAGTACATAAAGTTAACTGTCAAGTTAGCCAATATTAATTTCGGGCAGATCTAAATGTTTCCACAGCCATAAAATTACCTACAGGAAACGTGTGTCTAACAATATTACTTAACTACAGATTCAAATAAGTGTGTTTAATTTTTTTTATATTTATTTTAATTATTTTTCCTAGCGTTGAATGTGTTTCTCTTTGTACATATAACCAATTAACAATTACATACTTGTGGATTAATTACAATTAAACTTGTAAATTAAAAGCAGTTCGATCATGTAAATACCGCTTATAAACTGACAAAATAATAAAAATATTTTTTAAACTAATTAAAACTTACACAAAAGACAAAGTCAATGATCATTGATCATACAGTCATAAATTATAAAACCAAAAACAGTTTTTGTCTTTTTTTTAATTATTGTTTGTTTATTTTATTAATTAATAAAATATTTAAACAACAAGTGAATAAAATGGTCATGCTTGCTATTCAATTAAAAAAAATATTCATACTAGCAAATACACTCGTATCCATAATTAGACACCATCATCAAATCGACCACTTGTATGCGTAATCATTTGACTTGTACCGGTATTTCCTCCGTCACAATCTGTAAGCATCTTTTTAAACTTGTTCGCTATGGAATCTTAAATCTTTTGAATCGCATGATATTGTGAGAGGCTGGCGTGTGAATGTGAGTGAAGTGAAAGTTTTTTTTATGTACTATTTGATTGTTGTTAATTGATGAATCAGTTCTAAAAGAATTAAATTTGATTATAAAAAAAAAACATCTACAGATATTTCTTTGTCGTTTATTCTCTTCTTTTTATTCTTGATTCCAGCCAATATCAGGTGATTAGTGTGTTTTATGTGATTTTAGATTGTAAACAATTTGGCATCGTGCGGGAAATTAGCAAAGTTTGTTATTTTGTAATAATAATGAAGGAAATTTGTTTATTCGATTTTAGGCAATGAGGAAATGAAAGTCGCACAGTGGTTCCAAAATGTTTTTTTCGGAAATAATTCTGTAACTTTTGAACCGTTGGAGATATCTGAATAAAATTTCACATGGTCAGAGCCGAGGTGTTTTCTAGTTGATTCGGATTTATGATATGACAGAAAAATTTAAGCAAATAATGCAATTTTATTGAAATTTTAGAATAATATGTATAAATTGTTCTAAAATCAGAGAATTAAAAAAACTCACAGTTTTTTACATGAAAATACCCAAAATCCCAATCCGTATAAAACATGTTTAAAAAATTTACTTTTTATACCCACCATCAAAAGGATGGGGGTTATATTGATTTTGTTATTCCATGTGTAACATGTCAAAGGAATCATTTAAGAACCCATAAAGTATATATTTTCTGGGTCCTGATTAGATTCTGAGTCGATCTAGCTGTCCGTCCGTCTGTTGAAAGCAGGATAGGGCTCGAACGGGACAACGTAGGGGAACGAAATTTTGCTCAAATATCTTCCTTATATAAGGTTTGTTTGGTATTGAAAATGGGAAAAATCGGTTAATAAACAAAAAAATTATGGGCTAAAAACTAGAAACACAGGGTGTCCCTTGTAGCTTCATTTCATACTTTTCTGCTGATATCTCTTAAACAAAAGCATGTACGACAACAAAATTTTGTACGCATAGTTTGGGGGTCGATATAAACTTGGAAACCAAAAATGGGCGTGGTCCACCCACTTTACCGCCCATCTCTCATATAACGAAAAATTTGAAAAAGTTGATGGTGGGTATATAGATTCGGCCGAGCCGAATATAACATTCGCGCTTGTTTTTTATTGAAATGATCACCCTGTCTTTATAAGGGGCGTCAGTAAATACTTTTTGGGTGTTTACCTTACATATGGAGATATATAATTAAAATAATTTTAAGTCGATCCCAGATTTGCAATTTGAAATATATTTCGTAGTTTCGATTGATTTCAATTCTTTTTATATAATGTAGAATTATGTTAGCTAGGCATTATTATTTAGATGAAAAAATCGAGATTATACTTTTTCTGATTTTTGTAATTGAAATAAATTGTTTGTAAAAAATTGGTTTTTGGAGAAACTACAAATATTTTATTTGTAATTAAGTCTACAATTATAGGTGATTGTAGACTTTATCATTTAAAATGATACAGTGCAAAAGACTTTGAGATTTTTTAAAAAGAATCCCACAATTCCCAAAAAACGCCGAAAATACCAAAAATGTTTTTTTTTTTTTTAATTTTCGCCTACAAAATCCATATTTTCCCGATGTTTCGGAGATAATGATTGAAAACTCTTTAAAACATGTGATGGATTCCTAAACTGCATTCTGTTTGCAGATTCATGCTTTGACAATTTAAAAAAAAAAATAGATTAAATTCAAAACTTTCATATAAAATATGTTTACTTCTGGAGTGTGTGTACCTAGACCGCTTGAGTTATTGGGCTTGTTTTCTATTTTAGAATAATCTTTGTGAAGATACCTTTCAGAAAAGTTTAAAACTACTATATGTTGTTAAAGAAATTTAAATTTTAGAAAAAAAAAGAGTAAAAAAAAAAAAAAAAAGTAATTATTATTGCAATTTTCAAATTCAAAATCGTTTATTTTTGGACTCGATTAAGATATCGTCTTAATTTTTCAATAGATAATTTTATTCTTTAAATAGCTAAAGAAAAAACTATTAAAATTGGTCGGAAATACTGGATATACATTTACATTAGCTCAAAATCTAGTTTAAATGAGATTTCAAGCTAAATCTACATAACAAGATAAACAAATAGATATTTATGTGAGAGAAAAAAACCTAATTCAATTGTCAGAAACATAATTCATACAACAACAAAATACATGTAGTCACATATATTTTGTTTTTGTATTTTCAAAAAAATGAGTAAATCTAGTATAGGGTGGCTCTCACATAAACTTCTAGTTCTATTCTATGCTACATAATTTTATTAGATTTAAATTAGATTTCCATACAAATCAAAATCTAGTTTCTACAAAGATTTTACCAAAATCGACTAAAATTTAATTAGATTTTGAAAACTATCGTTTTTCAACACTGCTTTTCTTTCAGTTTGTTCAGTTTGTTAGTAAAATGCAACAATGTTCTAAATAAAAATGACATTTCTGTTTAAACAATTATTTTTAAAATTAAGAAATAAATAAAATTGAATTTAAAATTATGTAAAAATAAACTTAAAATAAAAGAAAACGAGAGAAGAAGATATAGTCGGTCAAGCCCGACTATATGATACCCTACATCATTTCGTTCCACATAATTTTGTTTTTACTTATATACAACTTACTTGTGTTAAATATTAACATAGAGTCATTCCATTTAAAACCAACACGAAAAATTTCAATTTTTGACTTTTCCCCTCCGAATTTAATGATATTTGGTACAATCATTATTTTTGTCAAAACTAAGACTAATTCAAAATTTCAGATAATTTCAATATGTGGTTTCAAACCGCGAAATATCGAAATATTTCGCGATTTTTCTCGTGGTCTTTTTAAAAATTTTAAAAAAATATATGTTAATGATGAAAATGTTTTCTATAACCGTGGAAAGTGGCATTCTGGGACACGCAATATTTTAGGAGTTATTACAACAAATGTCATAATAAATACAAAATATTTATTGCAATTTGTATTGTTTTGTTTGTAATAAAATAGAAAATTCGCCAATTCCTTCGAAAAATCATCCGAATAATATTCTTGCCGAAATAAAATTCGGCAAGAATATTAATATTGACGCTGGTAACGCAAATGCCGAGTTTAAGTTTGATTAAAATGAGGAAAATTGTCTTTTTAGAAATACAAATATCTTCCACAGTATTTACTTAACAATGTTCATTAAGGAAAATATTTAAAGGTAATGAAATTACCTTTAAAATGATACCTGAAACATGTTTTTATGTTGAATTTTATTGGTGAATACTTTGCGAATTAAATTTCGCGGTCGCGTATTTCAAAAAGTGGTATTTTTAAATTCGTGAAAAATATATATGTAGAGGATGGAACCATTTTGAATGTTCTCTGTAAGTATCGTGATGGGACTCTCAATAGTTTTTGAGTTATTAAACCAGGTTTGAGTTATGGGATTATGCACGTTAGTGATTTTCAGGAGAGGAGTTTATATGGGAGCTATGGTTAGTTATGTACCGATCTTCATGAAATTCGGCAGACGGATTTTTACTTATATAAAACTTATTGGTGCTAAATTTTATTAAAATATTCGTATTTTTAAGACATCTAATAGTGTTAAAACTCTATTTCGGGAGGACATTTGTATGGGGGCTAGGTGAAATAATGGGCCGATCATAACCAAATTTCATAAAATTATCTTCAAAATTGCGACCTGTACTTTGTGCACAAGCTTTACATGGACAGCCAGCCAGCCAGCCGAACAGACGGACGGACATTGTTAAATCGACTCAGAAAGTGATTCTGAGTCGAACGGTATACTTTAAGGTGGGGGTCGGAAGATTTTTTCTCTGCGTTACAACTTCTGCACAAACACATAATACCCCAACCACCTTTGGTTGTGTAGGGTATAAAAAGTTGTTTAAGCTGATTTAAAAGTGTTAAGTGCGTGTCTTTAATTTTACCAAAAGAAGTTGTCAAACAAAATCTACAAAACTGTACAAATTTTGTAATGTAAACAGGGTAGTTTTTGTTTTTTCGAAATCAAACGAGATTTTAAATGTAAGTGTA
This sequence comes from Protophormia terraenovae, assembly GCA_951394005.1. Taxonomy (NCBI): domain Eukaryota; kingdom Metazoa; phylum Arthropoda; class Insecta; order Diptera; family Calliphoridae; genus Protophormia; species Protophormia terraenovae. The sequence goes on from OX596075.1 coordinate 72,741,693, forward strand.
TATTAGGTATTAGTTAAAATTTGAAATGAAAATAACTCGCAAACAATAAATGATAAATAGCACAAGTAAGCATGTTTTTTATAGACCTTATCGAGGGCCTATAAAAAGAAGATGTAAACATATTTGAAATCGGATAGGAAACAAAAAATATTCTATGTTAGAGGTAACCTCCTTTATGCCGCCATAGCTCCGCCCCTTCCAAAATTGAAATTGTACGTTTCTCTGAAATTTTATGTAAATCCAATTAGTAGATTAGAAGTTACAGTGTGCATTTTAGAAAAATATCTATACCTTGCCTATGCGTTCGACAATCACATATGTTACTTAGTATCTGGATATGTGCGTTAAACTCTTCAAAACAGCAACATTCTAGTTAAAGCCAAATAAAGGCTTTAACATAAACTTTCGTGTAGCATTCTCAATGTTTGCTAAAACTTTTTTTCTAAAAAAGCAATGTTTGCAATACTTCTTAAGCTTAAAATTAATTTTATTTGGAAAGTAACAAAAACTTTTTAGTAAAAAAAAGCCCTCAGTTTCAAATTTATTGCATCGAATTCAAATGCCATAAAATAGATATTTCTTTTTGTTGTATTTTCAAATTAAGTCTTTTATTATCTTCAAGGAAAAATCATAAATTTTTGTGATTTGTAAAGAATACTTCAGGAAGCACATTGATTTTATACTGTCAATGTTTATGCTGATATTTTTTTGCAGAACTTTCGTATATATGTATATGATATTTTTATATAGCCCCACACAAGACTGTATTCATTTCCTACTCAAAAATACTTCCACCGCCTTTTCATGTCGCTGGCTAATTATGAAATGTGGTCGGGTGTTTTGTCTTGTTTGTTTAATTAAAAATTTTAAATCTAAATCAATTTTCTAGTTAACAATTTTAAACAACAATACCAACAAATATGTAGTACTAGTATGTATCAACAGTGGATGGATGAATTTTAAAAGTTAACGACCCATATAGTTTATGTTCTTTTATTCATAAATACATACTTACAATAGCATACAGGGGAATGCTATTGTAAGAATAATTCTATTTACTATAAAAGTATGATGCATTTATGAGCGTATATAAATTTCATTTAAAGGGTGATTTCAAAAGAGCATTTATGTTTCAAAGATATCAAAAGCTTTTAAAGAACTTGCCAAGAATTTTATATAATTTTATGTAAATTTTATAGTTATAGAGATTATAGTTAACTAAAAATGGCATTACTTTTGGTACACATGTACCAAATCATCATCAATCTCATATTGTACTTTTACTTGTTGTTCAGATACTCCGGGATTGATGACTTATATGAAGGAAAGGAAAATCCTTTGGGGGATTTAAAACTCACTTGTCATTTAGGCTTAAAAGTGTGACCCTATTGCAACCGATTTTTTTTTATATTTTACATTTATTAAAATAACACCCGTTATATCTAAATTCTTTTTATATAGGAAAATTATATAATTGTTGTTATTTATTGTACATTTTGATAAACACGTAACCAAGTTTACGAACTGTTAACTTCATAGAACAAATTAATTAACTTATTTAATTGGGTTTGAATACACATAACGGTACCTTAATGTTTTACACAATATGTGCGACACCCAAAAACTGACACGAATTAAAACATCCAGGGTTGTAAGGTACCAAAAATAAAATATTTGTTCATATAACCAAAAAGTACCTAACAAAGATTTCTACAGACAAAATGTTTAGTTATCAAGATGACTCAGTTTGAAAAACTTCCCAGCAAAAAAACGATAAAGTGCTTTCAAAAAAGAAACTTTTCACCACTTCAAAAGTGAAACAGATTGCATATTTTGAACTTTTTTGGAAGTTCATAATAATTACTTCCAAAAAAGTGAAAATTAATGAATTTATAGCGGGAAAAAAGATTAATAATTTCTAAGAAAATTAAAATTTCACACATTTTAAAGCATTTTTATTAGGGTGATCGATTATTCGACTTTTTGGAGAAACCGGTTTTCGAATAACTCAAATAGTTGGAAATTTGAAAAAACCGGTTGCACTTTTTTAAATTCAGAAAAAACCGGTTAACCGGTTTTTTTGCAGAAGTTAATATTTCTATCAAAAGTCTACATTTCTTACAGAAAAATTAATAGATCCTTCTTTAGTTTTGGAAATAACTATTAACCCATTAAGGACGAGAAAGATATAGTCGGACAAGGCCGACAATACCCTACACCATTGTGTGCATCAAAATTCGGGGAGGGGTCTTTTTTTCTAGACCAGTACTATGGTTAATTATGGGCCGATCTTCATGAAATTCGGCACACAAATTTAAACGTATATGAAACTTAGATATGCAAAAATTAGTGCTACATTTAAGGGATTTGTGATCGTTAAACCCCTTTTCTGTGAGGTTATTTGTATGGGGGCTAGGGGAAATAATAGACCGATCATAACCAATTTCAACACGCTTCGTCCTTGGACTATAAGAAACCAAAATTGCGACCTGTATTTTGATTACAAGTTTTACATGGACAGACAGACAGACTTTGTTAAATCGACTTAAAGCCGATTGGTACAAATGAAGGTCTTAGACCAATATTTTTGGGTGTTACAAACATCAGCACAAACGCATAATAGGCATGTAGGGTATAAAAGTTGTAAGAAAATAATAATCAAAAATGATATTAACATTTACTTAGCATAAACAGAAACCATGGGTTAGTATGGAAAAAGCCAGAATCAATTTTATTGAAACGATTCTACAAGTGAAACTTTTTTAAAACTAAATCTTTGAAAAACAATTTCTTCGTTGAATAAAAAAAGCTAATTTAAATAAAAAATCTATATTTAAATTAGGTGCAAAAATATTATAGGTGTTACAATAGATAAAACTAATTTCATTCAGGATAATTATTAGTTATTTATTTAATCTTAAACTATATTTTTAATACATTAGAAATCATACTTTATGAATATTAAAGCAATCGCAAATGATATTTTCGGCTCGGCCGAATCTATATACCCACCATCAACTTTTTCAAATTTTACGTTATACGGAAGGTGGGCGGACCACGCCCATTTTTTGTTTCTGAGTACATTGGTCCTTGAACTATTTGAACACAATTTCGCTGAAGTTTCACCTCATATGGGAGGTGGGCGGTAAAGTGGGCGGACCACGCCCATTTCTGGTTTCCAAATTTATATCGACCCTCACACTATTTATATAAAATTTCAATCAATATACCCCTCATCATTTTGATTTTGGGTATAAAAATAATCATTAATTTTGAATCAAATATCAATATTTAGTGCATAGTTTTTTAAATAAAAAGGTATTTTTGAAACCGGTTTTTTTTTTCTTTAAAAAAACCGGTCTATTCGACATTCGAAAATTGAACATTTTGAAAAAACCGACAGCACATTCCCTGAAAAAACCGGTTTAAAATCCGGTTGGAAAACCGAGTCGATCACCCTAATTTTTATAATCTTTAATAAGACTAAAACAGAATTTTTATAAAAAAAATTTCATCAACATAGTTTTAAAGGAAGTACTTCAAAAAATATGAATATGAAGTATAAAAGAAGAACATTCTACCAATGATAATCTTGGGTTAAAAAATGAACTTCTGCAGCTGTTTTGCACCACAACACAGCAAAAACTTCACCTACTAAATAACGTGATTTGTAAACGAAATCCGTATGAAAAACAGCTTCCACTTTTAGTGCTATAACTGATGAATTTTGTTCGCGATGTCCAAAATTTCACAAGTTTTTATTTGGGTTCCAAAAGAGTTGTTTTAGACACTGATTGTTTTACGCACAAGAAAAACTTTTGTCTCGATTGAGATTTGAACCCACGCATCAGCATACGGGTTGTGTTTGTTAGTCTGCCGTCTTACTCGCTACACCACAACCGTCTTATAATTTAAGTGCTAAAAAGTGGTTTTCATATGGGGAAATAAACACAATTTATAAAAAAAAAAATATTTGCCTCAAGTGGGAGTTGAACTCTCTTTGAATTTAAGTACACGTTTTTTATTTAGGTGCTCTAGACAACTGAGCCACTTAAAAATCAAATTACATTCATATTTACTACATACTAGTTATTGAAGTACTATTAGGTAATGCTGTGAGTGTCTAATAAGGCTACATTGTAATGCATGCAGGAAGCTGTTGCTTTTAAAAATAGAAGCTAAGTTTTTGCTGGGTAAGTACTTCGTTCCAATGACAACACAATGTTTAATTCATGACTTTTCAGCTCTTTTTCAGTTCCTTTTTTGCTTCGAATTTTTAACGTGAAGAAAGGTTAATAGTTTCTAAACGAATTAAAATTTCTCAAATTTTAATGCATTTTTAATATGCTTTTAACAAAAAGTTTTGTAAACATAGTTTTAAGGGAAGTACTTAAAAAAAATTAACAAGAAGTATAACAGATGAACATCCACAACCAGGGGTTAAACAAATATCTGCACGTCTCTTTCACCACAAAGTAATTTCTTCCAATGACAACACAATATAAATTCATGACTTTATCAGTTATTTTTCAGTTCCTTTTTTGCTGGGTTTCTATGTGTTGGATCACATATTTAAATTCAGAGTTTTTTTCATATTGTTAAAAATGTCCATTTCGTTCAACTTTTTCCTTTACTGAATTTTCTTCAAAAGTACTAAAAATAAAAATGCACCCACCCTCTCATCACTTTTCTAACTACATATCTGTTTATTGTCACATAATTCAATTAAATGATGCTTGTTATAATTTAATTTTTTAATTCATTAAATTTATTTGGTTGTTTTTTTGTTTTTTCTTTTTTAAATTTTATTTTATTTTTTTCCAACAAAGTATCTACTTATGTTCACACCAAAGAGATACATATTTATGGCTTAATCGATTTTGTTATGGTTTGTTAAATTTTTCAAATTAAACATAAATAGCATGATGGCATTACATAGTTATATTAAAAAAATATACGAGTATTAAAAGAAAACAATAACAATAATAATAAAAATTATTATTAATAACAGTATATTAATAAGATTATAATTGGATTGAAAAAAACCAATCGTTTAATTATAGAAATTCCTGGCTAGACACTCCTTCGTTTGGGATGAAAGTAAACAAAAATTACATATTTTCTTAAATAAAATTTTAATTTAATTAATATGCATAAACGAGTATTTCATATAAAATGAAGTTATTTCACACTTAATAAAAGTGGGGATGATTTTAGTAAAATTACCCTCTTAGGATTTGTTACACTCCTCTTTAGGGCATTTGACCATATGGTTTGTATATAAAAGAATAATTTATGTTAAAACGTACAGAAATTGCTTTTTTCAAATTGATCATCTTCGATTGATTGAAATAATTACATACCGGTCAAAAGTGTAGAGAGGAAAAAAGTCATATTTTTAAGTGCACAAAAAACATATTAAATATTCTTTTATTTGAAATACAATATAAAAATATATAGTTTGTCAAGATCCTTGAAGGAGACTTATATTAGATCTGTGGCCAATTGTAGACCAACACGTTTACTAAATGTAAAATAAAATATACAAATACAGAATAATTCGTTGATAATGCGATCTTCATGAAATTTGACACAATGATTGATACTTACACAAAACTTCTTTGCAGCGGATTTCATTAAAATATTGCTATATTTAAGGCATTTATGATCGTTAAACCCCTGTTCCGGGAGGACATTTGTATGGAGAGTAGGTGAAATAATGGACCGATCATAACCAATTTCAAGAGGCTTCGTCCTTGTGTAAAAGTAACTTTTCGTTCCAAATTTCATCAAGATATCTTCAAAATTGCGACATTGTTCACAAGGTTTACATGGACGGACAGACAACCAGACGGATGGACAGATGGATATCGTTAAATCGACTTTAAGGTGGGGGTCCGAATATATTTTCTGTGCGTGCAAACATCAGCATAAACGCATAATGCCCCAACCACCTATGGTGGTGTTTGCTTCAGTTTTAATGAGTTTTGAGGCATGAAAAGATCTTGGTAATTGGGGTTGCTAGATGGGATAAATTCGGCTGGATTCCTTGTAATCAAATTGTGAACTTTTAAAATACAAATTAAATTTGAGAGATACACACATACGTATTATGGTCAATTATAGGCACAAAGATTTATATTTATATAGAACTTATTTGTACAGAATTTTATTATGCCCGGAGGATATTTGTATGGGGACTAGGTGAAAAATTGGACCGATCATAACCAGTTTCAAAGGGTTCCTCCTTGACATAATAGAAGATCGTTTGCTTCATTGACTTATCTTTAAAATTGCGAACTATAGTTGATTACATGGTTTACATGGACAGACAGACAGACGGTCAGATGGACGGACGGACATCGTTAAATAGTATCTGGAAGTAATTCTGAATCGAATGATATACTTTAAGGTGGTGGTCTGATGTTTTTTTTCTATGCGTTACAAACATCAGCACAAACGCATAATACCCCAACCACCTATAGTGGTGTAGGGTATAAAAAATATGAAAGACCCGATTTTTTTTTTTATAATTTTTATCTAGTTCAGGAAAGAATTACAATGTCATTACAACAATGTTGAGAAACATTATCAATTGAGTAAATCTAACTAAATATTTTACGTAGTTACAGAAATTATGTACCTTCAATAAATAGTTTTTGTTTGTAGTTTAAAATATATAATTACAATAGATTTGTGGTTACTACCACAAGAAAATTAGTCAATTCAATCAATTTGTTTTTGCTGGATAAAAATTTATAATTTCTTAAAGGACAACCTAGTTATATTCGTTTTTAATACTGACTGTTGGTTACGATAACTAAAAATTCAGTGTGTTAAAAAACTGATGATATAAAAATTCGGTCAATTGGTTAAAAAACTAATTCGTCTTTTTCAACCAATATTTTATTCCGTTTTGTTCATACAAAATTGTTGACATTGTTGGAAAAATATTAAAATTAATAGCAATTGAAAAAGAAGGAAAAACCAATTATAAAATACAAAATATAAATTATGGATGATCAATCCACCCAAATCTTTATAAATTAATATGGTAACTTCCAATTATTGGCTGAAACATGAATTTTACTGTCTAATTTACATATTTCGATAGAAGTTCTCCAATAAAATAATTAAAGAACCAAAATGTAAGATAAGCTTTAAGAAATTGGTATTCTTTAGAATACGCTGCCATGGGTAAGTATATTATTATGTCCTTAATTTTTTTTAATAATCATCAATTTTAGATGCCGCAGAATGTTTTGGAAGAAAAGGTACAAATGTTAATGTAGTGTCCAAGCTATTACAGTTTCTCAGACTTCTTCAGGCAGCTATTATCCTGCGGCACAATGTTACTATGAAATTCTTACAATTGGAATTAGCAAAATAAGCTGAATAGTTTAATTGTGTTAATAATTTTAAAAACAATATCAAAAATATCAACATCAAAAAAAAAAAAAAAAAACGTAAAAAAATTTTGACAAATACGTAAACAAATTACTATTTAGTACTTGGAACCGAATTATTTGCTTTTATTTCAGTAGATACAAATAATATTTGTGTTTTTGTTAACCGAATATTTTAATGTTAAGAAACGAAATGTACAGTAATTGCAACCAACTTATGTGATGGTTCGTGGAACCGACTAAATTCGATTGGCGACAAATTCGGTTGCTACAACAAGTCTGTTTTCTCCGTGTGGGAACATATATCTTATTTTCTTTCCATACAAATGGGGCCACCCTAATGTACTTAATGTTTAAAGACCAAAACTATAAAATGTAGCACCATGATAGTATCAAGTATACCGGCTGCTGATTCATTTAAGACCGTACAGTCTAATTGATTTTTCTCTAATATTTCAATAACATTTGCCAAAACTTGTCCTAAAAAATTTGGCCAGTCCCTGTTACAGAATACATAAGATACTAATATCATTTAGTGCTTGTACTTAGTACGCGTTACGTACTCTAAACAAATAAACAATTTAAATTTTGTTATCATTATTATTTTTTTTTTTTTCGCTTTTTTTTTAGCGGCACGTGTGTCACAATTATAAGGTGAGGGAAAGAAATATCGTCTGCTTGTGGCATATTTGATGATCAAAAAAGAGGGTCAGAGACACAGGGAATATCTAACGTTTGCATAGAATAAACCAAAAGAGACACCAAAGAGAAAACTAAAAATTTCTGTAAAGAAAATAAAACTATACTTGGAATTTATTTATTTTTTTTTTTACATACATATATAAGTATTTTAAATGACATATCGCATTGTATATCGTAGATATCGCATAAATAAATAAAAAAAAAAAAAACACTGGAGAAACAATAACAAATGATAACACTTGACGTAATAGACCCAATAAAGTAAGAATATTCATAGAATGACTTAAAAAAAAAGAGTGTATAAATTCGTAAATAACAAAAACAAATAATAAAAATATATAATAAAAATTGTTTATACAAAAAAATATAAATAAATAAACTTTGTTCACTTGTTATTGTTTTTGATGCGGAAATTAGTAGGTTGATATAATAAATGAAAATAAATTGATTTTTTCTAAGTTTTTCTCTACATTTTTTATTGTTGTTTAATAAATTGAAAAAATTATGAGATTTTTTTCTAGGATAAAATATTTGTGGTATTATTAGAATGCAATAATATATTTTGTGCTTTGAAAAATTCTATAATTAGAGTGGATAAGGTTTTTTTGCTTAATTAAGTAATGAGACAAAAGGAAAATATCCGTCATCATTAGGTTTCATAATACACAATAATTTTAATATATTTAACTGCTGTTCTATTTAGATATTATTCGTACATATATTTCATATGCCAATAAAATTGCATATGATTGTATTAGATAGTTTTTTGGAAAAACTGACCTCAAGCTCAACAAAAGTCTTTTAATTTTTGAAATTTTTTAGAAAATCTTTAATGTGATTTGTATTTAAAAATATATTTTTGTTAAATAAAATCTGATGATGCAAACAAATACTCAAACAAACAATACTCATCATCCAGTCATTGTATTTTTTCTTTCTAATTTTTGTAAACAAATTTTATTTTATTGTATTTTATTATTTTTTTTATTTTATTTTATTTATTTTTTTGTAAGATTTAATAAATTTGTTTACAGTTATTTTTAGAAATTTTCGCATAATATTTTAATGTTTATAATACTTTTTTCATTTGTTTTTTGGTTAAACAGCTCATTTGCTTATCTTGGACGTGAACATTTACGCGTTATTTAAAAGATTATATTTCAATTGTGAAATTGTTAAAATGACTGTGCAGTTTTTAAAAAGCGAATTCGTTGAAAGTGTTATTTAAATTTTACTTTCAAAATTATTGGATCTCGGAAATTATTTTAAAATACCAATAGTTAGGAAAAAGAAATATAAATTTAAAAGAATTTAGTACATATTATGACAGCTTTCATAAAGTTATTATCCAGAGAAAACAATTTCTTTATTAGAACCAGGGACCGAAAGTACATGAATTTTACCTTTACTCTTAGAACTCTGTAAGCGAAATATCTTTACAAATCAAGAAATTTGCTTTAATATGGCATTGATTTATTACTTCCTATTTTGCTGAAATTAAATAATTTTATATATTGTGTTGTTGTAACTTGTTCATTGTTATATTTTCCAGAACGCCTATAATTTTTAAATTGAGAAAATGCAATAATTATAAGAATGGAAATAAATGATTGTAGAAATCTTGTAATTTCCTATTACAATCAGCTTTAAATATTTTTAAGTGCAAACAAACAGATTTTTAAGAAGTCCTAATAACACTGGTCGACAAAAATAATTTTGTTCGTGCTTCTTAAAAAAAAAATATGTGGAATAGATGGAATTCCGCATGCTTAACTCGAATCTGCTTTCAGTTTTTTTATTTTATTTTTTTATGGGCGTGTCTAATATTGCGTCCTAAATAAGCCGATTACTCGAGTATATTTCACTATAACTGGAGAACGGTATGCACAATTTATATAAATAATACACCAAAATGTGTGAAATAAAACTAGCTTTAAGTCGTTCTACTAACAAATTTTTATCCGCTCAATAGTTTAGGAGATATTTCGAAATAAGTGTCCGAAAAAAAAATTAGTTCATGCTAAATTCAAGATTTCTTTTTTTTTTTACTGAAACTTCCCTTTAAAAGTGAAAACATCAAAAATGAATCAGTTTATCATCCTTATCTCAAAGCTGGCAAAACTGCGAGTAAATACTTAAAGCCACGTTTCATAAAAATTGATGCACAAATCTTGATTGCATTCACAGTTAAGTTAGGATACCCATGCATACCTACAGTAAAGTGGAAATACACTAGTGGGCAAAAAAAAAAAAATTCTTTTGTCTTAAATAAAAACAAATAGGTGGATTAGATGGAATTTAATGTGCTAAATAAGAATCAGCTTTCACTTTTTTCCATCGCGTATTGATTTTTTTTATGGGTATGACTACTAGGACCCTACCTTTAGGCAGTCATACTTGTATAACTCAAGAACGGTTTGTTCTATTAAGATAATTTAAACTCCAATATATAGCGACTTAAATTGTCCTTAAGCTGAATTTACATAATTTTTTGTTCAGTTAATATTTCCATAGTTATTCGGTAATTAGTAACGAAAAAATTATATTTTCTTTTTTTTTTTAAATGGTAAAAATTTTGATCCATAACTCTGAAATTCTTGAGCAAATAAAAAATATTGTTGACACACCTTTAAGACAATTTTCATATGCATCTTTTGGTGTATCATTTATCAAATCGTGTAAACGGTTCTTGAGTTATAGTCAAAATTGTACAAACCATTCTCGAGTTTTATAGTGTGACCGCTGAATAAGGTGATGATATTAGTCATGACCGTAGAAAAAAATCAGCACGTGATAGAAAAAAAGTGAAAGCAGATTCTTGTTTAACTCATCAAAATCCATATAGTCCACCTATTTTTGTTTTAAGAAGAAATAAAAAAAAATTATTTTTTTGCCCACCACTGTATTTCTACACAATTGTATGTAACATGGGTATTTTTACTTAACTGTGAATAAAATCAAGATTTGTGCATCAATTTTGAAGATACATGCCTTATTTTATTCGGAGCATTACCAGCTTTATGATAAGGATGATAAACTGGAACATTTTTGATGTTTTCATTTATTAAAAGAAAACAAAAAATCTAAAATTTTGCTTAAAAAAGTTTTTTTCGGACACTTATTTCAAAATAACTTCGAAACTATTGAACACATAAAAAAATTAGGTGTGGGTGATTTGAAGATATTTTTAGTACACATCTTTTGGTGTTTCACTTATGTCAATCTTATATCTTGAGTTATGAGGAAATATACTAGAGTAATGACGTTGCAATGGGAGAAATATTATACACGCCCATAAAAAAATCCAGACCTGATGGAAAAAAAACTGATTCATGTTTAGCACATCAAAATGCATCAAGTCGAACTATTCGTCTTTGGTGGAGGATTTTTTTGTCGACCAGTGTAATTACTACACTGAAAAAAGTAATTTCAACGAATGTAGTACTTTGAATGAAGATCGTCGATTTATTATTTATTTATTTATTTCTTTTTTTTTCGAAAAATTCTTTGATTCAACAAACTAAATCGTTGCTTCAAAGAAAATATTCGTTGAATATTAATGAAAAATTCAACGCACTTATGAATAGTACGTTGAAACCATTCGTAAAATGTATTACTTAAAAAAAATAAGTAAATCGGTTCACTGATTCAACATCTTAGTTCGTTGATTTAAAGAACACTTTTATAATAAGAGAACATGTTTTTTGAATTTAAAGAACTTATACGTTCATGGCAGAGCTTCGAAAGAATTAATTAAATGTTAGCTTAATTCCCTTAAATCTTAATTCTGAATTAAGAAATACTAATTTTTCATTCCATAATACCATTCTCAAAAACATAATTCAATAGCTAAGTTCAAAGGCTTTTGTATGAAAAGAATTAATTCCTTATTGAATTAATTCGTAAAAAATTCATTAAATTTTTGTTAATTCAAATCTTCTCCAAATTGAATGAAAATATTTTTCTTTCATTCAATTTGTAATATTTTGTTTTTAATCTTTTACAAAATGAATTACAAAAATATTTTCTAAAGCTAATTTGTAATAGATTTTAATTGAATAAAATTTGAATGATTCATTATATTTTTCAAAGCTTGAATTGTATAATTGATGAATGAATTCTTTAAGGAATTAACTCAATTCATATGAAATACAAAGAATTTAATTCAATGAATTAAATTAATTTGAATGCTTTAGAAGAATCAGTAGGATAATAAATTTAATTCGATTTAAGAAAATTAATTAAAGAATTAAGCCTTTCGAACCTTTGCTTCATGCAATGAATTTGTTAGTTGATTTATAAGAACAAAAAAAGATAAAACGTAAAATAACATATATATAGAAACAGTGATTCAACGTACGATTCATTGATTCGATGTACTAATACTTTGACTTAAGAAAGAGAAGCTTAACTCAACAAACAAATTACAATTCCTCACTAGGTAATGAGTCTAGTAAGTAGTACCAAAAGTTAACAAATGTTTGCTGGGTTTCTCATATACATATAACCCAGAAAAAAATCAATATTTCGTGCTGAAAAAATTGCGAAATATGGCTGTTCAAATTAGAACGGAACGATTACCGCAGTTTGGATATGCACGTATGTATGTATTTTCTGAAAAAATATGTTTTTTTTTTATAGTGTATTTTTAGAGGTATTATTTATTTAAAAAAAATATTTGCTCAATGTGACCATACATTTAGAAGCTGTTTTTTTATATCTTTACATTTTTTTTACACAATTCTTAAAAATATAATTGTACTTTAGACTTAAAAGAAGTACGTAGATATTTTGTTTAAATTTTAAATCATTAATACAAATTTTATCCAGAATTATTTATTTATAGTAAAAAATATTTACACAATTGTTGAAGCGTGTTTAAATTATACAATTGAAATTAAACAAATAGACCTTTTTATATACCGTTTAATCTGCATGTGTTGCTAAACAAATATTTATTTGCCTTTATTAACTGAATTCTAAAAATAAAAATAAAGAAAAAAATAAATTTCTATAGAACACACTTATGAATTAATTTAAATGAAAATAAAATAATAGAAGCAAAAAAAAACAGATTTATTTAAACAACTATAGCTAGTATTATTTAATAAATAAAACAATATATTGAATTATCAATATTTTGAAATAAAAAGTTATACGTCAGCCAATTTAATTTCATTTGCTTATAAACAAATATTGACAATTATATGAGAGACCAATCTATTGACGTTTAACAAATGTCTTATGACGTTTAGCAAACACATTTCAAATTGTGAGAACAAAATTGTGTGTTTATTTTGTTGTTCTTAATTCTTTTAATATTGCCACGTTTTTGTGATGAGAGTCAGAAAATAATAATTTCAATAAAAAACTGACAAATATAACACTTTTCAATGACACGACATTGAAATGTTACACCTGTTGTTGTGTCTGGGATTTAAGATACTAGGGGTCTTTGGATACTTTTGTAGAAATATGATACAAAAAGGAAGGTAAATAGCATGTATATTGGTGTTATCTTTATCCATTGACTTTATTTAAAATATCTTAGTTTTTATTTCAATTGATCTATTAACAAGTTTCATGTGATTTTCGCATAAAATCTATTACTTTTTAAAATGGTTTTATGACTAATTTTCTGTGTTAAAGCATTTTTTCTCTTACTCACAATGACTAAACACTTTTTTCAATTAGATTTGTATAATTATTACAAATTATAAACAAAAAACAAAAATATTTCCAATGTTATAATTTTCACTCAATATTAAAACATTATTCCTTAAGGTGTTAAATACAATTCATAAACGTTATACATAAATTCATGAGATCTCGTCTGCTCAAGTGTTAAACAAAAATATAAATAAATGTTGGAAATAATAATTATGATCATTAGCCATGCTGCTATAAACTATACTCCTCAAATGATCATTTGCCCTATAATCATACTAACTCAATTTTCTTAACTTAAATACTACAAAAAATTGTTCAGTCTAAAATACAATTTATTCGTAACACATTTAAAGTAATTTTGGTGTCAATAAAACTTTTGAAGTTATAACACATTTCTTGCAAATATGATTATGTTAATATGATCTAACATTTCAAAGGGGGTGTGTCTTATTTACACTTTTTATATAAATACGCCAAGAGTGTAAACAATTTTACTCTAAATCCCTTTTAATCCAAAGAGAAATGCTTAAAGGCGTCCACTTTCTTTATTATTTATATTTCAAGAATATTTACTTTTATTTTGTGTTTTATCACATTATCTGAGAATAATTTAAGTTTCTTATCATCAAAAATATAAAAACAAACTATATTAAAACTAATTTATCAAAAAGCCTAAGCTCTAGAATTATAAAATTGCTAAATTTTGCAGTTTTGACTCTCAGCAAAATATGTTTGTAAGGAATTTCAAAATATTATGAAATTATATATAATGGTAAAACTAAATAAATAAGTAGCTCCCTAATTTTTAAATACATTAATTAATTAATTAATTAAGAGTAACGATGTAAATAGAAAGCTTATTTTGTCTCTTAATTATAGCATTGATTACAGCCCCAAAATTAACGAGTTCTAAATCTCTCATAATTTTTTTTTATAAATTGTTTGACTTTGATTCAGATTTATTAGATTACACTGGTCGGCAAAAATAAAACAAATATATTATATCACCATATGCTACTTTTTGTTCACCCTAATCTAGAATTTCATCTTATATGGAAGGGGGCGGTGAAGTGGGCGGATCACGCCTATTTATACCCTACACCGCCATAGGTGTGGAGGATATTATGCGTTTGTGCTGATGTTTGTAACACCCAAAAATATTGGTCTAAGATCCACCTTAATTTATACCAATAGGCTTAGAATCACTTTCTGAGTCGATTTAACGATGTCCGTCCGTCTGTCCGTCCATGTAAACATTTTAATCAAATTACAGGTCGCAATTTTGAACCAAAGTTAATGAAATTTGGTACAAGGGTTTCTTGTAGTCCAGGGACGAAGCCTATTGAAATTGGTTATGATCGGTCCATTATTTCACCTAGCCCCCCTACAAATGTCCTCCCGGAAAAGGGTTTAACGAACATTAATCCCTTAAATATATCAATATTTTAATGAAATTTGGGACATATAAGTTTCATATAAGTCTAAATAAGTGTGCAGATTTTTAAAAAGATCGGTCCATAATTAACCATAGCTCCCATATAAACCCCTTTTCAGAAAATCACTTTAACGTGCATAAGTCCCATTAAAATGTTAGTATCAAGTTAATATTCGACACAAATAAGTTTTATATGAACATAAATGATAGTGCCAAATTTTACAAAGATCTGTCAATAATTTACCATAGCTCCCACATAAGGCCCCCTTTCGGGAATCATCCAAAAGTAAATAAATTCATATAGATGTCAGCATCAACGTAATATTCTGTATTTGTATGTCTTATTTTACACTTATGAGTATCGGTTCTCATTTGACTCCATGTCTAATAAAAGACCCCTCCCCGAATTATACTGTACACAATGGTGTAGGGTATTATATGATCGGGCTTGACCGACTATATCTTTTTCTCTCGTTTTTCAATTAATGTGGTTGTTTCATTTTGCATCGAAATATAATAAATTCATTCAAGCAAAAATGAAATAAAAATAAAATTTAACTACACTTTTATATCCTATATACATTTTTAATTCATCCAATCAACTACTTGATTGATTTAATTAATTTATTAATTGGGAATTTTTTTCTGTTTTGTATTTTTTACAGTTTTTATTAATTGGTATAATCATTTTGGTGAGAGATGCAAATGTAAAACAAGTTTTTAATTGAATGAATTATTTTCTAACATATTTGTTAATTGGTGACTTTTTTCTGTGTATAAAGAAAATTCATGCTTCAAACTTGTGGAAGTTTAAGAATTAACTGTCAATAATTTGGTTGAAATCAGAAGATTAGCAATTATTGAGAATGTTGCGAACAAAATTTCCGCTGGCGATTTATTGGACCTTAAAAATATTTCAAAAATTCCTTCAATCATTAGTGTTCGAATATCAGGTTTAACAAATATTTCTCCTTTGATTTCTATCTTTCATGGCTAAGCATTTCAATGAGGTTATTATGATGAAAAGGAGACGTTATATTTTCAGACACAGATAGCATCGAGTGTGTATTCATCAAATCATATAAATCATTGACTTCATCAGTGTATTATATCCCTAGAGGGAAAAGAACTATCACAAAACATATTACGGGATTGGCCCAAAGTAATATGTTTGTATGAGCTTGAGCTGTCACTTTAACATAACATTGGCTTAGAAGGGAGAAATTCACCCTTTTTAACCAGTTTTGGGATAGGTTACAGAACTTACCCAAAAAGGCATATTTTCTTAATATTTTCATTTTATATTTTTTTGTTAATGTCAATGGAGGCACCACGAATCGAACAAAGGTTACTTTTACTCATATCATGTTTTATAGTCTTACACGCTAATCATTCAGCCACAGATTGTTATAGCGCGCGAGTTGCTAATTGCGCATTTAACAAGCTAGCTTGTTAACCAGTTGAACCAGTGAGAGGTTCAACTGGTTCTCAACTGGAACCAGATGTTAGGTGTCAATTGTTATTCAACTGGTACTGAGGGACCGGTACTATTGCACCAATTGCTACAAATTTCCCGCAGGGATGTTATTTTTCTCTGGAGAGTTGGGAATAGTGCTTAATTTTTGGTTCCCTATACATTGGCGTCTGCTAAAGTCTCAAAATTTATTAGAATATATGTTTTCTACAATACACATTTTTAGCATTCGTGGTGTATTATTTTAGTATCGCATTTCCCAAAATTGGGAAGATATTCATCTCCTGTCAAAAAAGAATTAAATTCAACCATAAGGTTATAAATTTTTAATATAATTAGAAAAATTGCAACAAAAAATGTCAGGGAAAATACTCCTTATAGCGATCTCCACCATTTTCAGATAACATCTACTTAATTCATTGATTAGAGCTGGGTCCTACTGCTTTTGACGTTAAATGGAGAAGAAAGAAAGAAAAGTATAAACTTCCCTTTCTGCAGAACTTTGGAAATGTATTACAGATATTATAGTAAACGATTAAGAATAGTCCAGAAGTGTAATTATTAATGTGTTCCAAAATCCTCAAAATACACAATAAAAATACATTACGTTTAATAGCACTTTCGTATATCACAGTTTTCTACAAGATCCTCACAATTTTGGAGTAATTTCTTACTTAATACTGAAATGAAGACGCTTCAGTTAGTTATTAAAAAGGGATGTTTTTTAATGTGCAAAAGGAGTCCATGAAGGAGTTGATCTGATCTAACGTCACAAATTTTTTTTTGTTAAACATCAAAGTATAATTTTTTTATTATTGAAAACTTTAAGACACAACCTATAGAACCTTTTATTCCAAAGACATACATACATATATCTAGGTATATTTAACCAATATTTCTAAACACCTGCGTCAACGCTATCATGACGGTTATAAAAATTCCAAAAACAAACAAAATACCTAAAATTAGCAATTAATAAAACTTTAAAGAATCTTATCTATTGAAGGCAAAAAGCGTGCCTTAGTTGGCGCATTGCTGTTTCATCTACGACTATTTATTGTTTTTGTTTTGCTTTTTCTTATCAAAAATACAAAATAAAAAAAAAAAAAAAAAACGGGTAAAATTTTTTTGTTTCGCTATTTTATTGTTTAATATTGTATTAAGTTAAATAAATAATGGGCATACAAAATATATAAAAAGAAAGAAAATATCAGTTTCACGTGAGTGCTAAGGAAAAGTGATCATATGCCATTCATGTGTTTGGAATCATCATTAATGGCGCGACGTTATAGTCGTCGTTTTCGACATTATCATGATATTAAAAACGCTTCAATAAACATACGAATGAGAGAGCACAAATAGTACACGCAAGAGGGGGAAACCACCCAAGTTAATGATTAAATAAATACAAAAAAATATTGTATCGACTTTAAGAAATTCACTCACTCGCACCCGCTAAAATGTATACAAAATAAACAAATAAATAAAACAATAAATACAAAATAAATAAATACAAATATAAATGAATAAATAGTCGGGAGAATGAAATCAAAATCAAACCAAATCACATGAGATTGCAAAAAAAAAAAAAAAATTGTTGATATAAAAATTAAAAACGAAATAAAGAAGTAAAATTGTGTTCTAATCACATATATTTAGTATTCAAATCATAACAATATCATTATCAGCAGCACCATGATCATCTAACCAACTATTAACGAGCCTTTTTAGATAGACACACTAAATTGCCTATAAAAATAATAATAAGTCACATCATATCAAATTAAATTATATTAAATTAAATTATTAACATTAAAAAAGGGGTTTTTTCCTAATACAAATCATTTAAACCACACCCCTCTTCGATGTTAGAAATACACAGTGAGAAAAATTGAGACTGAAAATAGTTTTGCGTATATTTAGTAAATTTTCCAAAAAAAAAAAAAAGTTTCAGTTTCATAAAGCTACTGCTCGGATCGAATTGAAATGTATGGAAAAGTTATAGACTTATAGTCAACCTATGATAACACAAGATAAGCTACAGGGTCTCAAAATAAACTATTTCGAGTATGTAAAAGTTTAAAAAAAATGTAACTTCTAAAAAATCAGTCCAATTTCAAAGATTTTTATATTTCTGTTAAAAATGGATCCACGCAAAACGTTGCAATTACAATGCATCCTTTTCGTCTAAAACACAGTCTAATATTTCGTTCAAATTACCCGATAAGAAATACATTCCCAGCAAAAAAAAGAACTGAAAAAGTCATGATTTTAACATTGTGTTGTCATTGGAAGGAAACACTTAGAGTTGAAAAAGAGTTGTAGTTTTTTTTTTAACCCATGGTTGTCATTGGTAGGATGTTATTCTTTTATACTTATTGTTCCCTGCTTTTGAAGCACTTCTCTTAAAACTATGTTTATAAAATTTTTTAATAAAAATTCTGTTTTTTCCCTATTAAATAATAACAAAAATGCTTTAAAATTTATAAAATTTAAATTCTGTTAGAAATTATTACCATTTTTCCCGCTAAAAATTCATTTATTTTCACTTTTTTGGAAGTAATTATTAAGAACTTCCAAAAAAGTTTAAAATATGCACTTTGCTCAACTTTTGAAGTTGTGAAAATGTTCCTTCTTCATCGTTTTTTGCTGGGTTCTAGTAACATTTATAGTTTTTCGTTTAATTTTAAACTTTCTAAAAATAACCAATTCTTTCTTACAGTGTATGTTTAATGATCTAGAATTAGATTTTTTTCATACATAGTTTTAAAGATTTTTTTTTTTTTTTTAAATATTTGCCATAGTCATCATACTACTCGTATACATAGTCCAAGTCATGTGTATATTAACGTCTTTATACATAGTACTTTTCTACTATGTATTTAGTTATATGAACTTTATGAAAGTCACTAAATTTTCATTTAAAGATTAAAATCTTACGATTAAATAACAACCAACATTTTGTTAAGCTAACAAAATGAATGACTGAGTAAGTGAATAAATAAACGAAAATTAAGTTGAAACGCGTGCTGGAATTTAAAATGCAGTTAAATTTTAATTTTTATTACTTTTAAATTGCTGATACAAGTGCATTTTTTTCACTCATAATTGATTTTGTTTTTAACAAAAGAAAAACAACAAGTCACACGCAACTAAATTATAGACTTTGAACAGTAAAATCCCCATGATGCAACATTAATAAATAATTAAATGTTCAAAAATGTTGTTGATAAAGCACAAATATTTAAGTGATTATTTATATATAGCAATAAAAAAATAAAAAATAAATGAATTAAAAACAAATTAACTTGAAAGAGTTTAACAATTTTTTTGGTTTTTGGGTTTCAATGTCAAGTGATGATAATTTTTCTTTTTTTTAATTAAGGAAAAAAATTAAGGAAGAATAGTCCTAAGCGTAAAGAAATTGTTGTAAATATTAAACAATATTTTGTTTCATAATTATTATGATTTCATTTTAATTTGTTTATTATTAATTATAATTATTACTATTTTTTTGCATCGCACCAATTTCCGATTGTTTTCATCCGGTATATTTTTATAACGCCATATAAAATTGACAGTTTAAAGATTATACAAATAAATTGCATCACAAAGATCAAAGGGGTTTTATTCGAAAACAAACATGTATAGACAAATTATCAGTTCAAAAAAAAAAAAAAATGCATAATTGCATAAATTGTTGATGATTTAATATAACACACAAATTTAATTTGTTTATAAAAAAATATAAAAGTATTGTTTTAAAATTTAAATGGATCTGAAGTTGATTAGTATCTCTATGGTGGGTATTTTTATATCTACTTTTTAAAACAATTTTTCTTTCAGCTATGAATTATTTTTTCGGTAGGGTATTTTATGTTAAATTTGATGCATTTTGTACCAAAATCATGGGGCATAACTAACGTGACCAGACATCCCGCTTTTTAAACTTTGATCCCGCCTAAAATATTTTTCCCGCTTTTTATTGAGAAATCCCGCTTTTTTAACTTATTTACGTTTTCTATGACATTCTTACCAATATTTAAGTGTACTAAAAATATTTTTTCCACTGGAAAGTTTATAATTTTTTACAAATAGTTAAATGTTTTAAATATTTTGTTACGCTGATCATCATCTCTACTGACTAGTCTTAAATGTACTTTGTGTGTATTTTTTGATGACTTCGATGTAGAAAGACCTCCCAAATGCGCATTGTTAAGATTGTTGAAAAAATATTTAAAATTTTTTTAATATACCTACACGCAAAGAAAAAATATGGTTCCTGTGACCATAAACTAAGAGCAACATACTATGATTGTAATATATGATTCCAGGTTACAATAAGTATATTTGTACGTAATCATTATTATGATTCCAATTTATAATTTATTAGTAAGGTTCATAACCTTATTAATAACTTTTAGTAAGTTTTATAAACTTTTCTTAAGTATTGCTTTCAATTTCATCATCTTTTTATCATTTAATAATTCCATGTTATCATATATATAAACTAATTTCATCATATATATAATTCCATTTTATCATATATATTATTCCATTCTATCATATATAAGAACTAATTCCATCATAAGTATAATTCCATTTTATCATATATATAATCCCATGTTATCATATATATAATTCCATTTTATCATATATATGAACTAATTTAATCATATATATAATCCCATGTTATCATATATATGATCCCATATTTTCATATTTATATTCATTTGTACCAGGATATGTGGTACATTCATCATACTGAATAAAAACAAAACTTGTCAGTTTATATTTGTTCATATATAAACTAAATGAGAATTATAACTACTGGACTGATACACAAAAATGTGTATTCAAAATGCATTAAAAGTTAATGGTTAATGGTTGTAGAATTAACCAAATTTGTAAAATGAAATTAATGGTTATGTAATTAACTAAATTGTTGTGGAATTGACTAAATGATTGGATTTATTCATAAATATTATTTCATATAAACATATTTAAATACATATTATAATTCAGTGAACCATATTAAAATTTTGATTGTGGGTAATCATTAAATGATTAAACAGAATCATAAACGTTGCTATCATGAACACAGTATATTTAAATCAATGAAAAACGGCTATATAATCATTGAATAGTTGTGGTGATCATGCTGTAACCATGTTTTTTCTCTGCGTATACAGTTCTCTACCAGTGAATGAAAAATCTCAAGTCTGATATATTTTGATAAATTTTTTTCCAGAAATAGGTTTAAAATTTTGTTTTGACATGAACTTTGATCTCAAGGTTAAAATGGATATTCGGATTGGATACTTTTTTTTATTTTTGTATTAACTGAAAGTAATAGAAATATCTGGAACAATGTTTTCGATTAAATATATTTAAAGTTAGTGCTTACGAAAACCTTGTGTTAATGATTTTATTTTAATTTTTTAACTAAATATTAGTGTTTAACTTGTTGGCAGCCGATTTAAAAAGGTGAAAAGGTAACAGTATAAAGGATTATTTTGATAACGGTTTTTTATAGATAACGGTATTTTGAGTTATTTTGGTTACGGTATTTAGCGTTAACAGCATTTCGAGTAATTTCAGTACATATTGGTATTTTATGGGTAACTGTTGTTTCAGAAATTTCTAACCATCAGTTCAGAACCATAAAATATTACTTTATTAAAAATAATATTTTTTAAACCCAAAGATAACGCTAACGGTATTTTAGCGTTATCGGTATTTCGAGCTATTTCGGTAACGGTTTTTAGCGTTATATATTTTAGCGGTAACCGTGTTTTTAATTATTTCGGTAACTGTATTTTATCGGTAGCGGTAGTCAAGTTGAATGGTTTTTTTTGTCAACGGGTCTAAGACTTATTTAAGAAAAACTATTGCTATCAAATTCAAAAAGTATCAAGTTTTTTTTTATCAATCCGTATTTGAATTCATCTTGAAATTGAATTAGGATTATTTTGAAAACATTTCGAGAAACCCGTTATAATTATAATATTTAATGTTTCAGTTTTTAGGGATATAATTACTTATTTCGATGTTCCAAAATTTTGATGAATTTGTAACGTCTCAATTGGGTCGTGAACCAAGTGCTTGCGAGCGAACAGCTGATTTAGATTTTTAATTAAGATATAAAAAAAAAAAGGAAATCCCTCTTTTCAAAATCACGCTTTTTCCATACAATTTTGTTCAAAGTCCCGCTTTTTGACAAAAACCCTCTGGTCACGTTAAGCATAACCATTGTAAAGCATGGGCTATTTTCAAGTTAAATTATGCTGTAGTAACAAATTTTACACATTTGTAACATAAATCGTAAAACAATTGGACCTAAAATGTAAAACAATAGTATTAACTTCCAACTTAAATTGTGAATGCTTTTATACTAAATTGTCCACCTAATCGCAAGCTTTTTTGTACCGAATTTTTAATATAATTCAAAATGTAATTTTTAATAATGTTAAACTTAGCTCGTATACTGAGGGAAAAATTAAGTTTAAAATCCAACACGTTTGTATTCACATTGACAATTAGCGGTGTCGTCTTTTTGATACAGTTAGTTTTATCTTTGTTTTAAATACACAAGAAAACAAAAATAATGTTATTTAATAGTTCGATATTGAACTGGTGTCAACTTGATACCAAGACGGTATTTAATTTTCTTTTAAGATTTGAACACATAGTATACAATTTGAGCACATACGTGATTGACTACTCACTATTGAAATTAAATGGTATCATTTTGTAGACGTATATGGTTGATATTTCTCTGGGCTTGGGAATTTGTATACAATACTTTTAAACTAAATCCTGGGAAATTTTAGTAAAATTTTTAATAATAAGAATATTTAATATCCGGATATAACGACAGGATAATTATAAGGAGTTGGAAAAATCTCTAAATTTAATTGAATTGTAAAAATTTTAAATCTCTAAATTCTATAAATATATATTTCTAAATTAAACTCCAAGATTAACTAGCATATCGTAACCGAATAAGAGATGCGAAAAATGCCAATACCAACTTATTAAAAATTCAAATACTTATATTAAATTTTTAATCTAAATTGAAGATATTTTAAATACAAGTTTCCAATTTAATCTTTAAACTATACAGTTAAATATTGTTCCGTTGGAAATAAAAGTCTGCATTGATCAGCAGAATAGAGGAAAAATATTAACAAATTTTAAGAGCAGAATTTTAGTTAACAACCAGCGCACAGTTTGTGCCATTTGCAAAATAAACGGTGAAACTTCTCATAGTGAGGTCAAACGCAAAATTTTTGGTAATAAATCTGTATCTTCTAAACTAGAAGAAGACCTAATCTTTCAGAAAACTTATCTTGAAGACACTCTGTAATAACATGCGATGAGCTACAGGGTGTCAAAGTTGACTACCTCGAGTATGAAAAAGTTTCAAAAAATCATAACTTCTAGAAATCAAGTCCGATTTCAAAGATTTTTATATTTATGTAAAATACTTGGCAAGATAAGGAAAAACTAATCTTACCTAAGTTATCTCTTACAGTTAAAAATAAATTTACGCTTCAATTTTAAATTGTTGATTTTTTGCCTCGACTTTATTTGGTTTTTTGTTTTAAAATTTTAAAATATTTTTCCATAACAGCCTCAAAACTACAATTATTACTTGAATGTTTTTTATACTCATCTGCAAAAAAAGATGTCGAAATAATCATCTCAGACCCCATAAAGTATATATCGACCATTCCAGGAAAGAACGCCCGAAAAAGTATATTTTTTTACTTGATGGCTTTCAATTTCGATAAAAATTTGTATACTCCATTAAGCCTTTTATCAATTTCAGTTTTCAGATTTGTGAAATTGCAAAAACTCGCGATTTAATTTCGCTTTTTAATTTTCTCAAAAACCAAAAAAATTTCAAAAGTATGTAACTTTGAATAGCAATATCTCTGGGAAGACTTAGTGAATTTTAATGATTTAAACGGCCTTAAAATTTCGCATATTGCGGCTTTACGACGAACGTTTTAAAAATAAGAAAGATTTTTTAAAAATGCATTTTAATGCAATTGCATTTTTCAAATGCATTTTTCTTTAAATATGCTATTCAAATTTTTTAATATTTTAACATAACTGAAAAGTTTGGAATCTTTACATTAAAATAAAAGTGTCAAATTTTTGGGACGCGAAAATCTTATATGCATAATCCAATTTTTATAAAAACATGTTTAAAATTTTTCATATAAAATTAAATTTTTTTCTTGTTTTTGAAATTTTCTTTAAAATTTGTATAAAAGTTAACAAAATATAAAAAGTATGCAATTTTAAATATTCATATCTATTGAAGTTATTAATGGATTTTTGTAATTTAAAAAGTATTTAAAAGGCCATTGTATATTTTTTGTGTAATTTAATCAGCATTTCAAAAACCACCTCTTCGATCCATAATATTTTAAAAGTATAAATGCAGTTTTTAGATGCATTTTTGTTCGTTGCGAATTTATTAAATTTAAATTTTTCAAAAGTGTATTTAAAAATGCTTTGTTTATTATAACTTAAAACAATAAATAGTTTGATACATAAAGTTTAACTATTTTTCAGGATTTTTTAAAAAATAACACAATAATTTTTTTTTAACAAAATATGTAAAGCTACTCATAATACCAGAAAAATATAATTTTTATATGAAAAAATTTAAACTAGTTGAAGAAAAGGGGAAATTATGCACAGTACATGTGTGCGTCCCAAAAATTTAAGATTTTTATTTTAATGTAAAGATTCCAAACTTTTCGTTTATGTTAAAAAATTAAAAAATTTGAATAGCATATTTAAAGAAAAATGCATTTAAAAAATGCAATTGCATTAAAATGCATTTTTAAAAAATATTTTTTATTTATAAAATATTCATGTTTAAGCTAACATAATTACAATTCAAACGCCGTTTAAATCACAAATTTCTGCAAAGCCTTCCCAGAAATATTTGTATTTAAAGTTGTATACTTTTGAGATTTTTTAAATTTTTTCAAAAGTGAAAAAGCGAAATAAAATCGCGAATTTTCTTAATTTAGCGAATCTGAAAACGGAAATATTTATAGACACCCATAGACCTTATACGAATAAAATTTTATAAAAATCGGAGGACACTTGGTATATTTTTGGGCGTTCTTTCATGGAATGGACGATATATTTTTCATCTTGGCGAAAGTCTAAGACGATCTTGCTATGTCTGTCTGTGTGTCTGTGTGAAAGAAGGACAAGGTCTAGGAAGACCATCTAGGGGAATGATATTTGGTTTAAATGTTGGTCTTATATGTAAAATCCGTTCATAAAAATAGTTAAGGGCCAAATATAGAAAAGAACAAAGTGTCCGTGGTAATTCCATTTCATAATCTTTCAGGGTTGTAAAATGTTCTTATTCCGAATATTTATATGAGAGGAACCTTTTATATGCGGTTTTACAATGCCGTGTAGATACTTTTGCTGTGGGACCGGTCACAAGACTTGTCTAAATATACCAATACTGGTCACAATAATATAAATTGTCACAGTCTCAGAACCAGACGACTTTACAACAATTTTCGTAAATTAATTTATGATTAATTATGTAAAAGTACAATTCTTTGGATTTTTTAATATATTTTTTACTTTAATTTTTATGGCGGCATCCCGAATCGAACCCACATTCATCAAATTACGCTGACTTTTTAAATACAAGATCGAAATTTAGTTCAAAGATCAATGCTAACTCGTAAGCCATTTATTTTAAATTTTCATCCAAATAGCAAAACATTTAAAACTAACATCAATTTAAATCTTTAATTAATTATACCCTACACCACCAAAGGTGGGGTATTATGTTTTGTGCAGAAGTTGTAACGCAGAGAAAAAATCTTCGGACCCCCCACCTTAAAGTATACCGTTCGACTCAGAATCGCTTTCTCGTCTGGTCGGCTGGCAAAATCAGCAAAAATCCGTCTGCCAAATTTCATGAAGATCGGTTCATAACTGACCATAGCTCCCATATAAAATCATCTCCCGAAAATCACTAACGTGCATAAATCCCATACAAATGTTAGTATTATGTTAATATTTAACACAATAAGTTATATATAAGTAAAAACAAAATTATGTGGATGGTATTGGTGTAGGGTATCATATAGTCGGGCTTGACCGACTATATCTTCTTCTCTCGTTTTAATATAATTTTATCAAAAATTCTTGACTCATATAGTGAAATTTTTTCTATAAATTTAAAACTGACTAATTTTAACTGATTATTTTCAGTCACTAATAATAATTAGACTAATAATTTAGTTGAACTAGTTTCGACAAATTAATTAATGTAAAAATCGTGTAGGTCTAAACATGTACAACATTGAAATGTACATAAATCATGACACCTGATTCTTAAACTCCTTATTAATAAGTATTTAAGTATTTTTCATTTAATCTATTTATTATCTCTTTTTTCCAATTTATTTTCGTTATTACTTAGTATTAGCTAAAAATAATAAAATAAAAGTTTTTATTGTTCTACTTTCATTTCACACAGTTTTATTTTAATTTTTTTTTAAGGTAAAATGTGCAATAATTGTGTCATTACATGCACGCGCGTGTAACATTAAATTTATTTCTTTTGCTTTATTTTTATTTTTTTTTATATTTATTTTCAGTTGCGCTATTTTTATTATTTATTTTATTTTTATTTTGCGCGCCATTAAATTTTGTTTCGTTATTGTTAAAAATACATAAAGAGATAATTTTACAACTAACATTAAGTATTGTATTTTACATACGACATACATCATTCATTTTAAATTATATATCCGTATATACACATACACACATACATTCATACTTTACTACATATCCGATAGACGGGTAGACATGTATACAAGTTGTTGCAGTTTTTTTTCTTTTGTAAATAATAAAAAAAACTACAACTTGTAAAAAATATTCAAGGTGAAAAAGAAACAGAAAAAAATTCTAATGACACAACAGAATGCAAAAAAAAATATACAAATGTACTAGAGATATGGAAAATGCATAACAAATAATTGAAAATATAATTACGGGGTTTTGAAATAATTAGCAAATGAGAATTTCTACTCCAATGTAATAAATATTTTTAAATAAGATTTCATCAACTTTTCTGTTCGAGTTTTTTAGGAGTGAAAAAAATCAAATCTTACAGTTAAAAAGATATTTTTTATATATTCTAAAATAATATACTGATAAAATTTGTAGATTATCTTAATTCGTCTAGACGTGAATAATATTCAAAGTCAGCACTCTGAAATTAGTATGAAAAATAGCAATTTTTTAACAAAAATATAGTTAGTTCTTTAAATTTTTTCTCAAAGTTCCGTTAATAAAAAATTTTTTTCTTTATACATTTCAAAGGATAAGACTTCATTAATAGCTAATATAGAAATTTTGAACTGATCTAGGCTTGCACCCTACATCCAGCAATGGTCGAAAGTGGTAAATTTTAGAAAAAAGTTTCATTTTTATCGATTAATAAAAAAATGTCACACTAGTTTTTTTTTAAATTTAGTGACGACATTTTATCAAAAAATTGATTTAGAACGATTTGACATTAAACTGCTTCTCGACCGGCCAAAAACGAATGCACTTTTTTTAATTGCATAAAAAATCATATTTGCATAATATTTTCGCCATTATTTCTCATGTAATGTATACACTCCTTTAAAAACCTTTACAAATCAATTTTTGCCAATTTTTCAAATATAAAAAATATAAAAAAGATATAAAAACCAAAATATAATCATTTGTAAAGCCAAACACCGCCTGCTTTCCAAAAACTTATAAAATAACACAAGAATATAAAAATAGACTTTTTTACCAATTCATTGATGTATAATATGTATATATAGATCGTTTAGAAAATATATGTAAGACAACTCTCACCAAATTCACTGTTTAACATTATTTCCATATGTGCGTATACGTAACACACAACTGTATTGACGCGTTTTGGTTGTTGAACGAGATAATATTCGTAATAATCGCTTATATTTATTAAATATTGTTTATTTTGAAAAATTGCCAAAAATTGATTTGTAAAGCTTTTTAAATGATTTTTGCAGGAGTGAAAGATCGATATATATTTTATACATTACATGAGACGAATTGAGATAATCCAAAAATACTTTCAGTATATTATTTTGGAATATATAAAAAATTACAGAGAATTTTTAAAAAAATTTTACCTCTTATACCTCAGGACTTATTTTCAAAAAACAACAAAAATTCAAAATTCAAGTGTAAATATCTTTTTAAATGTAAGAGATAACTTAGGTGAGTAAGCTTATTTTTCTTTAGCTCGCCAAGCACTTTACAGAATTATAAAACAATTTAAAATCGTACTTAATTTGTAAAAGTTAAGATTTTTGAAACTTTTACAAACTCGAGGTAGTCAACTTTTACACTCTGTAGCTTATCTTGCATAGATTAACAACTAGATATTTATGTGAGAGAAAAAAACCTAATTCAATTGTCAGAAACCTAATTCAAACAAAAACAAAATACATGTAGTCACATATATTTTGTTTTTGTATTTTCAAAAAAATGAGTAAATTTTTTGAAAATTTAGTATAGGGTGGCTCTCACATAAACTTCTAGTTCTATTCTATGTTATCTTGTTTTATCACAGAGTGACTACAAGATAATTTTTCTGAAAGCTTTGGTTACAGCTACAGCTCTTCCATACATTTTAATTTAATCCAACCACTAGTTTAGGAGATACAGATTTATTACCAAAAAATTTGGGTTTGACCCTACCGTGCGTGGGTTTTTTTTATGAGTTTCGACCTGAATTGTTGGTTTTTCATATAAATTTTAAACTTAATTTTGCGGCTAATATTATAATATATTGAAATCTATTCGTGACTCATTTTAATACATATATTGTAGGGAATATAAAATTTTCTTTATTATTTATAAAATAGCATTCGAACCTAAGTTATTCTTTTTTAACCGGCATATTCATTACCAATAAAAAAATAAATAATAAATAATACCAACAACAACAAAAATATAGCCATAACGTATCAATTTAATTGTTTACACAAAATAAACATAAGATAAGAACATTTTGTATATGAAAAACTATACTAGATCAGGAGAAAGAGGTACAAACAGGGAAGTGATAACCAGCAAACATAAGGGGGGTTGTTTGAGAGTACTCGGTGGTGTTGAAGTACTTAAAATAAGAATCGTAGATATTTGCACATTATGTCAGCAGTAGGTATAATAATATTCAGAAAAAATAGCAAGTGTATGAACTTGAAATTTATATTTTTTTCTCTCGTCATATTTTTTGCTAAACAAATACGACAACGACAAGCTGTTGCGTTATGAAAAGTGATGTGAAGTGAATTGGTAGTCACGTGCACATGACAAATACAATATAACACTCTTATACAATTATTTAAACGTTTACTGTTTTTTTTTTTTTAGTAATTTTATTGCGACTTTTTTTATGAGTTTTTGTTTTAACCATAAATATGAAGGAATAGCTAATAGGAATAGCTTGGCTTAATTTATTTTTGTTCCCTAATTACACCGAAATAAATAAATTATAAATCTAAGGGGAATAAAGAGCTTTTATTTTAAAGTTTACTTTATTCATTTGGTTTAGCTACATAACAAAAGTATTTATAATCAATTTATGAATTGATATATCATATAACTAAATATTTATATTATTATGTTATAAATTTGTGGTATTTCGTAGAAATTTTTATCCCATACATTTTCTTTTAACACATTGCGATTTTTTTATTTCTATTTAATTTTTTGGCATTTAATTTCATTTTTAGTATTTTAAGCATAAAAATCTTACACACTCTCACTGGCTGTCTGTCAGTTTGTCTGTCGGCCAAGTCATATTAAAACATACTAAATACGTAATCATGAGTGTTGTAGCCACGAGTAGTATTATGTTGTTAATTGTTTTTATTATTATTATTTTTTTTATTTTGCTTTTTTGTTGCTGTTTTAGTTGTTAAATGCACACACGCGCGTGTTTCAATGGCATGTAAATAAAACATTTAAAAATTTTGGGGTTTTCACTTGTTGTTTTTTATAGCTGATTTCTTTTATTTCACTTGTGGTCAATATTATGGTTTTAATGACGTTGGTCAACATTATTTTGACCGACATACTATTTTCAAAGAATTCATTCTAAAGATACATATAGTATGTGTAAATATACATACGTTTATAGTGAACTATAATTATAAAAAGAAAATGCTAAGAAAATAAAATACTTAAAAAAGGGTATTTCAAATATACAGAAAAAATATGTTATCAACTAAAGCTTTTAATTAAATCAGATTTTTACAAAATTAAAATTTTAATGATAGTTTCAATTTTATAACTTAACGTAAGATTTTTACATTTATAAACAAAGATAAAATTCTTTTAAAAATCTTGCTTTTATTATAGCCAGACATTGCAAATATTTAAACAAGAATATATTTAAATAATAAAATATTTAAACAATTCATTATTAAACATAAGACACGCGCTTATTGTAAACAATTACGAAATATTGTATATGATTTCCTAATAACCACTCTAACACTGATACTCATAATCTTATAAAATAAATAATATTTATTTAGAAAAGATTTTAATATTTAACACATGAGTACATGTTACAAATAAGAAGATTTTTAATGAAAATAAACATTCTAATTTAAAAACTTCAATTGTTGGCCTATTTCTGTAGAGCGATCCTTTAGGTTGGCTTGTTGACTTCC
Organism: Protophormia terraenovae; assembly: GCA_951394005.1. Taxonomy (NCBI): domain Eukaryota; kingdom Metazoa; phylum Arthropoda; class Insecta; order Diptera; family Calliphoridae; genus Protophormia; species Protophormia terraenovae. The sequence goes on from OX596075.1 coordinate 72,773,157, forward strand.
GGATAATCCTGAAGTACTCTCTAGACGTTGTCTTACGTGTAAATCAATTAGCCTTTTAAGTGTTTTCAAGAAGAAAGATGATTAGCTTATCGGACAAAAGACTTGCTGTCTCGTGACTTCTCTTCCTGATTTTGTTATAAATAATTTTAATCCCATCCAGTTCTGGGTGAAAAGTAGAGTTTGAAGATTTTATGAAGCAAGAGAATAAATGTTTGTCCTGATTAAATTTGATGATAACAGAGTTAAAGCCGTTGTTTACGCAGACGGTGTAGTGATGATGGTATTAAGTCTTATCGTGTCCAGTTCTTTGGTGACGCTCAGCTACTGGCCTAGGATATTGAATGTAGCAACCTTGACCTTTACTTACCCGGTCATGGAGGTAGTGGGTACCTCTCCAAAGTTGGCCATCCTACTAACTTTTTATACCCTACACCCCACATATGGTGGTGTAGGGTATAAAAAGTTAGTGGAATGTAACTTGATTTCAGAATTCCTCGAAGGACTTAAAATTTAGCATTTTTGTGTTTTTTTTTTTTTTTTTTTTTTTTTTTTAACATAAATTTATTATTTAAACTTTAATAAAATTACAACAAATTGTGATATTTTATTGAAATTTTGGTATAATATGTATAAACTTGCCCTAAAATCAAAGAATTAAAAGAATTTCAACTTTTTTACATTTACATACCCAAAATCCCAATCCATATAAAAGGTGTTAAAAAATTTACTTTTTTCATAATAGTAATAGTCGTTATAAGGGGCCTCCGTCAAAAAATACTTTTTGGGTGTTTACCTTACATATAGAGCTAAAATTTAAGTAATGTTAAGTCGATCCCAGCTTTTGAGAACTTAACAAAAAAATAGAACCAATTTTTTTAAAATTGACAAAATTTGGATAGGGCTTGTGGGCAGACCTTTGCCAAAAACTCCTCCGGATTTACTTTACACGCATTTACATTATGATTTCTATTGAAGGCATTAAAAAAATTATAAAGCCCAGAACAAAAAACTAATTTTATCAGTGAATAAATATTGCCACCTTTTTGGAAAAAAACTCAACAAATTTAAAATTTTTTTAAAGTTACAATTTCAGATTAATATAACTTTTTAACGGATTCATATATTTATATAATTCTTGCAGTAATATTATTTAGAAATTTGTAAGGAATCTGGCTAATATTAAAAAAAAATATTCGACCCGAATATCTCTTAAAATAAAAGAGATAACCTACACATGTAAGCGTATTTTTTGTAGAGATTTATAAGGACTATCTATTATAAAATTTCTTTTCTTTTATATCATAAATTAATTTTTGGCGATTTTTCACTACCTTCCTGATCCGCTAGGGGTCTGTACTCCTCCAAATCAACTTGAAAACACAGCTTTTTGATACCGTTCGTTTACAAATGTTAAATACACAAAATGGAAAACATAATGAAATTTAATGATTCGATAATGAACGGGTTATAACCCAACGCCATTACGTTGTCAGTTTTCGTTAATCATTTGAACACGCAGTGTTGAATTTGAACACATAACATAAAACATAAAAGGTATCGTTTTCTACACGTATGTGGCCATAATCATAATGTTTAAGTCTACAAACGTTTACCAGCACCCACTGGAAGAAGAGATCAGCGTCTCACTTGTGACTTAACACAATCTGATCCATTTTTGTTACTGAAATTCGTGCCAATCAAATTAACAAAAGTTGTAATTTTAAATAAGGCAAAGGATGGCTTTTCTTAATAAAGGTGTGCATCTAAGATTGGGTTTAAAATTTTTCTCATCTTATGTTTTCTTTTCATGACAGCTATTTTTCTGTATTTAGTTTATATTTGTAATACTTCGACACTTTAATACAATCGTTGGATTTGTTACACACATTACTAGGTTTTATATTAAAAAATTTGAAGACCGTATCCGACGCACAGTGTCACATTTTGCATTTTTAGAAAGACAAAAATCCAGTTTTGTAGATATTGGTCTGAAATTGTGTATTCTATTAGTAGATAAGGCCATAAACATACCCACTAAAAATGGGAGGGTAGAAAGACTGCCACTCCCATACTGATAAAAATTATTTTATTCGTATGAATTTCAGACATATTTTTGTAAATTTTATTAAAATAAAGGATTTTTTGAAAGTAGTCGTGGCAAGATCTAATCACACTAATCATAGTGAAACATTTGAATAACAAATTTTCAGCTATTACCTTAAAATGTTTAAAAAATTCTTAAAAAATTCCTAATATGATGTACTGCACAATTTATTCAAATATTTTAAAAGATCGCAAAAAGTCGCAGCCAAAATTTTCAAATATAGTTTTATAAATGTTATTTTATATAACAATCGTATCAATGAATTGGAACACTTTGGAACTTTTTAGTCCCAGTCCATTATAAATATATTTTCTCAAAAAATATATTTTTTAATATTATGATTTCAGTATTGATTTTTTAACATAGCAAATTACAATGGAATAATTTGGATACATTTTGTATCCATATCTGTCATATTTACCGAGATATACGAAGTTAAAGTTTACCTACTTCTTTACAAAAGTTATATATAAATTTAAAATGTTTTTAAAAGTTGCAACTTTGAAAATCCATGGGCACTTTCCACAAGTATATATTCCATAATATATGACATGTTTACTAATAAATGCGAAAATAATTACTTCAATTAATAGGGTTTTATTTTCCTATTTTTGTCGTTCTAATTTGGATAAATGTGACACTGTGCGACATAAACACCTCAATGAGAACAATCGACATAGAATCAATTTCTGAGTCGATTTAACGATGTCTGTCCATCTGTCCGTCTATGTAAACCTTCTAATCAAACTACAGATTTAAATTTTGAATATAAATGAGTGAAATTTGGTACACAAGTTTCTTATGGCCTGTTGAAATTGATTATGATTGGTCCATTATTTCACCTAGCCCCCATACAAATGTCCTTCCGGAATAGGGGTTTAATGATCATAAACCCCTTAAATATAGCAATATTTTAATAAAATTTGGCACATATAAGTTCTATACAAGTATAAATGTGTGGCATATTTCAGGAACATCGATCCACAATTGACCATAGCTCCCTCCTCAAAAAATCACTTTAACGGACACCATTAAAATATTAGTATCAAGTTAATATTCGGCACAAATTAGTTTTATATAAGTGTTAAATTTTTTGAAGATCGGTCCATAATTTACCATAGCTCTCATATAAGACCTACTTTCGAGAATGTGTGTAAATTCATATTAATGTTAGTATCAACGTAATATTCTGTATTCGTATATTTTATTTTACACTTAATACAAGTATCGGTCCACAATTGGCTACAGATCTAACAAAAGACCCCTCACCGAATTTCGGTACACATAAATAATGGTGTAGGGTTTCATCGTTCCTGACCGATTATATCTTTCTTACTAGTTTCTTTCTTTGCACTCTTTTAAGAATATAAAATATTTGTTAGAACAAGAAATGTATAGACCTTCTATTTCTGGATAAAATCTAAGTATTTCTCATTAAAAATTATTTCCCACAGTGTAAAGTGTATTGCATACTTAATTTTTGCCTAGTCATCTATCATTATTACGATACCACCACTTACATACATATGTATGTATATAATTATGTATTATTTATAATATCGGTCTGTATATTTAGATTAAATATTTCATATTTCTTACCATTTTTTAATTGTTAAAGCAAGTGTTTAACATTTTTTTTATATACTACTCTTGGCCCAAATATTCCAAATTTTATAAATTTTATTTTTGTATGTCATTCTCTATAGAGAAAAGAAAGAAATAAATAAAAACAAAACTAAAACACTATAATTTCAGCGGTTGATGGTCTACAAAACAGTTGCAAATATGAGTAGAAAAAAAATATATTTAGTAAAAAATCAGCGGCACGTGTAAAATTTTTTTGTTGATATTTTGTGTTAGTCGAACGCTAAAAACACAAGAAAATAATACGAAAACATGATGAGATAATAATCATTCATTTATCCGTACATCATCTATTCATTCATTTAAATATAAACTCACCTGATTATGTTTGTGGTATTTTTTTATCGAAATGAATCAGATGTTTTTTTTTTTATAATAATGAACATAATACTACATGTGTTTATATATATCAGATACTAGATTTTTAAAAACATAATATGACTGTTTATTGAATTTAAGTACTTATTTAAATATGTTTTTAAACTAAATATATTTATTTGACTTAAGATAAGTTTTTAGGTATGTATTGCAGATTTAACTGCAAGACAAATAATAGTTGTTAAAGCTTCAATAAGGGAAGTAATTTCTTAGCTAAAAGTTACCAGCAAAAAAAAAAGAACATCCAGAAGTAGTGCAAATTCGGATCATTTCCAATGAATTTAACATAGGCTTGTCATTGGAGGATCTTCTCTTATTTGACGCCTATTCACTTAGTAGGAAGTAATGTTCTCGATGTCATGAAAAATGTATTTTTATGGTGTTGTTTTAAATCAGTGCAAGGAATGTAAATTAAATTGCTTCTATGGAATTATTTCCTTCGAATAGAAACAAATAAAGTAAAGTAACTTATTGAAAATAGGAATAATTTTTTTATGGTCAACAGGATAAATATTTATGATAACAGAAACCGTTCGTCAATGTTTTGCAACAGTAAACTTCATTTGAATCGCTTAAATTACTTTTTAAGAAAAACAAAACATCACTAAATATTTGATACTTTTGAAGTAATGAAAAAGTATTTCCTCAAAAATTACTTCCATTTATTTTTGCTGGGTTATTATTTATGATAAACTGCATTTAGAAGTTTATGTTTTTAAAAAAAAAAGCTAAGCTTTTTAAATTTCCTCTATTTATGGTAGGAGTAAATCTTATCAGATTCTTTAGCGACATCTTTCTGGTTAAGTCCAATAAAAATCAAAAACATATTCAATGATCATATTCGATACCGCAACCAAAAGGCCAAAAGAGGTCATTAATTTCTTTTTTAGTATTTTGATTAAATTACACTGGCCAACAAAAAAAACTTTTTTCGTGCTCCTTCAAAAAAAAAACATGTGGCCTATATGGAACTCCGCATGCTAAACTCGAATCTGCTTTCAGTTTTCTCCCATCAGGTCGAGATTTTTTTATGTCTAATATTGCGCCCTAAATAAGCCGATTACTCGAGTATATTTCAATATAACTCGAGAACGGTATGCACGATTTATATAAATAATACACCAAAATATGTGAAATAAAATTGGCTTTAAGTCGTTCTACTAACAAATAGTTTTGAAGATATTTCGAAATAAGTGTCCGAAAAAAATTTGTTCATGCTAAATTCAAGATTTCTTTTTTTACTAAAACTTCTTTTTAAAAGTAAAAAAAATCTAAAATATTTCAGTTTATCATCTTTATCTCAAAGCTGGCAAAACTACGAGGAAATAATAACACGTATCATAAAAATTGATGCACACATCTTGATCGGATTCACAGTTAAGTTAGGATACCCATGCATACCTACAATTTTTTTTTTTTTTTTTTTGTCTTAAATAAAAAATAATGGTAGATTAGTTAGAATTTAATGTGCTAAATAAAAATTTTTAAATTTTTTTCTATCACGTATTGATTTTTTAATGGGCATGACTACCATGACCCCGGCTTTAGGCAGTCATACTTGTATAACTCAAGAACTGTTTGTCCAATTAGGATAAATTAAACTCCAGTAGATAGTGATCTAAAATGTCTTTGAGATAAATTTACATATTTTTTTTATCCAGCTAATATTTCCGTAGTTATTTGGTAATTAGTAGCGAAAAATTAAATTTTTTTTATTGAAAAATCGTGAAAATTTTGATCCATAACTCTAAAATTCTTGAGCGAATAAAAAATATTGTTGACACAGCTGGAAGACAATTTTCGTATGCATCTTTTGATGCATTTATCAAAATCGAGTAAACGGTTCTTGCCTCTTTGGTGTATCACAAAATCCAGACCTGATGGAAAAAAACTGAAAGCAAATTCGTGTTTAGTACATCAAAATACATCAAGTCCAACTATTCGTCTATGGGGGAAGATTTTTTTGTCGACCAGTGTTATTAATGCAAATAATATTTTTCGGTAACACATTACCGAAAAATATTATTTGCATTCGGTAACACATTACCGAAAAATATTATTTGCATTAATAACACTGGTCGACAAAAAAATCTTCCCCCATAGACGAATAGTTGGACTTGATGTATTTTGATGTACTAAACACGAATTTGCTTTCAGTTTTTTTCCATCAGGTCTGGATTTTGTGATACACCAAAGAGGCAAGAACCGTTTACTCGATTTTGATAAATGCATCAAAAGATGCATACGAAAATTGTCTTCCAGCTGTGTCAATGTGTTTCGAACTATTATGGTAACGGGTTTTTAGCGTTGTCGGTATTAAGGATTGTTTCAGAAACTTCGAAATAATTGGTTCTTAACGATGAAATATAAAGTGGAGTCAAGTATTATAAGGTCGGTCTGGCATAACCATAACATTTTTACAAGTTTTATTTAATTTTATTAGAAGTAATAATTTTTCTCACACTTAGAAATGACGGTAAAGGTACTTAGAGCTATTTCGGTAACGGTATTTTAGCGTTATTGTTACTTTTGATTATTTCGGTATCGGTATTTGGTCAATCTCGGGTATGTTATTAAAAAAAAAGTAGCCAAAATTTATCACATGATAGAAAAGAAATTTTATATATAGATAGTCCTTGTAAACTCTACAAAAAATAGGCTTACATCTCTTTTAGTTTAAGAGATATTTAGGTCGAAATAATTTTTTTTTTCTCATTTTATGCCTAGTTTTTTCTATATATTTTTTCAACTTGGCGGGCTTAATATTGTCTCTAAATTTTCAGCAGATTTCTTACAAAATTCTAAATAATATTGCTGCAAGAGTCATATACATATATGAATCCGATATAAAGTTATATTAATCTAAAGTTGTAACTTTAAAAAAATTTCCAAATAGGTGTCAATATTTATTCATTTATACAATTTATTTTTTGTTCTGGGCTATGTAACTTTTTTAATGTTTTCAAAAGAAATTTTAACGCAAATGCATGTAAAGTAAATCTGGAGGAGCTTGGGGCAAAGGTCTCCCCATAAGCTCCATCCATACTTTGGCAATTTTTAAAATTTTTTTGTTAAATTATCAAATCCAAAAATTATTTTCTAACAGACGTCTGTTATAACGACGAATGACGATTTCATTGAAAGAAATCAATTTTTAAAAGATGTGTTTCCCGGATTGAAATTTTGGGATTTCTGGTACAAAAAAGAGGTAGTTTTTCTAATTCTTTAATTTTAGGACATATTTTTCAAAAAAGCAATAAATCGTAATTTTCCGTTTTTCGGATCATAGTCTGAATCGGGTCCACACCTTTTAGTATAGAATCACTTTCGGAGTCAATTAGCCTATTGAAATTGGTTATAATCGGACCATTATTTCACCTAGCCCCCATACAAATGTCCTGCCGGAATAGCTCCCATATAAACCCCTCTTCCAAAATTACTTAAGTTAATAACACTGGTCGACAAAAAAATACAACACCATATACGAATAGTTGGACTTGGTGTATTTTGATGAGCTAAACACGAATTTGCTTTCAGTTTTTTTCCATCAGGTCTGGATTTTTTTTATGGTCATGTCTAATATTTCGGCCATAGTAAGGCCATTACTCTAGTATATTTCCTTATAACTTAAGAACGGTGTGTACGATTGACATAAGTGATACACCAAAAGATGCGTACAAAATATATCTTCAAATCTCCCAAAATTCATTTGTTTATGTGCTCAATAGTTTCGAAATTATTTTGAAATAAGTGTAAAAAAAAAAAATTCATGCTAAATTTTAGATTTTTTTGTTAGTAAAATTTTTTTTAATAAATTAAAACATCAAAAATGTTTCAGTTATCATCTTTATCTTAAAGTTGGTAATAGTCTCATGCGTAAGATGATTTGAAAAGCAAATCCACTTGAATTTCAAGTGTGTGTTTCATAGCCAACATGTGCAAAAACAACAATAACTACTGTTCGTACTGTTCTCTGCCCGAAGCAAAGCAAGTGTGTACTGTGTAAGAGCGACTGCAAATCCGTGCGTTCAAATCATTTATCGTAAACAAGTGGTGCAAGTGGTGTGGCAAAAAAAAAGCAAATCATACAAGACGTTGAGAAATGATTTAAAGCATTCAAGTGGTCTTGATGATTTGTTTGTTTTTTGTAATACGTAGTTGCTGTGTGTAGCAAAAAATGTGTGCAAAGGGCTTGTTTATAAATGTTCTTGCATACACACATATATATTTATGTCTACATTTTATTGTTGGGTTTTCTTTGTCACAGTAATGATCGCACACATACATATATATTTTTTTTTTTTTTTAGAAAAACATGCAAAGAAAAAAGAAAAAATCTTTCATTTTTTTCTTATTGAAGCAATCAAGTGGTCAAAAGGCTTGTATTTTTTTTAGCGTCGCACTCTCATGTCTTGTTTGGTCGCTATCATAAACACTCATGATTTGTTCATAAAGTTGAAGCACACACGCAGTATTTGTATGGTTTTAAGTGCCTGCAGAACAGTATTTATTGCTCCGCACACACACTGATAACAGCACTTGAAAAATATCAAGTGGCTTGAAATGCCTTATAAGACACAGTTTGCAGGTCTCTAGTTGGTAATGCTACGAATCAAATGAGCCATGTATCTTTATTTGATGCATAAATCTTGATTTTATTCACAGTGAAGTAAAAATAACCATGTTACATACAATTGTATAGAAATACAGTGGTGGGCTAAAAAAAAATATTTTTTTTTATTTTTTCTTGAAACAAAAATAGGTGAACTAAGTGGATTTTGACGAGTTAAAGAAGAATCTGCATTCGCTTTTTTTCTATCAAGTACTGATTTCTTTTTATGGGCATGACTAATATCATCACCTTTTTCAGCGGTCACACTATAAAATTCGAGAATGGTTTGTCAAATTTAGACTATAACTCAAGAAACGTTTACATGATAAATGATACACCAAAAGATGCATACAAAAATTGTGTGTCAACAATATTTTTTATTCACTCAAGAGTTTCAGAGTTATGGATCAAAATTTTCACGATTTTTAAATTTTTTTCTTTTTTTTAATTTTTTTTTTTCGCTACTAATTACCGAATAACTACGGAATTATTAACTGAACAAAAAATTATGCAAATTGAGCTTAAAGACAATTTAAGTCGCTATATATTGGAGTTAAATTTATCGTAATAGAACAAACTGTTCTTGAGTTATACAAGTGTGACTGCCTAAAGGCGGGCTCGTAGTAGTCATGCCCATAAAAAAATTTATACGTGATAGAAAAAAAATAAAAGCTGATTCTTCTTTAGCACGTTAAATTCCATCTAATCCAAATTTTTTTTTTTTTTATTTTTATTTAAGACGAAAAAATTTGTTTTTCTAGAGTTATAGTGAAATATATTCGAGTAATCGGCTTATTTAGGGCGCAATAGTAGACACACCCATAAAAAATCTCGACCTGATGGGAGAAAACTGAAAGCAGATTCGAGTTTAGCATGTGGAATTCCATCTAGTCCACATATTTTTTTTTTTTTTTTTTGTCGACCAGTGCAATCGACACAAATATGTTCTATATAAATAGAAACAACATTTCTAAATTGTATGAGAATCGGTCCATAATTTGCCATAGCTAACATGTAAACCCACTTCCGGGAATCGTCGTAAAGTATATAAAATCATATAGGTGTAATTAGTATTAACGCTTTGCTTTTGAAGTAAGTACTTCTCTTAAAACTATATTATACATTTTTTATGGTCAGAGGTGGATATATTATTATCAAGAGACCCAATCTTGAATATGTCCATTGCTAGTCTCATATAAGTTCCCAGAGTAGTTTAAAACACATTTTTTATCACAAATAAACACAAAATTTTTTATCGTACAATATGACTAGTATAGCTTTATGCCAAAATACTCCACCAATGGATGTTGGCCAATAACGTTCTAAACCTAACCAGAAAGTATTTAGTTGACATTCCAGCCTGTCTTAAATAGCCGTATTCTAATTCAAATAACTATTTCACATTCCTCTAAGTGAAACCAATAACACCTTCAATTTGCTACCTTCAAGAATTGAATACTTAAAAGAAACTTTCATTATTTTTTGCAATTGAAACACACCAGCTATTTCTGGTTGACAAAAGTTCATACAAACTACTTCTTAAGTCACCACTCATAATTACTTTATTGACTTTGCAGGCATTTGGAAAAACAAATAAAACTTAATCAAATTTAAAGTGTCATAATAAAATGCAACAAGTGTGTCTCTTATTTTTTTAGTATTTTTTTTTTTTGTATGACTTAATAAAAATTCATAGGAAAACTATTCGTACAAGTAAAACTTTATCACAAAAATAATAAGAAATAAAAAATAACGTCAAAAAATAAATATTACGCTTGATATGATAATGGAATTTACAGTTGACATAAATCAATAATAAAATAAAAGTTGAGTGGTGGCGCCAACAATATTATTTAAAGAAAAAATGTCATTTTATGATAAAAAGATAATTTTTGGCGCAAAAACGGAAATTCAACAATTTAGTAAGACATATTAATACATATTAAGCGTGCAAAAAGCTCTGGGAGAGGAATCTTAAACCTGTTTTTTCTAACATTAAAAGTAACAGTTTATGTTAGGAGTTGTTTTTTAATTTTCCTCGTAGCAAATGGTTTGCGAATCTGACTACTCTATTTACTCGCATCGTATTATTTTTAATGTAAATAATTAATTTCACTTAAAATTTTTTAATTATAATTTGTCTTTATTAAATGTTAAAGGGAACTTTAAATCAATATGTGTCAACATTAAAGGATTTTTGGGAAATTATATCGTATCATTTAACGACCACTGGGTCCGCCACCTCCCATACCAGGTTGACCACCTCCCTGAGCACCACCTTGACCATCGGCTCCACCTCCAGCACCGGCACCGGCACCTGCTCCCATGCCAACTCCCATACCAGCATGAGCGCCACCTTGAGCACCACCACCTCCTCCACCTCCTTGAGCCATGGTTGTAGAACATGTCTATTTAAAACGAAAATTTTCAAAACATTCAAAGTTTTTAATTTTTTATTTAAATATAAAACTCCAACTCACCATTAACATGACAGCTGCCACTAATAAAACTGTCAACTGGAATTTCATTTTGTAAACTTGTTTTATTTTCTTCTCTTGAAAAAGGGTTGTTACACAGAACTTTATAAACTTTTTATATTCAATTTGCAACTGACATCAAATCATAGAAATTTTCAATTATTTATAGTTGCTCTGGAGTTGGGAAAAGTTTTAAATTGTTTGTATTTATTTTAAACTTATTTTTTAAATTGCATGCCATTTTTTTATCACTTTAGTTCGATCGGGAAAAATTGTATATTTTATAACTATGAAATTATTATTTTTCTAATAAATTGTATAGTAAAAATCAAAATTTTGTTATTAAATCTTTAATTCGAAATAATTACTGTCATCTAAAATATTTGTTTATTGTACTTATTTACACATATGTTTATTTTGAAATGAGATATAATTAAATTCATATGATTATAATTCCAGTAATTGATGAAATTTGTTGTAAACAATTAAATTATTTGAACAATGATATAAACAAATTATAGTTGACAAAATAATAATTATTGTGATAAGTAATTTAAGATATAATTAAAAGTAATTTGTAGTATTTTGATTTAAGGACGTATTTTAAATTAAAAAAAAATTAATATTATTATTATTTTAATATCCATTTACCATATGTGGTAATAGTATACTTTTTTAAGCTTAACATTCATTAATTTGTGTTCGCATTTAATAAACAAAAAACTTAATAGAATTTTTACTTTTTTATGGTTTTTTTAAGATTTTACCTGTAAAGTCTTTTAAGTGAAACCAAAATACTTCAAACCCATCAGTTTGCCTCTTTCCTGTTAAAAAGAGTAGAAATGACTGTTGTTTATATTCGAGGTCACGTGGAGAGGCGTTTCTATCTAATGCTGAGCATTTTCTAGTCTACACGATTGAAAGATCACGTCCATTAAAGGAGTACACATTGGTAGCTTTCCTAGATATAGGGAGTAAGATAGAATCGATTGTGGCTTGCAAGGTAATATCTAGAATGTAATCATCGAGTGATAAACTCTATCTGTTCTATCGGCACTGCCTTATTTGTAAGCTTAATTTCGAACTTGGGGCCATGCACAACGATTTATTCAGGAGCTACTACGACGAGGACTAGGAAAAGTCTATCACCCACTTTAATTGCTAGTTGATTACTTCTTTTATGGTCTGGACGATCTGGGTTATCTGAAAGTTGAGCTAAACTAATTAAAGATTTGGTATTGTTCATGGCATAAATTCTCTGCTTATGATACTACAAATAGAAGAATTATTGGCCTCAGTGAATTTTGATTTCATACAAATATTACTAGAAGATTAAAGCCTCGGCCTTAATTATTTATAGCTTTAAAAACGCTTTTGATGAGCATACATTTTCACACGCAGAAAAAAAAAATATATCTTTGCATTGTCACTGCAAACTTATCACGTTTAAACGTTTATTAATTTAAGAAGATAGATTATATTTTAAAATGTTGATACATATATTTTCATCGGGAACATTTCGATTGTATTATCATTTTCAATGACTTTGTGCGGGCAACAAATCAAATTTTTAATCTTGACTAATTTTAGAAATCTCGTCATTATTTTTCACTCTTTCGGAAACATTGCCATACAAAAGTTATTAGTTTTTCACTCGATTTCCATACTGCTAATTGTGGTCAAGGCCTTACACATTCGCTTCCCGAAAAAACTGCATAGACTCAGGAAGTGATTCTTAAGGTAAGTTCAGAGTAGTCAAATATTTGACCAAAATGATGTAACCACTACATAAAATATTTTCTAACTTCTCTATTCTAATGGGAAAATATTTTTTACTTATCATTAATTATACCTGACATTTTACTGAATCTTGTTTGACGCTGTTTTCTCTTACAAAACATTTGCAAGATCAAACAACATAAACAAATTTTTTGTAGAATTAGTGGTCACGCAAATTTGATCAAATATTTGACAAATGTGAACTTAGCGTTAGTTGAACGGTATACTTTAAGGGTTAGGTCCGATGATTTTTTCTGTGCGTTACAAACATCAGCGCAAACGCATAATACCCCAAACATCTATGGTGATGTAGGGTATAAAAAGGCTTTCTGAAGAATAGCCAACAGACCTTCTGAAGTTCTAAGTATGTGAACACAACCGATGCAAAAACAACAAAGTGAATTATTATTATTTTCCAATTTTTTGTTTTAGAATTTGATTTTTTATTGTTGTTTAAAGCAAAAATACTCACTTACCTTTTAAATGAAGGGATGTAGGAAGATCTATCGGATTGTTTAGATTGTAAGGATGAGACATTTTTGAAGTCCTTACTATAAAAGGTAACATTTCAATTAGAGTTAGAATTTTTTTATGTTATTCATGGTACGTTTTATGTAAAAAAAAAAAAGAATAAAGACAGGACTTCATTGTGTAAGGAAAAATTTTAAGTTTTTTTTATGAAACATGCCAAAGATTAAAATTTTGATCTATTGGAAATGCTTCAGTTTAAAAATATACGCGCGAATGTTATATTCAGCTCGGCCGAATCTATAACCCACCAGCCGAATCTATAATCAACTTTTTTTATGTCGACCCTCGAATTATCTGTACAAAATTTCGTTATCATACATGCTTTTGTTTATGAGATATCAGCAAAAAAAGTATGAAATTAAGCTACAACGGACACCCTGTGTTTGTATTTTGCCCACAACTTTTTTGTTTATTAACCAATTTTGCCCATTTTCAATACCAAACAAACCTTATATAAATATTTGAGCCAAATTTCGTCCCTCTAGGTTGTCCCGTTCGAGCCCTATCCTGCTTTCAACAGACAGATGGACGGACATAACTAGATCGACTAAGAATCTAACCAGAACCCAGAAAATATATACTTTATGGGGTCTTAAATGATTCTTTCGACATGTTACACTCGGAATGACAAAATCAATATACCCCCATCATTTTGATGGTGGATATAAAAATAGGACTATAAAAGAAACATGAGGAAAAAAATATACTTTTTATTTTCCACAGATTTTTTGTATCGAAATTAGTTTAGAAAATATTATATCAATGCAAGCATTTTTTATGATTAATCCCTGGAAAAATCTTAGAACTTGTATTAAAAGCTTTAGTTCTAGAACCACTTCAGATTCTTTAATAACATTTTTATAACTAGTGATTCTGTTACTCATGGAGCTTAACCTTATTGTGATTCTAAATTCGTTTTAAGGAATCTTTTTAAAACCTTAAGAACTAATGAAGTATGACTTCTATATCACTTCTCTGAACAAATTATTGGTTCTCAAATAACATCCTAGAACTGCTTAAAAAACTTTAATAAAAAATTTCAAAAATTTGAAAAAAAAAAAAAATATTAAATTGATTTAAAAAGTGGCCTTTAGGAAATGGATCGTTAAAATAAAAAATAAGCTTCTAATTCTGGAAGTGACAATTTCAAACATAAATCATAGGTCATAACTCCAAAGTAGAACGAGTACAGGCTATCTTTATATGCTCTGGAACTAATAAATTTTTCCTGAGATATTAGAGTTTTTAATTTTTACTAAAAATCCTTTAAAAGCAATCGATTTACATATACACAGAAAATAAATTAGTTAGAAAACGGTTACAATCATTAAAATATTGATATATCAACCAAAATTTAAATGCTATTATAGAAAATCAAAAAATTTAAGAGTTTTTGTCCTAAAAGCCGAAAAGATATTATTATAATGAAATTAAAGTTCCTACAACTATATAATTAGTTAACTTAATCGAATTGGGTTTAGTTAAAATAATTCTACTGAAATCGGTAGGCTATACAGTTATATATTCTTATTTGAAACGGAATATTGGTGTTTACAATCGAAAACTCGTTTGCATGAAAATAATTTGAACTTTAACTATATTTTCAGTAACAGTAACCAAATTATCTTTTACTGAATACGTTAATGATTGAACTTTCTGCACTAGCAAACGAATGTTTATAAAAAAATTGTTTGACATTTTTAAAAATAATATTTTAAAACAAAAATAATTTTTCATTGAAATAAACTAAAAATATATGTTTAAAAAGAAAATCTAATTTAAATAATTACAAGGGTTGTGCCCGGTAGTAAATGTTCCTGTTTCTTATAATAACCAGTGTAAATTAATGATAACGTTCTTAAAAAAGTGCAGATTTATGTTCACCCCCAGAAATTTGTGGATGGTATTCTGCATGATATGATATTCTGGATGGATAAGTTGCAGTCCATGCGCTTTATATAAATATAGCGCATGGGAGTCTTCTTTCAAGTTAACCACGTCTTAAAATCGTACAGTACAGGTACAAAATAAAGATAAAATATTACTTTCGTTTAATGTAACTTAATTACTTATTTACAACTAAATTAATTTATAGATCATCATCAGTGCTATTATTAAACCGAGTTCTCATGTAGATTTAACGTCTTTACCACTGTAAAGCCCTTTCATTGCAAATATCTTTGCCTGTATAGAAGACACATCTAACTACATCAAATTCATTTATTTTACTTTGTAAGTTTATTATCCTCAAATTTTAAATATTCTTCAAATTTTAACGTTAAAAATTTAATATTTTTACAATAAAATGTATTAAAAATAATAAAAATGTTTTTTTTTTTTATTGGGCTTCCCTAATTTTAATATATATAAACTGCAAATATATTACTACTATTATTATAACATAATATATTTTTATTAATCTGTTTCGGTAATTATAAAATTCGGCACTTCCAACCGAATTTCAAGATAGTACATGTGACCGACTAAATTCGGTTGGCTAAAAAATTATTTAAAAATAATAATAATCACATTGATTATTTTCTTTTTGTTTTTGTATTCTTTAGATAATTTATTATCGCACTATTTGCAAAACCCTTAATATCCGGCCCCCAAAATAGAAATCACATGCTGTTATAGAAAAATTTAACATTTCGTTCTTACATAAATTTTTTCTTCAAAATAAAACAAAACAAATTAATGCAATGAAATGCACTGACGCCATCATCATATTCTGGCAATTTACAAAATTCATTTTTTTTCGTGGGTTTTCGACTAGACTCCCCATATGCAAAATTTGAATTACACAATTAATTTTTGTTTTTATAAAAACAAAAGTGAAACGAAAAGTGAAATTCTGAAGCACTTTATAACTTAATTATTATTTACACTTGGTTTGGTGTAGGCCTGTAGACAGTGTGACATAATTCGAGAGCAACTACAGAGTGTGTTGTAGAGCAGGAATTTTAAAAATGTTTTAAGGTACCAAATTCGTAAAAAATGAAGTAACAAGAAAAATACTTGATTTGTTTAGATTAAAAGATTTTTTATTTCATTTACTTGTAAATCCAAATTGTTACATTTTCTCTTTAGTTCTTTGAAAACTGTATAATGTACTTATCGAATCTTTTCCAAATATAGCACCTTTATTACACAAATAACAACACTGGCACTTACCCTATTTTTTGTCGATCTTAGCATTTTCTTGTTCACTCGCTCGCATTTCGTTTGTGTCTGGTGTCACTTGTGGCGTTCATTCACACGTCTGCTTTATATCCTCCATATCTTCGAGTTTTGGAGAGGCATACTGAGTTGAATATTGTGTAGGGAACATTTTAATATTACTTAAATCCAGGACGTTATCGAAAGCACTTGAGGCCATGTAGAAAATACAATAACTTGTCCGAATAATATATTTTTACCTAAATGTACTTTAAATTAATCTTTTAACGAGTTTATTTGAATTGACTAATAGAGATATAAACAATACAGTTTTCAGCAGACTAAATACAGCAATAAGAAGCTGCGGCAGCTAGTCTACTATTTCGGATAGAGATAGTAAAACTAAATGTTTTTTAATAAATCTTGGTTAAATAAAGGCTGGAAAATGGAAACTGAATGGTGGATAATGAAACATCTTGCCCCGAACTTAGAATCTCTTAACAATTAAGAATAACCACAATTCCACAAGCGATCTTTTATAGAAAATAATAACAAATTTTGAAACATGCAGCAGAGTGTTAGCAAGTTTGTCTCTATTACAGTAATTAAAAGAAATATCGCCAAATGCAATTGCAAGACAGGCAGTCATTGTGGCTCTTCGATCGGTCGACATATGTGCGAGTTAAAACATTTTTTATTTTTATTTTAATTTTAAATTGGATTTATTTTTTAGCGTGAATATTTTTAGATAACCATATGTATACACTATATGTATGTATTTATATGTATGTACAAGAGACAACAACAAAACTACAAGAAATAAAAAGTATTTAGCATTTTATTTTAAACAAAATGTTGATTTTATTTTTCAAATTTGTCTTTTAGTTGCTGTTGTTGTAGCTCTATTAAAATAGAATGTAAAATTGTATTTATTTATTTTTTATTTATTTATAAATAATTTTATTTTTATGTATAAATTTTTGTTTGTATTTATATTTGTTTTTATATACATAAATATGTGTGTCGTTCATTGTTTTCTTTTTGTAAATTATGCAAATTAATCGCTGTTTTGTTGTCTAGACATTTATTCTCATGAATAAATGTGTTGAAATTATGCAATTTTCAATTTAATTTTTGGTTTAATTTTTTATTTTTTTGTTTTAGCAAAAAACAAACAAAACAATGCAAACAAGGATTTATTGTTAATTAAATATAAATGATGAAAATATTATGAACAATTAACTATACATTTTTTTTTTTTATAAAGAAATTTTATAGAATTCCTTAATTTTATTAAATTACTTTAGGGAATTAAATAAATAAATAAATAATTATAATTTTCACTTGAGTCAAAATGAAAAGAACATTTTTCTTAGATAAATATATGTGTGTATGTCTTACATGTGTGTAGACGTGTTTGAAAAACTAGAAAATATAGGTAAATGAACTAAAAGAATGAAATGTTAATTTTGCCCTTAGAAGGATAATTTGCCCACCTGCCTTTTCAGAACATCTCAGAATTTAACATACTTTGGCATTAATTACGTTATACACCTTACTGGCTATGTCATATAGAAAACAGGTGGAAATTGAAGCTTATAATTCCACAGGCTGGTCTGATGGATTTTTTCTTTTTATGCGGATGTGGCATTACTTCCTAAAATAGTACGAACCAATGGGCTTGGGTGTGTTTCAAGCTTTTTTTAGGTATGTTTTTAATTTCGTTTTTCACCAGAGCTACGCTAAGATCTTTATGGGTGTTCGAGTTTTCTACATACCACAGGGTAGATGAAATTTTTTTATATTCTATTTTGACGCCTTTGTATTTTTCCAACATTTAAAACTGAAGCCGTGCCCCATAGTTGTACACCATATTGGCTTTAAAATTGAGTTGTGTAGCAATGATTCAAACTGTAATATAGCGTTAAAAATAGAAATAATTTTTTTAATGCCGTCCGAAGCAACTACAAAAGCATCTTGTTTCTGATTTTATCAATACCAGGTGCTTCTTTGGAGGTCAAATCAGAAAGTCATGTCGATCTCTCGAATCTCAAAACAAAGGGGTTCAACTACTCAAAAGTGTTATATTATGTCATTTGATATATTCAGGATAAACACATACTTTAGATGACTAACGAAAATTGGCGATTAATTGAATTTTTAAAATTTAATTTTTCATAATAAAATTAATATCTAAAAAAACTAAACAAAATTATGTATCAATATTCTTTAAAATAATATTTTAAAAATAATATACAGTTAAGATGATGACATTTGAGCCGATATTTATACCCTACACCACCATAGGTGGGGAGGGTATTATGCGTTTGTGCTGATGTTTGTAACACCCAAAAATATTGGTCTAAGACCCACCAATTGGCTTAGAAACACTTTCTGAGTCGATTTAACGATGTCCGTCCGTCTGACCGTCTGTCCGTCCATGTAAACCTTGTAATCAAACTACAGGTCGCAATTTTGAACCAAAATTTATGAAATTTGGTACACAGGTTTCTTTTGGTCTAGGGACGAAGCCTATTGAAATTGGTTATGATCGGTCCATTATTTCACCTAGCCCCCATACAAACGTCCTCCCTGAAATTTGGCACATATAAGTTTAATATAAGTCTAAATAAGTGATTTTTAAAAAGATCGGCCTATAATTACCCATAGCTCCCATATAAACCCCTTTTCAGAAAATCACTTTAACGACCATAAAACCTATTTAAATGTTAGTATCAAGTTAATATTCGACACAAATAAGTTTTATATACACATAAATGATAGTACCAAATTTTAAAAAGTTTGGTCCATAATTTACCATAGCTCCCATATAAGGCCCCCTTTCGGGATCAACCAAAAGTGAATAAATTCATATAAATGTTAGCATCAACGTAATATTCTGTATTTGTATGTCTTATTTTACGCTTATGAGTATCGGTCCACATTTGACTCCAAGTCTAATAAAAGACCCCTCCCCGAATTAAACTGTACACAATGGTGTAGGGTATCATATGGTCGGGCTTGACCGACTATATCTTCTTCTCTCGTTTTGTTTATTATACCCTTCACCACAGGTGTAAATTTTCGTCGGAGAGCAAAAATGTTTATATTTTCTTGATTCTTATAAGAAATGATGGCAATAGGACGATGCCCGTCCATCGGTGTGTCGGCTGAAATGACGTTTATGAAGCCCACCGATAACTGGCATATATTATATATATATCAAACGGACGGAAATCCTTTCGAGAATTTTTCTATTGAAACTCAGCATAATCTGTTCATATGCTTAAAACCCGGTTTTCAAGCTTCTGACGCCTCTGTATATACTAGGGACTTCGTTTTTGCATAGAAGGTTCGGAAATTTTTTTCTGAATTTTTCTGCTGAAAAAATGAAATAAATCGATTTCAGATTTTTAGAACAAGTAAAGGTATTTTAATGAAATTTCGTCACAATATAGATAGACTTGTTTTAAAATCAGGGAATTAAAAAAATTTCCAAAAATCCCAGTCCGGGTATATTATTATTAAAATGGTCACCCTGATGTTGTAAAGGCGTGGCTCATTAGATATTTTTTGTGTGTTTAACCAACATATGTTGCTATATTGTCAATATATTTTTTTCTAGATCACGGCTTTTACATTTTTGAATTTAAGAAAACAAATTAAAAAATTTGTGAGGGTATAATTTGTTTCGACTCAAATATATCTTATACTAAAAGAGATAACCTATACATGTAACCATGTTTTTTGTAGAGATTTACAAGGTCTACCCACATTTTTTTACATTCAAGTTATAAATGAATTTTTGGCGAATTTTAAAAAAAATTACATACCCGAGGTGACTAACTTTGGAGGTCTACCCTCTACCTCTGTGACCCACTAGGAGCCTATCCTCCTCCAAATCAACTCGGAAACACCTCTGCTATGACCATGCGGAATTTTATTTAGATATCTCTAACGGTTCACAATTTACAGAATTATTTCCAAAAAAATCGATTAAGATCACTGTGCGTAGCTCTTTATCTTCTTGCTTTTGTATAAAGTTTTGCAGTTCTTTTTGCTTTTCTTATTTTATAATACCCTACACCACCATAGGAATTTTGAAATTACTCGAGTTATTCGAATAAAATTGTAAATAAAATTGTACTCTTTTTTTTAATGTTTATTAAGAAATAAGGCAAGTATTCTATATTATCTTAGTGTTTTATTAAAAAAGAAAACAAAAACATCAAAAATATGCCTACAAGAAAAATTATTTCCGAAATAATATAAAATTAAAATTTGTCTACGTTATTTTCTTTTATTTTCATAAATTCATTGTTTTTTCTATATTTTATAAATCTTATACAAATTTATGAATTCGAACAATATTCTGAATTATTTTGGATAAAGAAGTTCAGCGGCTCTTAACATAAAATATAAATTTACATGCTGAACTACTTTTGAGTCCAAATTACAAATTTCATCCAAGCCATCATCTTAATATTCTCTATATCAGGTTGAGAAGATATTGGTATATCAACTCCATTCGTAGCAGCAACAATGTGTATTTCCAAATGAATTTAAAAATCCTCCAATTTGTTTCTTATGAAACATTTAAATAATAAGTTAATAAAATTTCAAAAAATAAATTATTTAAATTTTGCATTACAATTTTTTAAAGTGACACAACAATTATATTCTAAACATTCTGTAAAAATTTGCCACAGTTTTTATCAATCAAATTAAGAAAAAGAAAAACTAAAATTCAAAAGTCTTTAAAATTAGTAAAGAAGAGAAAGGGAAATCGAATTACTCGATTAATTTACATAATTTACTCCATAAAATTTTTACCCGTAATTCCTGATTCAAATAATTTAATCGGACAATTATTTAAATTTAATTTATCGATTAATAGAACAAACAATATTCGCCTGAATACCCTAGTGGTTGGCCAATTAAATTTTGTTATGAACGGTTCACAATTTCATCTAGCCCCTATACGAATGTTCTCCCCATAAATGCCTAAACTATAGCAATAATTTAATGTAATTCGGCACAATAAGTTTATATATAAGTAAAAATCTATGTATTAAATATCATGAAGAGCGGTCCATAATTGATCATAGCTCTCATATAAACTCCTGTTCCGAAAATCACTTTTATGTGCATACATCTCATAGAAATTATATTATCAAGTCAATATTTGTTACAAATAAGTTTTATATGAGTAGAAGCCACACTGCTAAATTTTATATGGATCGGTCCATAATTGATCGTAGCCCTCATATAAGTCGCACTTCCGGGAATCACCCTAACCCTAAAGTAAATATTAGTATAAGTATCAACATATTATAATGCAAATGTACGTATGTTTTATATAAATATACAAGTATTGGTCAACAATTGGACACACATACCCAGCAGGCCACATGTCCATTAACGACACTTTCATCGATGATGTCGTCTAAATTTGTCGTCAAGAAAATGCATGTAGAGGACAAGTTTGATTAAAAGTCACCTATATTGTCATCATACCCCATTTTCGGCGACTTCAATAACAAAATATAAAAAATTGTCGTACATATTTAGTTCGGTGACAACATGAGTAAAATGTACAGCGAGAATGTCGTGAGTTAGACCAAATACACGACATGATTCATGACATTGTCATGCAGCATGTCGTGTATACCTATAAGATAAATAAAAGCATTAATAAAACCATTAAAAAGTAGAGAATGTTGTAGCTGAAGTGGTAAGTGCGCTTGACTATTCGATAAGGAAGAGAGAAATTAGTGGCCTGGGTTCAAATCTCGGCGGAACCCTACTTTTTTTTTCATTTATTTTTTTAAAATGGTTGACGAAAATATACATGACACTGTCGCTCAGATTATCGTTGATGACTTAAGTGCCCTTTGTTCGAAAATGTCACCAATGTTTGTTCGGAGCTGTCGTACATGTGTCATCGATGACTGTGACAAATCCTCAAGACATCGTCGATATTTTCTACAAGACATGGCCTGCTGGGTAAGGCCCCTCCCGGACTTTTAATGTGTACGTGTTTGTTATATTCATAATATCCATATGTTAAGAAATATGCGATTTTTCATTTAAAGATTACACAGTCCTAAAAATTTGACCTAGTCGCCTTAACAGATAAACATTATTTTAGCAAAGTCAATAACATGATCTCTTTGGATGATTCCATTATCTTATTTACGTTGTTGTTATTTATTTTCTTAATTTTAATGTAAATCAATTTACGCCTTTTATTTCTCTTGTCTGAATCATTTCACACAAAAAGGGGGACTTACATTCAGTCAACAGCAACAACATGTTTCTTATCACTAAATAAAACAAAAATAATAAAAGTCGTAAACAATTTTTATATATGAAAATTCTAAGAAATTCGTTTTATTTTTATATGAATTAACTTTTTTTTTAAATTACTTTGTGGCGACAATTGACAAGATTGTTATAAAGATACAACATGATAAATTGCGAAATGCATTAACATTTTAATAAAATTAATATTTGTGAAAAAATAAAGAAAAACGAGACATTATTTCAATGCACTCAAGAAGCTTTAAAATAATCCCTTAAAATTAAACCTCTCAGGTGGAATTTCACTAATGGTGGACTTATAAAGTATACGGCTTCTTCGAATTTATATAAAACTGCAAACCTGCAGGCTTATAAGCTAATTTATGATATCAAAATTTTAATGACCACGTTTTATTTTCTTAACTGAATATTAGGTAAAAAAATCCGTTTTAGAATTTTACATATTATTTCCTTTAATAGATATTATTAAAGGGAATAATATGTACTATTTTTCAGAAAATTTTCAGAGCAAACATTCTGTAACATTCTAAGTTACATTCCATGAAAATTGAAAATTAGTGTATTTTAGGACAATTTTCAAAAAAATAACAAAAATATTAGGACAAAATATAATTTACAAATACTTGAAGAAAAATACACCTAAATATCTGAAGTTGATGGTTCCATTTTAAATTTTTACTTTAAAAGACTTTTTGTTTAAAATAAATGCACTGAAAACACTGGTCGACAAAAAAATTTTTTCGAGCTTCTTTAAAAAAATATATATGTAGACTAGATGGAATTCCGCATGCTAAACTCGAATCTGCTTTCAGTTTTTTTTTTTTCATCAGGTCGGGATTTTTTTTTTTATGGGCGTGTCTAATATTGTGCCCTAAATATGCCGATTACTCGAGTAAATTTCACTATTTCTTGAGAACGGTATGCACTATTTATATAAATGATATACCACGATATACGAAAAAAAATTAGCTTTAAATCGTTCTACTATCAAATTTTTATCCGCTCAATAGTTTAGAAGATATTTCCAAAAAAGTGTCGAAAAAATTTTTTTCATACAAAATTCAAGATTTCTTTTTTTTACTAAAACTTTTTTTTAAAGTGAAAACATCAAAAATATTTAAGTTTATCACCTTTATCTCAAAGCTGGCAAAACTACGATTAAATAAAGCCATGTATCATAAAAATTGATGCACACATCTTGATTGGATTCACAGTTAAGTTTGGATACCCATGCATACCTATAGCTAAGTGGAAATACACTAGTGGGCAAAAAAAATAATTTTTTTTTTTTTGTCTTAAATAAAAACAAATAGGTGGATTAGATGGAATTTAACATGCTAAATAAGAATCAGCTTTTACTTTTTTCTATCACGCATTGATTTTTGTTTTTATGGGCATGACTACTATGACCCCGCCTTTAAGCAGTCACACTTGTATAACTCGATTAACTTGTCCAATTAAGATAAATTGAACTTTAATATATAGCGTCCTAAATTGTCTTTGAGCTGAATTTATATAATTTTTTGTCCAGTTAATATTTCCGTAGTTATTCGGTAATTAGTACTGAAAATTTAATTTTTTTTTTTTTTTAAGTGGTAAAAATTTTAATCCATTCTTGATCGAATGAAAAATATTGTTGACACACCTTTAAGACAATTTTCGTCTTTTGGTGTATCACTTATCAAAATCGTGTAATCGGTTCTTGAGTTATAGCCTAAGTTTGACAAACCATTCTCGAATTTTATAGTGTGACAGCTGAATAAGGTGATGATATTAGTCATGCCCATACAAAAAATCAGTACGTGATAGAAAAAAAGTGAATGGAGATTCTTGTTTAACTCGTCAAAATCCAGCTGTTCACCTATTTTTGTTTCAAGAAAAAATATTTTTTTTTTTTTTTTTGGCCACTGTATTTCTACTTAACTATGAATAAAATTTAATTTCTGCATCAATTTTGAAAATACATGACTTATTTTATTCTCAGCATTACCAGCTTTAAGATAAAGATGATAAACTGTAACATTTTAGATGTTTTCATTTATTAAACGAAATTTTACTAACAAAAAAATCAAAAATTTTGCATGAACATTATTTTTTTCGGAGACTTATTTCAAAATAACTCCGAAACTATTGAGCAAATAAAAAAATTAAGTTTGGGGAATTTGGAGATATTTTTAGTCCGCATCTTTTAGTGTATCACTTTGATCAATCGTACACACCGTTCTTTATTTATGAGGAAATATACTAGAGTAATGGCCTTACTATGGGCGAAATATTAGACACGCCCATAAAAAAAAATCCAGACCTGATGGAAAAAAACTGAAAGCAGATTCGTGTAGATACATCAAGTCCAACTATTCGTCTATTGGGGAGGATTTTTTTGTTGACCAGTGAAATTGATGAAAATTTAATTTTTTACTCTTTATCGAAAATGTTAAAAAATTGTTAACTTTGACAACTCCTTATAAGAAAACAACACAACCTAGCTTAATGATTTTAATTGATACATAATTTTGTCTATTTTTATTCGTTACCCAACTTTATTACAAAAATTTAAAATTAAAAATTCAATTAATCGCCACCTTTGACACATTTTACCCCAACAGTTCCTGTTCTTGGAAGTTAAGTTTAAAATAATTTCTATAACACTCTAGATTTATTTGTAAATAAATATTTCGTCTGGTTGTTTTTAATTATTTTTGCATAAATTTAATTTATTAAAAATAATTCCCCAGAAATTCTTGGCAATTTGTTGCATTCATGTATAATTCTGCGAATAAGCATTTATTAATAAATTTTGTAAACAACAAATATTCATAATAAATAATTACCATAATTTATTTGCCTTTATTTTGTACAAAAAAAAAATATTTCTTCCAGCACTAATTTTAAAAAAGCTTAAAATTGCATCAGCTAAATTTAATTATTATTACTTTTTTCCAGTGTATTTTGCTCTTTTTTTCGTTTAAATATTAATATTAATTTTGTGTTAATATTTTGTTATTATTGTTGTTTTTTACATGACCTTAAAACTTATTAATTTTTTTATTTTCGTTTTATATTGTTGTTATTCGTACATATAAATTTTTGTCATATTTTGCTAAAAAAAAAATGGAAAAAATAAATAAAATAAAATAAATAACTGAATAAAACATAAATAAATACGTAGAAAACAAAAACAATCAATTAATCTTTGTGTCCGAAGTTAATTGAGATTCGTTAATAATTTACTGAAAATATTTTAACATTGTTTTTTTTTTAGTTTATAAATTTGTTTTTGTTTCTTTAATGGCTTACTGATTGTATGAATGAACTTTATAAATGATAGAGTGAATGAAGGGTTTCTGATTTTTAGTTTTGTTTTCTTTTTCGATTGGTTTTTTTAACCTTTAGATTTGCCGCTTTATAATTCATTAAGTAAATAAATGTTTTCAAAATTTCAAAATGATTTATAATCGTTTATTTGTGTTTAAAAATAGATTTTTGTAATAGATTGTGAAAAAAAAAAATAACAATAATAAATAAAATTTTTATTGAAGAAAGTTAACCGAATTTTTAGTAAAGTTCAGGGATCGAAATTATGAATTTTATTGTGACTTGTATTTTTCAATTTTATTATTATTATTATTTTTATTATTTGTAATTACTAAAAAAAATTTCCCAAATAGAAAAAAAGTCGCAAATAATATAAGCAAAAAATCGCCAAATTACAAGAAAAATTCGCTAAAACTATTATAAAAAAAAAACGCCAAATTACAAAAAAAAAGCAGCAATATTTAAAAAATATGAGATAAAAGTCTCCAAATTATAAAAAATCGTTCATCGATTATGTAGAAACCCTTCATATTAATGACAATCATTAAATGAAATCGACTAAAAATATGAAATTTAGAGGAATGTGGGTCGGGGAACCTTAGTATACTTGATTAAAAATATCTCTACTAGCCCAGCAAAATTAGACGAATAAAATACCTCGGAACTTGTTGGAGGGAAGTTAATTTAGGCATATACCTTCGTATTTGTGACTTATAAAAGTTATTTAAAATCACCAATAATCACGTGCACGCTACGCGAGCTATTCGAGGTTATGGGTCAGTTTTTAGCATATATCTTGCTTATTATGCATCGTATGTGTTTTGATGCCATTACAACATTTATAGACAATAACATTTTTATGTACCATCATTAGATTTGGAGTTATAGCGAGTCTTATGTTCGATTTAATGTTTTTAATCCCTGCTATTTATATTTCAGAACAACATAGTAAAATTGTTAATGAGATTAGAAACAAATTTAAAATCGCAAACAAAAAAAAACTTCGGCCATATAATTTAGCAAGTAAGAGGACCTTACAAATTGTTATTAAAATCGAGAAATCGATCGAATAATTAAGATGAAGATTTACTGGTATATGACGATTATAACAGTGAATCACATAAATTTTTAAGTCATGTCAATATGAGGCTTTATAATGATATAATTACATCTATTATTACTTATTATGACCACTTAAACTTATATATTTTTGCACTTTTAACTTTTACTTTTAATTTTATGTTCCCAATAAGCACACAAATTTCAAAAATTCAAGCCTTGAAAAATTTTGCTGGAGTCCGACATGAATTCAAATATTAAAATATTTTAAACCTGAAATATTATTGAAAAAAATAAAATTTTTCAAGTAAAATAAATTTTACTGGAATTTAAATTTCCTTTTCACTGAAGAATGCTATTGCTTTAAAGTGTAATACTATTTTAATTCAATGTTTGGTACTGGATTCAAGGCAGGAAATCCATTTGGTTTCAACTTGAATTCCAGCAAAAATGCTTACTGGGTTATATTTCATTACCTAGTTTAAGGATTTTATATAAGAAATGTGGGAAATTTTCACCATTTTCTTTTTTAACAACATATGATAAGTCGGATGAATTTTTTATCTTTGGAGAACCCTAGTAAAATTTGAAGAAGAAAATATCTGTAGAACATTTTAACCCTTAAGCTAAAGTATAAATCGACTTTCATGTCATTTCCTTAAATGACCCCTTATAAGGTAAGATAAATGAACTTAAAGTTCTAATGAAATATTTCCCGTTAAACTATATTGATATTATTTTTTTAGATTTATCTGTAACTACCTTGGTGCAAAAACAAAAATTTTGCCTACCAGCGAAAAATCCTTTGGAGGGTTTATTACTCATATCAACAGCTATTAATTGCAATCGGAATAAATTTCCGATATATTTATGTAAATTTGCCAATAGCTTCCTCCTAAGGCTTCGAAAATTATTCCCATGGTGCTGTTTTGAAATTGTATTTTAAGAGTTTTCGTATAGCGTTATAAATATTTCAAATATGTTTATGAATGGATGTTCAAATTTCGTACCACAAAAGGGCTAATCCGTGTTTTTATGGTTTAAATTTTTTCTTAGGAAATAGTATATAGAATCGATGTAATAATTTCGATATTCCAAATTGTCATTTCCTTCGTAATTTCTACAATTTTCAGCCAAGAACCCATAAAGTATATTATGGGATCTTATAGATAGGGGAGTCAAAATAACAATATCCGTCTATTCGTCCTTCAGTTGAAATGGTGTTAATAAAAGTTCCTTACAACTTAGATCAATGAAATATATATATATATACATCAAAATATCGGTGAAAGTTTTAAAATTGCTATTGAAAATCATCAACATCGATCTACACATTTTCGGAATTTTTAAATCCCTTTCAAATCTACGGGCTTGTTCCTTCGCAGATCTGCCAAAAATTATTTATATACCCAGCAAAAACTTTGCTTGCCATGTAATGAGTTAAGAAGCTAATATAATGGCTTTTCACAACTTACACATTAAATGAATAACTCATTATTTTAACACGGCGATGTCATTAGAGGCAATTACTTACTCTATATTATTAAAGGTAAGCATTTCAGAAAGTCATTACTTAAATGTCATTGCAAGAACTAATTACTATGAATCTATACGATAACTCATTAATTTCAAAGTATTACAAAAGTCATTATTAGCAAAATGAATAGTAACTAGTTACAAATAAGTACTGAAATATGGAACATTAAAAAGCAAATATTTTTTTAAATTTATACATAAACAATTTAAAATACTCAAATTACAGATCTAATTTTTCATAAGTGAAGCAAGTTTTTGCTGGATATTGATTCTTCTAAATAAACAGCCAAGATATGGTCAAAAAACTGTTCAACATAAAATTGTTGTTTTTGTTTTTTATTAATAAAAATAAACAACAATTAAATTAAAAAGGTACAAAAACCAAAAATCGTCAAAAGAAATTCGTTCAAAAAGATTAAATTTCACAAAATTCACCATTTTGAAAGTAAAGAAAATAGCAAATGAAAAAAAGCGCCAAAATGAATTAAAGCATTAAAACGAAAAAAAAATCGCTAAAAATAAATTGTGATTTTCAAAAAATAATGAACACTTTTTGATTTTGCAAGAAAAAATCTATAATTTTTAATATACAACTTTACATAAAAAAGCAGAAAATGATAAAAAAAATTTAAAAGGTTCTAATTTAAAAAAAAAAAAACAGGATAGAAAGTATAGTCGGTCAAGACCGACCATATGATACCCTACACCATTGTGTATGAGCATAAAAATTCGGGAAGGGGACTTATATTAGACCTGTGGCCAATTGTAGACCAACACTTTTACTAAATGTAAAATAAAATATACAAATACAGAACAATGCGTTGATACTAACATCTACATGATTTTATGTAAGGGCGATTCACGGAAGTGGGTTTATATTGGCAACGTTGTTTCTACTTACACAAAAAAAAGTCACCAATTAACAAATATATATGAAAATAAATCATTCAATTATAAACTTCTTTAAATTTGCACCTCTCACCAAAATGATTATATCAATTACTAAAAACTATAAAAAATACAAAACAGAAAAAAAATCCAAATTAATAAATTAATTAAATCAATCAAGTAGATGATTGAATGAATTAAAAATGTGTATAGGAAAAAAAATCATACCAAAATTTATTTTTTATTTTATTTTCTCTTGAACATATTTATCAAATTTTGATACAAAATTAAACAACTGAGTTAATTGTAAAAAAGACGGTAATAATTTTTTCTGTGTATATAAAACTTATTTATTAATAACATTCGTATGGGATTTATGCACGTTAAAGTTATTTTCGGAAGAGGATATTTATATGGGAGCTATGGTCAATTATGGACCGATCTTCATGAAATTTGACACAAAGATTAACACTTATACTTTGTACCGAATTTCATTAAAATAT
The DNA here is from genome assembly GCA_951394005.1 of Protophormia terraenovae. Taxonomy (NCBI): domain Eukaryota; kingdom Metazoa; phylum Arthropoda; class Insecta; order Diptera; family Calliphoridae; genus Protophormia; species Protophormia terraenovae. Next base: position 72,803,466 of record OX596075.1, read on the forward strand.
TGCCATATGTAACGAATTTATGACCACTAAACCCCTATTCCGGGAGGACATTTGTATGGGGGCTAGGTGAAATAATAGACAGATCATAACATTTCAATAGGCTTCGTCCTAGTATAAAAATAATTATTCGTGCAAAATTTCATCAAGATATCTTCAAAATTGCGACCTGTACTTTGTTTACAAGGTTTACATGGACAGACAGCCAGACGGACGGACGGACATCGTTAAATCGACTCAAAAAGTGATTCTGAGTCGAACGGTATACTTTAAGGTCTGATAGTTTTTTCTGTGCATTACAAACATCAGCACAAACGCATAATACCCCAACCACCTATGGTGTTGTAGGGTATAAAAAAAAAACTGAATTTCATTAAATGCTGATTAAAAAAAATAAAAATAATATCACAAAAAAAATAAATAATAATTAAATGATTTTTCCAAAAAAAATTATTAGAAGCTATGAAAAATATACCATTTTTACAAAAAAGTTAAAAATCTACTATCGGCCCTATTGGACATTAAAAAACAAAACCTACAAAAACATAGGTTTTATCATTAAAAAACATTTAATATTGATTTTTAAAAATTCCTCATTGTATTCTTTTATATTCCTTCCGTCTTAGTATTTTAACAGCTACTAAATGTTTAACAAACAATTAAATCCAACAAAAGCAACAAATTTATCATTCTTTTAAGTATTAATTAATAAAATGTTTATTTGTCTTTAAATTTATTTCAAAGCCTAAAACAAACATTTACTTTGAAACGTATAAAAAATATTAATCGATTTTTAAACACAATGCCTCGAGTAGACCCACAAAAATAAAAAAAATAAAAAAAAAAACATCATTAAAAGTTCAAAATTCTCTTAAAAAAATAGAAATATAAAGAAAAACCAACATATAGAGGAAGAGCAAATACATACATATGTACATAATTAATTATAGTTTTAGTAAAAGTAGTCTTTTCTAGATTTGCTTTTGGGGTAAAAGAACAAAGGACACCGCCCTATATACAAATAATTATTACAGATTTCAACAGTTATGAAAAAATAATTTATTTAAAATTTTTGTTTAACCTGTTGAGGTAATTTCTAGAAGCAGGTTGTAACAAAAATGGTACTTGTAGCATGCAGCCATGGGTGATCTTTTAAAATAATTAATATTGTAAACATGTAGTCTGTTAGAAAATAATATCTTTTAATACATACATAATTAAAGAGGAGAATTTAAATCTTTAGAATATTAAATTGAGCATAAACAAATTGTTTAATATATTTTTATACCCACCATCAAAAAGATGGGGGGTATATTTGAGACCTCAAAAAGTATATATTTTCTGGGTCCTTGTTAGATTCTGAGTCGATCTAGCTATGTCCGTCTGTCTGTCTGTTGAAAGCAGGATAGGGCTCGAACGGAACAACCTAGAGGGACGAAATTTGGCTCAAATATTTATCTTATACAAAGTTTGTTTGGTATTGAATGAAAAATGGCCAAAATCGGTTAATAAGCAAAAAAAGTTATGGGCTAAAAACAGAAACACAGGGTGTCCGTTGCACAGTGTCACATTTGGCATTTTTAGAACGACAAAAATCCAATTTTGTAGTTGTATATACTGTTAGTAGATAAGGCCATAAACATACCCACTAAAAATAGGAGGGTAGAATGACTTTCACTCCCATACAATTATTTTATTCGTATGAATTTCAGACATGTTTTTGTAAATTTTCTTAAAATAAAGGATATTTTAAAAGTAGGCGTAGCAAGATCTAATCACAACAATCATGAATAATAAATTTTCAGCTATTACCTTAAAATGTTTAAATAATTCTTAAAAAATTCCTAATATGAGGTACCGTACATTTTATTCTAATATTTTAAAAGATCGCAAAAAGTCGCAGCCAAAATTCTCAAATATAATTTTATAGATATTATTTTATATAACAATCGTATTTTTGAATTGGAACTCGTTGGAACTTTTTAGTTCCAGTCCATTATAAATATAATTTCCCAAAAAATAAATTTTTTTAATATTATGATTTCTTTTAAGTAAAAACAATATTTTCAGTATTGACTTTTTAACGTAGCAAATTATAATGGAATAAATTAAATACATTTATTATTACATACCAAAAAAATCGTATCTATATCTGCCGTATTTGCCGAGATATACGATGTTAAAATTAACATACTTCTTTACAAAAGTTATATATAAAATTAAAATGTTTTTAAAAGTTGCAACTTTGAAAATCCATAATTCACGCTATGGACACTTTCCAATACTTCAAGTATTTTTTCCATAATATATTACATGTTTACTAATAAATGCGAAAAGAATTACTTCAATTAATAAGCTTTTATTTTCCTATTTTTGTCGTTCTAATTTGGATAAATGTGACACTGTGCGTTGTAGCCTCATTTCATTATTTTCTGCTGATATCTCTTAAACAAAAACATGTACAACAACGAAATTTTGTACAGATAGTTCGAAAGTCGATATAAGCTTGGAAACCAAAAATGTGCGTGTTCCGCCTACTTTACTGCCCACCTCCCATATAAGGTGAAACTTTAACGAAATTTTGAACAAATAGTTCAAGGACCAATGTAAACTTGGAAACAAAAAAATGGGTATGGTCCGCCCACTTTACCGTCCACCTCCCATATAACGTAAAAGTTTAAAAAGTTGATGGTGGGTATATAGATTCGGCCAAGCCAAATATAACATTCTCGCTTGTTAGTATTTTGTTTTACTAATTTAACTTTTAAGTCATCATAATTAATTTATCTCTTTAACTCATACAAAATAAATTTGTGACAACAGTTTATAAAATTTCATAGAGGACACTCACACCTTATTTTCTATTTTTAGATTAAATTCATAGATGTTTAAATTTGTGAATACAAATGACTGATAAAAAAAATTAAAATTCATACGTCAGCACAACAAACGTCATATTTAATTGTATGAATTAATATACAAATATTTGGATATATTTTTATTAATTTTTTTTTTTTAATAAACCGCAAATTAATAAAATTCTATGACTATATTTAACCTATTATAGAAATTTTAATAAATATATATATATATATATATATATATATATATATATATATATATATATATATATATATATATATATATATATATATATATATATATATATATATATATATATATATATATATTAATTACGAGTTAATTACGTAGAAGATTTTTTATTAAACTATAGTCAATTTTGGATATCAAAGATATTAGATAAGTAATATTATTATTTAAAAGTATTTTTATCATGTTGTCATTAGATCAAACTCCCACAAAAAATACTCAGATGTTATGTTAACCTGAACTTTACGCGATACTTGTCAAACCTGTAAAGTTTTACTCTTTATAATTTCATTGCTTAATTAATAGTATTTATGGAGCATATATTTATTTTTCTCCTTATTTTAATTTAAATATAATTAAAACTTATAAATCATGCGATGTTGTTTAAAAAAATTGTATTTTTTTATATTACTGCCAGCACTACTAGTATATTATCGCTTTTTTTTTATTCAAGTTCAAATGCGTTTATAGTATTTTATTTTATTTATATTTATGTACAAATGTTGTCGTTTAATAATAAATTGTTAAAACCAACTGAAATACCAACAAAATGAACAAGTGTTCTTTTTCTAAATTTAGCCATCATAAACTACTAGTTCTGAGTATTTTTTTTTTTTTATCATTTGGCACATGATTTGCTGATTTATTTTATTTATAGTTATAGACAAAAAGATTTAGCATTGAACAATAGTGCATGCAACAAAGTAAGAACGATTATGTATTTCTGTTTATTTGGATAACGAGGTAAGGGAAAAAGTAAATTCGCCTATTAGTTGCTTAAATAAGTAATAATATTTTTCAGCTATTGCGTTAATAGAGTTTCTAATTAATTAATTATTGGAAATTTATAGGATAGACGTCAAAATGTGAAATAATAAATGGACAAATTATTCCCCTTTTCATTAATTATATGATTAATTAATTAATGATATATAAATAATTATGAAGTTTTGGAACCTCTTGTTCGAATTTATGAAATTTCACATAGTGATAATAGAAGCGTGGACAAGTTTAAGTTTTGATTATGGACCATATAGACCTACCTAAAGCGGGTCTACTGTAACCCAAATTTGGACACCTCAGGTACGAACATTTTTTAAAACGATTCTGATTAATTTTATAAATGAACCGATTTAGAAGATTTATATATGAGAAGATTCTGCTGGTCGACATCTACGTCGTATGTATATCTTAGCTCTGTTAGTTTACGAGATATTAGGATTCAAAGATTAACAACCGTATTCAAACAATTTTTTTAATTTATGTTTAATACACATACTAGCTAATACACAGTTTGGCTCTTACATACTGTCTCCACATTGATATAATATGTAAGATAACGCCGGCAGAAGAAAGTAAACATTTTCTTAATATTATGTTAAATCTTAAACAAGGAGTAAACGTATTCTAATAAATCTTATAAGATTTCATTATTTTCACTCAGTCACAGAGTAAACATATACTTTTTATTTAAGAAATTCAACATTTTTTTTGCACAATTTTAATAAAAATATGTTTTTAAATGTAGAACAACCAATAAAATTAAACAACTTTACAAAAAAAAAAGAAACATTGTTTTTAAGTACTTTTAAAAATACTCATTCACACACACAAACAAACTTTCGTATATGTGTATTTTTTGAGAGTAAATCTTATAAGATAGTTGTGTAGAAAAATCTTATCACAACAGTCTCATAATATTTCTTATAATACTAATATTTAAGTCTACACGTGAGATAATTCTCTCAGAGAGCGAATTTGACACTCTCTGTTACATATTATGATATAAAAAAATCATGTGGAGACCCAGTGTTAATGTAGTTATTACGAAAATCTTATTCATTCTTATTTTCAGTGTTGTTAGCAGTAAGAATAAATTATTCGTTAACCTTTTTATTCTATTATTATTTTTGATGTTCTTGTATGTTTTTGATGATAAATAAGTTTTTATTTTGGAAAAAACCTTTATTTTGCTTATATAAATATACTTATGTATAAAAGAAATTATTTTATTTAATTTTTGTTGGATGTAATTATATATATATATGCGAATAACGAATGTTCTATAATAAAATCAGCATCACTATTTCATATTTTGTTTTGTTTATATAATCATCAAATTTCACTATTTTAATAATGCGATTGTGGCGGTTGACATGTGTTGGGTTAACATGCCGGCAGCCGGAATGTTGATATTTTAATCCAAAAGCACCCAGAATATACTTTTTCCTGTTTAAGTTTATGATTTTAATACAAAATTGTTTAATATATGTATACAGTTTAAAAAAATTACAGAAAATATTATTCTGTCCCGGAATTCATTTAATACGTTTTTAAATAGCTATACTGAGACATTTTTTATTTTATAATAAATTTTAACATCCGGACATTTAAAAATTCAGCGTTTTTGTCAAAAATTTACAAATGAATCAAAAAATGTATTATTATTATTTTTTTTTTTTTTTTTCTTGAAAAATGTAAATGAAATAATATTAATATATAGTCTTAAAGTAGGGTCGAACCAATATTTAAATATTTACAGCCGTATTCACAAAAATTAATGTAGGTTTAATAACGAGTTACTAACTTTTTCTTATGGAAATTTACATACAAAAAGTTAGTAACTCGTTATCAAGCATACATTATTTTTTTGTGAATGTTAAATTTTACAATGCACAGTGGGGCCAAATGCAAAATATATGGAGCTTACGGAACCGATTTAGATTTAGACTTCGAACATCGATAGAGGAGGAGTTAGGCTTTCAGAATATTGTTGATTAGAGTCTGTAGCTGCAGCACGGACGCTGCTACCGTGTGCCAAAGTTGACCACTTCGATTGTGAAAAACATATCGGGGCTTATAACTTTTACAAATATAAACCGATTTGAAATATTTTTACACTTTTGATTTCTCTTAAGCAAGACAAGGAAAAAACATGCTCACTGTGCTAAATTATCTCTTATGGTTTAAAAGATATTTAACTTCAAAAAATAAATTTCTCATTTTTGGCCTTGACTTTTTTGTGATTTTGCCCTACAACTCTTTAAATACAATTTTTAATTTTTTTTTTTTTAATATTATGCTCATCTTTGCGCCGTTTAAAGAACTGGAATTAGATAACAGGTATTCGGGCTAAAAAATTTAAAGGCGATTTCTGGGGTATATCGAAAATTCTAAAAATGGTGTATTAATCTACTTACTTATATCTACGACCTACACTATATTACATTCCAAGTTATTATTTTTATTTCCACCATCAAAAAGATGGGGGTATATTGATTTTGTCATTTGGTGTTTAACATGTCGAAAGAATCATTTAAGACCCCATAAAGTATAAATTTTCTGGGTCCTGGTTAGATTCTGAGTCGGTCTAGCTATGTCCGTCCGTCTGTCTGTTGAAAGCAGGAAATTTGACTCAAATATTTATCTTATATAAGGATTGTTTGGTATTGAAAATGAGCAAAATATCGGTTAATAAACCAAAAAATTATGGGCAAAATACTAGAAATACAGGGTGTCCGTTGTAGCCTCATTTCATACTTTTCTTCTACATTTGCATGCAATTTTATATAAGTAGGACTATTCGATATATTTTGATTCTGGCCTACTGTGCGTTGTGTCCTAGAGAAAAATTTTAATAAATCTTAAGAATAATATAAAAATAACTGTCGGAAATGTTGTCATAGTTGCTATTTCAGAGCAACTGAAAAGCGTTTTCAGTCATCTAAGAAATGAATTTCTCTCGTAGCCAATAAATTATTCATATAGAAATTAACAAAGAATAAAAATAAATGCTTAAAAAATATGTGATGAAAGTCATCATACAAATTACGTCGTTTAGTTAAAAAGAAACATTTAATGAAAACATGATACCATTAACAAATAAAAACACAAAATATAGTAGCAAAACAAAACTATCACTATTAAATATTATGACCATAATTTCATATTGGTATTACATCACGTAAAATATTTCAAGTTTTTTTTTTTTTTTTTTTTTTTCATTAATGTCTACTATCTGTATCTGTACTTTGTTTTACTCGTATTTAATTTGCGTTTGTTTTATGTTTATTTTATTTTATATTTTTGTCATATCATCATACGTTTTAACAAGAGACTAACTAATTTACTTTAATTTATACGTTTAGTTATTTTATTTATACGTAATTATACGTACTAAATATAGTACGTACTACGTTGTCATATGTTAGTACTATTTGTATGTACATATGTCTGGAACTATTTATTTATTAATGATGATGGTAAGTTAGTTTGTATATATGACATGCAATTTCATTAATATTGATATTTAATTTTTATTAATTAATTAATTAATTATTATTATTTTTTTTTGTAATTACGTGTTAGAAAAGTCGCATTTTATAATAAAACAAAATACTATCAAGAAAAATACTCAGACAGTTATGTAATAATTTAGATAGATTTACAACTTTGAAGACAATAGGCAGACAGCCAGCCAGTAATTAGAGTATTATTGTAGGGATTATATTGTATTAAAATTTACAAATATTTAGAATCAATTGTTATGTTTACTCAAATGCTCTTTTTTCATTTTCTATTTATGATAAGACACATAATACAATTTGCAATAATATTAACAATTAGCTATTAGTGGGCATTATTTAAAAGATTGTCGGTGTCATATTGTACTAGCATTCTGGTATTTGATTGTTGATTTTAGACATACTAGTACTTGAAAAAATACGCAGTTTTTGGTTTATTGTTCTCATAGAATAGAGATAAACAGTTGTTCCGATAATAATACGAATGTAAACTTTAGTCAGCTGTACATAAAAATAAATGCGTTTCAATTAAATGATCTCAAGTTGTTTCTGTAAAGACAGACATTGACCTTAAAACAAAAGAAACAAAGCAATCTGTGTTTATATGTGAAATCTGAAGGACACAGATGGTTTAAAAAATATAGAATAAAAAGAGATCTGCACTTTTAATAGTCTTGGTTTAGTTTGTGCATATTAATCGATAAATATTAAAGAAGATTTGATAAATATTACAAAATAAATATACATTTTTTTAATCAATCCAGCATTGAAGATGATGCCCAAAATATGGAAGTTATTTGAGTTTGTCATTCCATTTGTAACATATCTATCTCGCACAGTGTCACATTTACCCAAATAAGAACGACAAAAATAAAGCTTAGTAATTGAAGTACTTAATTTTGTTTGTACACATAGAAAACAGATTCGTTGTGTGGCAACCGAATTTTGTCGGTTGCAAATACTAACATTTAATTCGGTTGGCATTACTATATATAAACAAGTTTGCAATCGTAAATTGCCTTGTTGTCTCTGTTTGGCGGTACCAAAGCAGAGTTTGTGGACTATAATTAGACACCAGCAGAATGGAATACGTATTTTCTGTGCCGCTACACACTTCATCAGCATTCGTGGTGTCTTATCCATTTCGATTACGTTGAAACCTAAACAATATACATTCAGTATATTGTATCCGTTTTCAAAAACAATTCTGTACTGGGGTTTAAATTGTCTATAACACTATTGTGAATGAAAGCTAAAAATTTGTTTTATTTAAAGACAATAAATATGCAAAATTTTGAACACATTAATACTTTTAAGAATATGTACTGAAAAAACTCAACTTCCGTCTCCTTTAGGTTTTGAAAACTTTGAAAATAGTATCATAAGATATTGCAGTGCTCGTTAACGATGAAGTAATACATATGTGTCCATTTTACTCATTTAATAGATAGATGAAGAGCTGTTAAGAAGAAAAATTTAATAACATTTTCTAACGAATATTGATGAATTTTGTGAAACGTTTCCTACATTTGTTATGAAAACTTTTTCAATATGGAGCATTAACGTGGTATAAACAGAATAGTTCTCAAGGTCGGCGCCACCATGTTAAAAACGAACACGAAATCCTACATAGATCGAATTATTATCAAGTTAATGAACTTATCCATTTTCACTCCCAGCTAATTAAAGTAAAAAATTATGCCATCTTTAAAAGGAAACCAAAAGTTATTTCGGTGAAAAAATTTTCCACACCGAAACCAATTTCTAAAACCATTTGAGATGTTTTTTATTAAATTATCATTTTTTTAAATATTAAAAAAACTTTATATATTTTATGTTGGTAATAAAAATTTGCACTATACTAAATATTCTGCTAATGTTAATTATTTCCTTAATAATCGTTAAAAAATTAAGTGGTAAAGTCATACTGGTCAGAATTTTTTCAGTTTTTGTTCAATTAAAAAGATTTATAAAAATCACCATTTAACCGTCAAATAAAACGAATAATTTATAATTTTAGAATGCATTTATTAATGTTAACTAAAACATTAATTTAACAACATATTTTAAGATAAAATCATAAAATTTTATGAATTTTTGCAACAAAAACTGCTTAATATTTTTTCATGCCCTAGTTGTACCCTTAATGTACATACAAATGTATACTTACCACCATGCGTTTTGAGCTGCTAATTAAAATTCTTCGTAATGTTTTTTCTTTTTTATTTATTTTATTTTAAATGATAAAACATTTCCACATATTTGAGCTAAAATTTTTTTAAATAATTTATTTTGTATGTGTCAATAGAATATCAAAATATAACAATTTGATTGAAAACATCGAATTTTGTTTTTTTCTTTCTTAATAATAATTATAATATGGTTGAAATTACCATATCGTAGTACTAAGATTCGGTTGCATTAATCAAATTTATTAAATTAAATATATAAAAGCACATCGTCACCTAAAATTCAAAAGGCCGTAACCACTAAAAAATCAAATGTTTGTTTTTTACTGGATTTTGATGTACATACATACTACATATTCAAAAAAGAAATTCTCATTCATATCTTAAAAAATTACATCAATATTTACAAAAATTAAAAGTCCATAATATCAACTTCATAAACGAAACAGTCGTAAAATTTTTTTCATTTAAGACAAATTTTAGTTTGAAGAGTGTATTAAGCTTTACCTATTTTTGCTTTAAAATTTTTACTTAATTGCTTAATTTTAAAGCAAAGAAATAACAATTTTGGTTACGGCCTTTAGGATTTTAGTTGATATTGGTTCATCTGATTAAAATTAGTAACCCTAATTCCAAATTAATAACAGTAAAACTTTTATAAAATATAAATTTTATAAAAAACTTGTAGAATTAATGATTTCTTAATAATTTTAATGAAATATTGCATGTTTTAATATAAAATGTCTACTGTTGTAACCGTTTTCCAACCAATCTTTTATCTTTGTGTACTTACTATTAAACATATCACATAGTATTTTGGAAAAAAAACACTTAGAATATTGGAGAGCGCAAATCGTGGATGATCAAAGTATATTTGCAGCCGTATTAAAAAAATCTTAACACTGCCTTACTAACCACTGTTAAACAAAATTCCTTAAAGTTGTATTCAAAAACGATGATTTGCTTACTATACCTTTAGTAAACTATTATTTAATTTAAATGTTTTAATATTGGTTCGACCCAGGGATGATAAATGGGATGTTCAGTATTGTACTAAATTGAATATAAAATTGTACTTTTTATGCCATAATTGTACTAAAATATTTAAAATTCTACTGTCCAAAAGTTCAAGAAGAACACGGAAAATTGTAAGATATACATGCATATTTGAGTTAAATGTAGATGTAACGACAGAGAGTATACCTGAATCCGGATAAAAAATGAGTACATCTAATGGGTTTTCCATGAGCTTGGACTTAAAAGTAAAGTTCGGAAAATTTCAATAATAATTTTTAAGTAAAAAAATAAAGGCCGTATAACAATTAAACCTTTCAGTATGACTGTTAGAAGGATATCAAAAGATATTAAAAAAAAATCGATAAATTTATAAAAAATACTACCTCAGATCACTCATATAACGTCAAAAAATTTTTAAAATTTAGCAGCATGGAATACAAATTAATGAAGCAAATTAAACATTTCATCAAAAATTAAGTTGTAAAATGTAACATATAAAACTAAGATTGGAACCTAGTCCGAATTATTTTTAGCTAAAAGAGAACGGTCAGACTCGAAATTCGTACTAAGTGAAGTCGCAATTACTCAATCTCTATCTTCTCAACTGAGTCTGAATTAGAGGGTGTTTGTGGAATTGAAATGATGAATGACCGCGGAAGAAATTTTTCGCCTACAGAAACGCAGACGGATGATCAAATTCGTCTAGTCGAACTGTCAAACAGGGCCTGGAGAAATTTATTACGTCCGAAGCTGTTTTATTGATTATTAGTAACATTCTTTATGTGACTGTGCAGCACTGCGGGAACGCATGCTCAACTATATTTGTACTCAAAGTTCGTCCTTTTATTTATTGAATTGCAATTTTAATGATTTTCTTATCAAAATCTTTTTACAATTAATTTTTATAAAAAAAATTAAATTTTTTCTTCAATTTTCTACCATAATCGAAATAGGTTTACTGGTCACTTCTTTCAATATTAAGTAAAGTATCTTTGTTTTGTCAAAACATGCCCGAAAACCCTATAAATGCATATGCAAAAGTTACGTCAAAGGGATAAAACTCAGTCAAATTTTCAGTTATATTTAAAACCAATTTTAGCTACTATTCTAAAATTATTTTTAAATGAATTCAAAAATATTTTAAAGAACTTTTATTTCAAATCAATAAAATATTTTATAATTGTACTAAATTAATCACTGGAGTACTGCTGTACTTTTGAAGAATGAATTGTACTGAATTTATCATCCCTGGTTCGACCCTACTTTAAGACTATTTTAAAATTATTTCCGTTATATTTTTTAAGAAAAAAATAATAGATTTTTTTATTCATTCGTAAATTTTTGACAAAAAGTTAAGATTTGTCCCGAAATTCGAAAATGTGTCAGTGTAGCTATTTAAAAACGTATTAAATGAATTCCGGGACAGGATATTATCTGTAATTATTTTTAATTTATATACAAATTTTAAACTCTTTTGTATTAAAATCATAAACATAAACAGGTGCTTTTGGAATAAAATACCAACATTCCGGCTGCCTGCATTTCAACCCAATGTTCGCCACAATCGCATATGTTCAACATTTTCAGCGTTTTCTGTTACCACGTAATTTCAAATAGTACATTAATATATACACGTCTTAGATTAAGGTGTAATTAATCTTTCATGAGAAAAAAGTAATGTTAATTGATCTTGTACCATAAATAGTTTGAAAGATATTTGTAATTTTGTATATACAACTTTTTATATTTTTTAAGCTATTTTATACTTTCAAATCGCTATATTGATGAAGTTATCTGAAATTTTGGGCCAGTCTTAGTTTTTGATGAGTATAATGATTTTACCAAATATCTTCAAATTCGAAAGAGGTGATGAAACCTGCTTGTTGGTTTTAAATGGAATGACTCAATATCGAATACAGTAATAATAACTTGTGTTAAATTATTGGTTTAATAATATCTACTCCACAAGCCGTAATAGATTTGGATCCTCTTTAGGTTTATTTCAAGCAAATACATACCTCTTAAATAACCCTACAACTAAGAATATAGGGGGAACTAAGATCGTATTAGCGATGTCAGTATTCTACAAAACGTGAACGGGCGAAACTAAATACAACCCCTCAAATAAACTTTTATAAATTCTTTAGGTTTACACGACGTACATGAATGTAAACATTAGGGTAGCCTAAGAAAATTCTCGATTTTACGAACTTAAATGAAAGTTTACATACCCAGCAAAAACTTTGGTTGACTGGTAATGAGTTAAGAAGCTAATATAATGACTTTATACTACTTACACATTAGCTGAATAACCCATTATTTTAACACGGTGATAAAATTAGAAGTAACTATTTACTTCATTTCATTACTTAGATGTCATTACAAGAAATAATTACTTTTAAGTTTTAATTTTAAAGTATTACTGAAGTCATTATTACTAATAAGTAATGAAATTTTAGGATATAAAAAGCTATTTTTTCTTTTTTAATTTTAAACGTGGAACATTTTATAAATTTTAATTTAAATTTTACAATAACGAAAAAATTTATCATTCAACTACTTCTATGTAATGTAAACGGTATGTTGTTGTCATTGAAAAGTAACTACACCCGTAAATACTTGCCATTACCAAGTTTTTGCTGATTACTTATTTTTTTTTTTTTTTATATATTTCATCTTATTTTTCTCCACACAAACGAAACTTCTTTAACTTAAATCTTTGTATATTTATAACGTGAAGACAAATACATGCATATGGCAATAATATTCCAATACCTAATTTTTTTCAATAAATGTGAAAATGAAATAATTATCAATTCATTTTGTTCCCCCTTATTAATTGTCACTCTTTATGCAAAAACAAAAAAAAACATATTTTAAAACGTAAACATTTAGTAAATTCCTCATTTTATTGAAGCGGCATTATACTTTATCACCTTTTCCCATAAATCATTCACTACAAGGCTATAAAAAATCTAAAACAAAATTAAAAATCAAATCATCAGTAATAAAATCTAAAAATCAAAATACCAAAACATCTAAACACCAGCCAAGTTTTTGCTCTATTATTTCGAGCCACCAAAAACCAAAACACCTTTAATTGGTTTATTAACATGTTTGTTCATAATAATTTTTAATTTGTTTAACCATAATAAAATTCTATATTTTATTTGTCACATTTTACGATCGTGTATTTGAATAAATATGTATTTTTACAAGAAATTATTAAAAAAAAAAAAAAATATATAGTTTTGTCGTAAAAACAAAAAATTTTAATTCATTTATTTACGTTCAGAAATCAGACGATACAGACAAAAACATTTAGGAAATTGCGATGTTTGTAATAAATTCAAAAACTGTTTTTTTAATTTTTCTTTTTTTTTATATTAATATTTTTATAGTTTGAATATTTTATTTATTTATATATTTTCGTTTTGTTTTTAAGTAATTCAAATTACCTAGCAAAAACTTGGTAATGACATGTAGTTACGGATGTGGTTACTTTTCAATGACAACAACATATCATCTACATTACATAGAAGTAGTTTATTGACTATTTTTTTATACCCCGCTATATAATAATTTATTTATGAAAAAATTTTTTGAAAAACTACTTTTTATTGATTTTTATTCAGTTTAGCAATTAATGTATTTAAAGAAGGAATAAATATGCCATGAGACAAAATTTGCATATGAATTAACTTTTTATTCTAAAATAGTTTTTAAAACCCAGCAAAAAACCTGGTAATGGCATGTAGTTACGGATGTAGTTACTTTGTAATGACAACAACATACTGTCTGCACTACATAGTAGTTGTTTAGTAACTAATTATTTATAACCCGAATGTAAATAATTACTTATGATCAGATTTTTGAAAATATTAATTTTTATTGATTTTTATAATGCAGTTACCAATTTATATATTTGAAGAAGGGATACATAAATGAAAGGCAAAATTTGCGTATGAATTAATTTGTAATCTAAAATAGTTTATTTTTATTACATTTATTTTAATTACATTTTTGGTTGTTATTAAGTTTTTTAAATTAAAATTTAAAAAATCTTTTTACAACAACAACAAAATATTTTTTATCCTGACATTTCATTACTTATTTACAACCTAAAATTTAACTAGTTCCTATTGTTATTACTAATCATGACTTTAATCATGCTTTAAAATCAATGATCTATTTAACAGCTTGGAAGTAATTAGTAATTGTAATGACATCTAAGTAATGTATAGGGTAAGTAGTTGCCTCTAATGTCATCACCGTGTTAAAATAATGCGTTATTCAGCTAATGTGTAAGCAGTGGAGAGCCAATATATTAGCTTCTTAACTCATTACATGGCAACCAAAGTTTTTGCTGGGAATATTAAATATTTCCGTATTGTTAACTTTTTTAAATTAAAATTTATAAAATCTTTCCACGTTTAAAATAAAAAAAAAAAAAACTGCTTTTTATATTCTAAAATTTCATTACCTATAAGTAAAATATAAGCAAAATTTCATTACTTATCAGTAATACTTTAAAATAAATTAGTTATTGAACAACTAAAAGTAATTAGTTCTTGTATTGACATATAAGTAATGAGACGAGGTAAGTAGTTGCCTCTAATGTCATCACCATGTTAAAATTCAGCTAATGTGTAAGTAGTGTAAAACCATTATATTAGTTTTTGCTGGGTACTTACATAGAAGAAAGATTTTTAAAAAGTATTTAAAAAATTATGGGATTCAATTTATTATTTAAATTTAATTTGTATAAAATATATTTACCCCCTTATTTTGTAAATCCCTTCACCACACTTTGAAAAAATGTTCATAAAAATTTTTGAAAAACAAAAACAATTTACATGAAAAATTTTTCAAAGTGAGGGGAAGTGTTTTACAAAATTAGGCCCTTAAACTATTCGTAAAATAGATCTGCTTTTATTTTTTTCTAATAATATAAAAATTCTCTTTTTTTTTAATAAATTCTATTGCTTCGGTTTACTTTCAAAATTACCTCAATTTATTTACCTTTAACTAAAAAATTTATGCAAAAAAAAAAAAAAAAAACATCCTTGTTTATAAAAAAATGTCCTTTGAATTGAAAACAAATTTCAACTAATGTCGTAGAACCTTCATGTCAACTTAAAATTCCCCCCCATACACAACTAAGTATTTATAGCAACTTGTAAGTAAAATGATTCTTTTAAAAGGGTTATTGGTCAATAACTTGTCTTACAAATAACTCTTTCTACATTTACATTTCATTTGTTCATCTAATTTTTCTTTTTTTTTATATTTTTCTTGACGTATTTTCATGGAAGACGTACATACATATTTATTTACAAAGCTTTTTATTGTATAAAAAAATGTAGCTACATAAATATTTTACACATGTCGTCAATATTGTTTAACTTGTAAACGCCATTAATTTTCAACACAAGGATTTCAGCTTCTAACCGTCTAACTAAATGTATTCGTACTACAATATTTCTACGTCCTCAGGCATAATGTTGTCGCAATCTCAAATAGACAGACGCTAAAGACAGGGAAATGTTGAAAGAGAAAGATGCTGTATGTTAAACAAAATTGAATGATGGCAAAAAAAAAAAATCAGCCTAAAAGATGTGTAAAAGAAATAAAACAAACCCTAAAATCATAAAAATAATAATTTTATCAACCCAAACTCTATGGCCCAGGAACAACACCCCATTCCAGCCAAAAGCAAACAACCCTTCTTGTAAGTGTTGTGTTTTTCTGTAGTTATCTGTGAGTGTCTTTAGTACAAGTTTTAAGAAAAAAATTCAATAAATGTCTTACAATGACTTTTGGACTGTACAATAACTGAAATATATTTTATGTATTTTTTTATTTATGCTACAATATGGGTGTTTCCACATAAATATTATATAATCTTCTTAAAAAGCTTTAAAAACAAATCGATTAAAGAAATTTCACAGAAAACAATGAAACCAAAATGTATATAATTCAAAATATCTAAAATTGTTATCACGTAAATATGTATGTATATTTGCTCATGTATATTAAATTGCTTTTGATGCATCAGGTGTGATGCTTTTTCACCAGGGCAACCAAAATCATATTTTTTCATATTCGTTTCAAACAATTTTATGAATATTTTGGTCTTAAGAGCATAATATGACATATGTTACAGTAAAGAGCATAACTTTGCATATTTTACACTTAAGTAAAAAATGTAGTTTTTTTTGCATCCAATAGTTTTTCTTTTACATAATTTGAAATCTTTTTACAGTCACATACGTTTTTTAAATCAGACTCCCTAATATTTCAATCGAATAGAATTGAAATGTATAGGAAAATTATAGAGGAGTACCTAGCTTTTAGAAAAATGATCTTGTAGTCACCCTGTTATAATATAGGATTTTAAATTTAACCACCTTGCGCATGAAAATGTTTTAAGAGTTCGTAACCTACAAGTTAAGGCTTATTTCGATGATTCTTAAACTTTTGTAGAGTGTGACGAGCCAGCAAAAACTTTTTGGTTTTCGGTAATGGCAACTACTTATTAAAGTAGTTCTTAGTAATGAGGCGTCATTATTATTTGCCTTCTCTACATAACATAATTAAGTACTCAATAGTATTATAGTACAGTAATTTGCAATCACGTGCGTCATTTGGCTAGAGTGCTGGATTTGCAACCAAAAGGTTGCTGGTTGAACCTCATTCCGATGCTTTAAGTTTTTTTTACAAAATATCAAAAAATATATTTTATACTAAAACAAGTTTTTGTCACTTAAAAAATTAAGTGCAAGATGGTGTGCTGAGTAAGACGTTGTCATTAAAAATTTCTGCCCAAGTTCAAATCTCACTAAAGGCAAAATTTGTTCGTTGATATATATTGATTTTGTCATTCCGTGTGTAACATGTCGAAGGAATCATTTAAGACCCCACAAAGTATATATTTTCTGGGTCCGGGTTAGATTCTGAGTCGATCTAGCTATATCCGTCCGTCTGTTGAAAGCAAGATAGGGCTCGAACGGGACAACGTAGGGGGACGAAATTTGGCATAAATATTTATCTTATATAAGGTTTGTTTGGTATTGAAAATGTGCAAAATCGGTTAAAATTATGGGCTAAAAACTAGAAACACAGAGTGTCCGTTTCTGCTGATATCTCATAAACAAAAGCATGTACGGCAACGAAATTTTGTATAAATAGTTTAAGGGTCGATATAAACTTGGAAACCAAAAATGGGCGTGATCCGTCTACTTCACCTCCCACCTGCCATATAACGTAAAATTTGAAAAAGTTGATTCGGCCGAGCCGAATATAACATTCACGCTTGTTTTTGTTTCCAATTATACTTGCTAGCTTATCACCTGGATAGATAAGAAAAAAATGGTGATTTCTTTTAACGAAGTTTCAAGTTGTTTAACGATTGTAACTAATTAAATTAATACTATTTATCCTTGTTTTTCTAAAAAGAACTGTGAAAATTCGTAAAAAATAAAATAACCACCATAAAAATAAAGGTTAAATAAAAAAAACAAAACCCTTGCGAACTTAAACAATTCAACTCTTTTTTTCTCTCTCCTAAAATTTTTTAAAGAAGAGAAGGCGAATAAAGCTCTGAGCTTAAACAGTTCAACTCTTTTTTCTCTTTCCTAAAATTCTTTAAAGAAGAGAGGGCGAATAACTCTCCTATATTGATTATTTTTTCGTTCCATAGTTTTTCCCGATGTAGCAATTTTCATTTTTGGCGTTTTGGCGATTTTTTTTATTTTTATTTAGCCGATTTTCTTATTTTCTTGTTATAGCGATTTTTTAACTTTTTTTTTTTTTTTTGTTTTATTTTTTTTTTTAATTTTACGTTTTTTTTTTTTCTTGCTTCGTTTTTTCTTTTTTCATTTTGGCGACATTTTTTATTTTAGTGTTTTTTTTTGTTTTTTTTGTTTTGACATCTCTTTATATCGTGCCGCCAAATAACTGTTATATTGGCTCTAAAAATTTAAAATGAAAATATAATCCTCTGACTTATGATAAAAGTAATAACAACCCAGCAAAAACTTGGTAATGACATGTAGTTACAGATGTAGTTACTTTGTAATGACAACAACATACTGTTTGCATTACATAGAAGTTGTTTAGTAACTAATTATTTATAACCCAAATGTAAATAATTATTTATGATCAGATTTTTGAAAATATTAATTTTCCCAGCAGAAACTTGGTAATGACATGTAGTTATGGATGAAGTTACTTTGTAATGACAACAACATACTGTCTGCATTACATTGAAGTTGTTTAGTAACTAATTATTTATAACCCAAATGTAAATAATTATTTATGATCAGATTTTTAAAAATATTAATTTTTATTGATGATACCAATATACAGTTACCAATTCATATATTTGAAGAAGGGATACATAAATGAAAGACAAAATTTGCGTATGAATCAATTTGTAATCTAAAATAGTTTATTTTTATTACATTTATTTTAATTACATTTTTGGTTGTTGTTAAGTTTTTTAAATTAAAATTTAAAAAATCTTCTTACAACTACAAAAAAAATATTTTATATCCTGACATTTCATTACTTATTTATAACCTAAAATATAACTAGTTTAACAGCTTGGAAGTAATTAGTTATTGTAATGACATCTAAGTAATGTATAGGGTAAGTAGTTGCCTCTTATGTCATCACCGTGTTAAAATAATGAGTTATTCATCTAATGTGTAAGTAGTGGAGAGCCATTATATTAGCTTCTTAACTGATTACATGGCAACCAAAGTTTTTGCTGGGAATTACGGTCTCTGAAAACAAAGCTCGTTTCATTAGTCAAATTGTTTATTTTTGCTATTTTGTTTCTAGATATAAAACACTTCAATTTTGGTTATCACTCTTACAACTCTCTCAATTAAAAGTGGAAAAACTGATTATATATCATCACAACCTGTCTAGTTTTTTTTTTTTTTTTTTGAACTACGGAGTTTACTAATAAGAAATAAAATAATGTAGGGATTAATAATTTGTGTAGCTTCTTTGTTTGAGGCTTACGTATATGAGAGTTTAGTACATGTATTAGTAGCAATTTTTACCACCTATAACTTCTAAAATACTGAACAAATTTTTATAAAAATAAATTCTAATGCTACATTTTTTTTATTTAAATCTTATATATACTGTGAGCGTAGAAGGGATTACAGGAAATGTGTGCATATTAATTACAATACATGGATAGACTGTTTTATTTTTTTTAAATTTTTCTAAATATGTAACACCCCATATCTAATACATAATAAATTTTAATATTACAATATATTCTTCATACAATTGGCAGCAAAATACTTTATATGATTTTTTCCTCATTGATCCTGCATAAATAAATAGGTAGAAGGGGTATGCAGTATTAAAAAAAAATCTTAAAAATTATGTT
The DNA here is from genome assembly GCA_951394005.1 of Protophormia terraenovae. NCBI lineage: Eukaryota > Metazoa > Arthropoda > Insecta > Diptera > Calliphoridae > Protophormia > Protophormia terraenovae. The sequence continues at coordinate 72,823,496 of OX596075.1, forward strand.
TTTCACTTAAAACGAAACATAGGAAAAAAAAACTAAATAATTTTATGTCTTGGCCATTTGAATTCTTTAGAAAACATTATTTTTTAGGGTAAATTTTTTTTTAAGTTATAAAATATTCACACACAGAAAACAAGAAAACAAACTAAATACATAAAATACTTAAATATTTTTATTTCTAAAGTCTAAATGTATTTATGGACATAAGTAGCGATGTTATCTTAAGTATTTAGTCTATCATATGGTAAAACTCTCAGTTTGGCCTTTGGATAAAGAAGAGAATTTCAAGACAATTTATATTGAAGCAGGGTTTGTTGTCTGTCTTCAGAGATTTCCTGTTTAAATTTTATTAAGAATTGTTAATTTGCTTAAATATGAGATATCTTTTAGGGACTACCAAAAATATCGACTAATACTTTTATCTTGTCACCAAAGTCTTCGCAAACGCTTATAACACCGTACTCATTATAAAGAGAACATTTCTTTCCAAAACAATTGAACTTTGGTATCAGCCTTAGGCTTTTTACTTACATGGACCAATAATTAGTCCAAAAAAGATCACAATGGTATACTTTCCTAGAAAATATAAAAACTGAGCTTTAAGACCATCTCGTTTGGAAGGAGTCCCTTTAGAATTTTCGAAGAAAGCCAAGTACAGGTAACCCTCGATTTACGCGCATTATTGGGACCGAAGAAAATACGTGTAAATTAAAAAGGTCACCTGAAGATTCTTTTTGAATTAATAAATTTTGTGAAAATATCATTGATAGCTAAAAATTGTTTTCAGGTTGTTCCAAGAATTCGCAATTGAAAGAATTCTAAAACTTTTTATTCAATCATATTATTTTTTGTTTATTTAATATTTTGGTACTTTTTTCTGTTAAATTGTTTCGATATTATTTTATCCTTTTTATCCTTTTTTATATTTTCTTAATATAATCTATTTTTTCAATAAACATTTCTGCAAACGATTCTCTGTACAGTACTGTATCTCGCGCAATTCATTATTGTTTAAACGCGTTATATCAAGTTCGCGTTAAATAAAAACGCGTATTTCATGAAGTATCGCGTAAATCGAGGGTTACCTGTATATTGTATTAATAGCAGACTCTTAAGGAAACACAATGCTGAATGTCGAATGCAACAATACTCTTTCTACAATGCAAAAAAGCTTCCTCTTTATCAAAACCATCAACAGCTCAAAGAGTCAGAACAACTGAAGCATGATGATTTGAATTTGAGAAAACTAATACTAGAATGAATGGGAAAAATTTGAACATCCCGGTATCCCTGAGCTCAGCGTTGTCAACTTTTTTGAACCAAAACGCGCCGGTCATCATTTAAAAACGCGCTAAAAAGCGCTAGATTCTATTTGAATAAAATTTATTTTTATCTTTTTGTTAAATATGTATTTTTTATTAGGAGCAAAACAACTTATTACATATATATTTGTTATTTTAAGTTCATGTACAAATATTTAGTAGTTATATGCAATAATTAACATTAACGTTTTATAAAAACAATATTTAAGGTACAAAGAAAGGTTATACATTTGACAATAACTTTCAGTTTAAAGCTTTTAAATTTATAAATATGTTAAATTAAAATATGAAGTTTTTAGGCCCAGCATTATACTGCTCACTTACTGGCCAAATCCAGTTTTAAAACTTTTTTTTTTTTTTCATCGCTTAAGCTTTTCCTAAGTATGATAATTGTGTGGCGTCTGAAAAAAATTTAAAATAAAATAAATAGAAATACAGAATACATATCGATGGCTGCCCTTTTCGTAATTTTACAGGAAAAGGAAAATACTGAATAAAACCTAAGAAACTTTTAATTCAAACCAAGTACCGAAACTAATTCTAACTTTTATTTGCCTTAAAATGTTATCTTAGATAGGGATTTTTTCAGTAGTTTAAAATTTGAATAAATGAATAAATTAATAATTGGTGCTTAAATTAAAAAAATTTGTGTTTCAATAGATTACTGCAAAAAAACTAAAAAAAATATTTCTTTTAAAGTTCTTCATCTGGAGGCAGAATTGTTTTTAGATATTGGAAATCGACTCTTCCTGATATTTGAGATGTTTTTGATTTGGAAGACTTGTTACAAAGAGCACTTTTAGAAATACTCAAATATTGCTATTTTTTATTTCCATTTTCATTCCATTCACCTTTGTTTGGAACATTTGAGTCACAATTTAAAATAAGAAATTTCAACACAATATGTTATGTGTATGTTTCACAAACATTATTTTCATTAAAAATTATATATTAACAGGGCAAGTTTTTCAAGCTTTTCGCTTGGAAAGTAAGCATTTGCATATTTCAAAAGAATTTTACAAAAAATGCTTATTTTTTAAATCTTTGCATAAATTTGCATATAATGGATACAAAAGTTAGTTTTCTTAACAAAAACACACTCTTTTTGTGATTTTTTTTGGAGTTCAATCAAATGAATTCTAAAAATCTTTTTGTGAGAATTTTGAGTACATTGTAAATATTGTAAAGAAAAAAAATCGGAAGCGTCAAATATGATACTTAAAATTAAAATAGTTATATTTTTATAAACATCGAAATCTATTAGAGATTGAAAGTTAAAAAAATGCATATTTGTGCATATTTTCTACACATTAATATATAAGAATGCATAAATTCTTTGGTTTTTATATACATATTTATGCTATTTTTGCATATTTCTGTGCATATTATACCATTTTTTCATGCTTTTTCAAGCGCATATTTCAATTATTTTTGTGCATATAAAAACTTGCCCTGTATATTAAGTATGTATAATAACATTAATTATACATTTGAAGAACAAAATTTAAAAATGTTTAAAAACTTAATTTTCCTTGTATTGTTTATATTTTGCATAAACAAATAAAGTTTCTACATTTCAAATTCAGAAAATTTAGAAAACATGATTAAAATCTGCAACTAAAACTAACCGAATACAAAACGCGCCAATTTAGCGCCTTTTCAAGAAAAAGCGCTGATGTAAAAAAATGCGACTTTTGAGTTGCTGAAAAGCGCTAAATCTAGCGCGAAAAGCGCTAAATTGGCAACGCTGCCTGAGCTTACTTTAAATTTGTATCGTTTTTTATGCGGGAATTTTTGCCACAAATAAAACATGCACGCCATCATTGTAACTAGAAAATAAGAAAAATATTGCGAAGGAAAATATTGAGAAGGAAAATTGCCTACTTATACTTTCACCCTTTCCACGCAAAAATAGACATTTGAGTCATCAACACACAGATGAGAAATGTGTACCATTTTAGTCGCATATTAATGGTATAAATAATAGATCAGAAGATGTAAAGTATCTCTTGCACCATTTCACCAAAATACTTGAAAGCTTCTTCACTAAGGGAAAAAATTCTATTCAAAATCAACAACGGTTGTGGTCACATTGGTAAATTACGGTAACAGCTTTTTAATACCTTTCGTTAACAAATTTAATAGAAAACATATGTAATTTAACAATTTGATACCGAAATGGTTTCAACTTGGTGCTAATTAGGAATCGATTTTCAATAAGAATTGAACACGCAGTGTTTAATTTAAACACATACGGTGTAGATTCACTATTGACACAGAATGGTATCGTTTTCAACACGTATGTGATTGATATTTCTCTGGGTGTTCCAACACTTGAAAAATATATAGTCCAAAGCAAATTATCTCATCCTCATAACATCGAGTGCTTCTGATTTCTAATTTTCATTCACATATCGTTACAAGATCACAATTAATCATGTCATTCATTATAAATGTTGTTGTCATCTGCAAAAGGAGTCTTTAGAAATGTCAATTGTGACTGAATACCTTAATTATTGCAACTTATTTCAACTTATCGTTATTTTATTTACTTATATTATTTACTAAATTTTGTTTCTATATTAACTTTATCCTTAAAATTAAAATTATCAAATATGTTCTTTTACTTAAAAATGGTTTTCTCTGTTAGATTAAGATAAATTTTATGTGTTTAATTTTTTTTATACCCTACACCACCAAAGATTGTAAAAGTTGTAACGCAGAGAAAAAATCTTCGGACCCCCACCTTAAAGTATACCGTTCGGCTCATAATCACTTTCTGAGTCGATTTAACGATGTCCGTCCGTCCGTCCATCTGGTCGGCTGGCTAGCTGTCCATGTAAAGCTTGTGCGCAAAGTACAGGTCGCAATTTTGAAGATAATTTGATGAAATTTGGTACATATGCTTTTTTCAAGACAAGGACGAAGCCTATTGAATTTGGTTATGATCGGCCCATTATTTCACCTAGCCCCCATACACTTATATAAGCCTTAAAAATAGGAATATTTTAATGAAATTTAGTACAAATAAGTTTTATATCAGCAAAAATCTGTTTAATGAAGATCGGTCCATAACTGACCATAGCTCCTATATAAACTCCTCTCCCGAAAATCACTAACGTGCATAAATCCCATACAAATGTTAGTATTATGTTAATATTTAACACAAGTAAGTTGTATATACGTAAAAACAAAATTATGTGGATCGAAATGGTGTAGGGTATCATATAGTTGGGCTTGACCGACTATATCTTCTTCTCTCGTTTTTCATTATTATTTGTCATTAAAGAGAACAGACGGAAAAGTCCGAATAAAATGAAACGTTGTTTCATACAATTAACTCTTGGTTTAATCTTGAGCTCGTTTGATGAGAAATCATTTGCAACAACTTTGAAATATCTCTTTAGAACCATGGAATCTACTGCTTTAATTCAGATAGCTTATCGTGAGTTTTTTAGACGATTTAATTGGCGATTTCGATGTGCGAAAAAATTTTACGATGAAGAATTGGAACTTTTGCAAAAAATGCTTACATAATCATTGAGTGTGGATTAATCAACAATTGTCTGGTTTTAAGAACACTTGGATTCATCCAAAAGCAATGAAAATGGGTGCCACATGAACTGAAAACAAGAGACGACAAAAGGCGATTTTTAATAAATCTTTTCTGCATCATATTGTTACGGACGATGACTAGTGGATCCACTAAGATAATCCAAAGTACGATCAACCATGAAAATATTTAACGCTATCAGAAGTGTGTCATCTATTATGTGCTGCTAAAACAAAAGGAAACAATCACGACAGGCTTGTGCCGAATACAATTAATCCATATGAAAAAAGCATTAAAGAAAGAAGGGCCAGAATATGCGACAAGACACTAGTCATGACAACGCGGTCTCATGTTGCACGACCAGTTAAAACTGTTCAGAAAAAATGGTTTTATCCCACCCGCCATATAGCTGAGATATTGCCCCTCCTGAGTACTAGTTTTTCGTTCGATTCAGAATGTCGTAGAAAAAAAGTTGCCTCAAAAATTGTAGGAAACTATTTTTTCTATAGGAAGGCTAATATGTCCCTCGCAGGAAGACCTCTATGAAACCCGTACTGCCGGTTGCTTAGTAAAATGTTGTAATAAAATTGCAATTGGGCGATAATTTAAAGTTTTGTAAAAGTTTTTCTTTTAAGAAATTTGTTAATGGACTTGTTAGGGTCTAATTTATCTAAAAAATTATTCTTTCTGAAGTTAATTTAACAGACACTGAATCTACTTTCATTTGCATTATATTAGTTATGAAAACTTAACACATATGATACCAACAATTTACAAATAATTTTTCCATAATAAAGAATTCAATCTAAAGGAAATTGTATAATCTATGCAACTATTTAAATTGTTATTATATTCTATAAATACTTACTACTTATTGCAAAAAAAAAAAAAATAAAAAATAATAATAATAAAAAATTGATAAGTTAACTCATATGTCTTTATTTCATATAACTTGTTAACTTATGTATCTTTAACTAAGTATACAACTAACTATTTTATTATATTTAACTATATAATGATTATAATGATCTAATGCCACAGTTGAATTGTTACGGACGATGACTCTCCCTTTTTTCCCCTATTCTATATTATTCAAGTTTACATGCAGTTCTCATAAAATAAATTGTATATAAAAGTACAATGAATTATGTCTAAGAATTATGAATTATCGATAACTTTAAATCTATCTCTTAGATTATTTGTATTCAATCGTCTATGCAAACATTATTATATCTTTATCTTTACGTATTTTTATTATTTAATTTTCTTTTTTTTTTATAATAAATATTTGTTATTGTTTTTTATTTTACATGGAATTGTAAAAATTGTCGTCATTTATTAGATTGTTGTAGTTGTTGTATTTTAGTGTGTCAATAGCATTCATGAAATAACTTTAAGTACGAACAACGTGATTATTTTTAAATAGAATTAATAATTGAGAGAACTACATATATGGATAAATACATACATATATATGTAGTGTTTCTGATTATTTATAGATAGTATTGTGAATTTATATACATATTAATTATGTTTTTATAACATTCAGCACCGATGGTTATATAACAGCCATGGTCATCGGCGGCCCTGAGAAAAATTTCCAGACTCAGAACAAATTTCATAAGTCCCCTTTACATATGAAAAAATTAAAAAAAAAATAATAATTTAGATAACAATTATATCAAAATAAACGATTTTAAGAGCTCATTTTGTAAAATAAAATGAAAATTAGTTTTGAAATTTAAATTTCTTTGTGGTTTTCAGCATAAACTGTAAGAACGAATTTTCGTTTCGATTTACAAAATCAGTATCCAAAATTCAATAATATTTATACCCTACACCACCATAGGTGGGGAGAGTATTATGCGTTTGTGCTGATGTTTGTAACACCCAAAAATATTGGTCTAAGGCCCACCTTCATTTATAACAATCGGCTTAGAATCACTTTCTGAGTAGATTTAACGATATTCGTCCGTCCGTCTGACCGTCCTTGTAAACCTTATAATCAAACTACATTTCGCAATTTTGAACATAAATTAATAAAATTTGGTACACAGGTTTCTTATAGCCTATTAAAATTCGCTTTGATCGGTCCATTATTTCACCTAGCCCCTATACAAATGTCTTTCCGGAAAAGGGGTTTAACGATAAAAATCCCTTAAATTTATGAATATTTTAATGAAATTTGTCACATATAAGTTCCATGTAAGTCTAAATCTGTGTGCCGGTCCATAATTGACCATAGTTCCCATATAAACCCCTTTTCAGAAAATCCCTTTAATGAATAAATTCGTATAAATGTTAGTAGTGACGTAATACTCTGTATTCGTATGTTTTATTTTACACTTAATATGAGTATCGATCCACAATTGGTGTAGGGTATCATATGGTCGGGCTTGACCGACTATATCATTCATTCTTTCTTTTTTTTATATATAAATTAATGAAAAATCATTATCATAAGTAATACATGATTCCAAATTGCATTAACGAGAGAAAAAAAAAAAAAAAAAAAACTAAAATAGTAGTTGTGTGAAGAGCAATTTCGACAATAATGGCATATCCAAGCGCTTTATTTGTAACAGTATCTTAAAACAAAATTTACACTTTAAGCAGACACTGTGAATGTTTTCAATCACAAATTGACATAAATATTTCTCTTAATTTGGATGTTCGAGAGATAATTTTTAACCTGTTGCAATTAAACATTGAAAAAGAATACCTTATCCACTTTTTGAAATGAAGGTTTTGTAATATAGAGCTTCAGAATTTGCTGGTGTCATACGGTCTTTTGATGAAAAAGTGTTATTTTTGTTTCTATTCTTTCATCAATGATCTTTCATGGATCAAACTTTTTTCAATTTATGAGAGAATTGAAAATAGTTGTTTACATAAATTCATTAAAAAAGTATCATTAGTGCATATAGGACATACATAGTATGGTGAAATAAATCCCAGATAAAAAATTTAATAATTCCTAAACTTTTTTCCTTACAAATTGGGGTTTATTTCAATGGGTTGGAACTTATTTCATGATTTTTTATTTAATAACTTCTAATGAAATTTTATTGAGTGTTTTTTTCATTTTCATTTCATTTTGTTTAGGGTTTTTTTTTTAATTTTTATTGAACCAGGATCAAATTATTTCTCCTCTGTAGTATTTAAAAGACTGGCTTCGGAGGAAGGCGGTAAAGTAGGCGAACCAAGCCTATTTTTGGTTTCCAAGTTTATATAGACCCTCAATCTATCTGTATCTGTACAAAATTTCGTTACATGCTTTTGTTTAGGAGATATCAGCAGAAAAGTTTGAAATGAAGCTACAACGGACACCCTGTGTTTCTAGTTTTTAGCTCATAACTTTTTTGTTTATTTTGCCCATTTTCAATACCAAACCTTATATAAGACAAATATTTCAGACAAATTTCGTCCCTCTAGGTTATCCCGTTCGAGCCCTATCCTACATGGATTACTGCGTGAACTTAGTTTTTTGTTATTTTACACAATAAAATCGAAAAAACGTTGAAAATAAATTTAATAAAAAAATTATTGTGTTCTTTTTGAAACTTACGCAAAAATCGCACTTTTTGTTTCTGTATTTTTTATAGCAAATTGTAATTATTCAAATCTTGAATACCAAGATATAAGAACGGCGATAGCTTAAGTCAAATGTCATTGGTAGTTGAAAATGAAACACTTTTGTCAAAACAAGAAAATAAACCATAAATAGCATAATAATTTATAAAAAATTGGACCTTCTGAATTGATAACCTACAGCGTGATTCTGAATGAAATTATTTTTAAAAAGTAAATGTCAGATAATGGTCTTTTTGGTCATAATAAAAATTCCGATATCTAATTATATTTTAAGTATTTTATTTAAGATTAGAAAAACAACTCTAAATGGAAAACCCTATATTAATGTACATTTTATTTGCTAGAAATTACAAACGTATGTACTAGTTAATATACTATTTGTTGTTCACAGAATAAACAGTCATTAATAAATAGTTTTACAAATAAAAAAATTCTACGAAACAATAAAAATATTTAAACAAATATTTATATAGCGTATTAAAATTATTGATAAATATTTATAGTAAATAATGCTACAACAAACCGAGAGGACAATTAAATTATCATTTTCGTATTGCACTCAATAACACTAGTCTGCAAAGAAATTCCTTTTTTAAATAAAAATAGGATAAAGGATTTAATGTGATTAATGAGAATCTGTTTAAAATTTGTTTTGTATCGCGTACATTTACATCAGAGATGCGCAATTTGCTAATTTCCTGAATCGCGAGGTCAGGGTTCCCAGATTTTTTTCGAGTCATATCCCCAAATAGTGAATTTTCATTCCAAAAAATCCCCAAATAACTACTTATATTATCCCCAAAAATCACCACTAAATAATACCTTAATTTGAGAGATAAGTATAAACTCATTTCCTTTTATTTGTGCTTCAATAAATTTTTCCCAAATATTCAATACTAAAAAAGAGATTTTCAAAATAATAAGATTTTATGGAAATTTTTAACCTTTTTTATGACCGAAAATTACGTTTTTATTTATTTTTCCAATGTATGAGAAAAAGAAACACCTCAGAATTGAGCCACAGTTAAACCGTATGCGTTAAAATCGACGGTGGTTGGACTAATTAGATACAGTATAAACTCGATAATACGGAGGACGACATTTTTCAACTAATTACATACTCTTTAATCCGCATTGATTGCAACTCTGTAATCCAAATTTAATATAAAAAGTAATATTTGTATTTAAATTTAAGTGTCGCTTGAAAAAATATTATACAAATTATGATGTAAGAGTTGATTGTAGTTGAATTCATTTATTTTCAGTTAAGTACTATTCCAACTTTTTTCAGTGAAAGAAATTTACTTTTTTTTTGCTAAATTAAAAGTCTTCGAAAAACTTAAAATATGGAATGTTATTAGACGAAAAATTTGGACTTAATGCTTTAAATGTTTCATATATGAAATAAATAATATATTTTAGTACTTTTTTTAAACAAAAGTATACTAAGGGAAAACCTCGATAATCCGGATAATTCGATAATACGGATTGGGGTCTGCAATCAATTATGCGGATTATCGAGTTTATATAGTATTAACATTTAGATTTAAGATTTGCTTAATTATTATTAGTTCACTTAATTTTGGGAAGATTCAATAAATAAAATTACTGATAAAAAAAAATTTTATGAAAATATGATTAATCAGATTCTATTGCTTCAATCTTTTTTGATATACTTTATTTAACTTTTAAACAATTACTTGTTGAAGTCTGAAGATAAAATTATTTAAATTCTTGTTTACTATTACAATAACAATAAAGAAACATCAATTACACAAAAATTACAGTACAATAATCATTTTGTTTCGGAGATTTTAATAATTTTTTGTACTTTATAGTACAAATTCAATATTACAGTTAAAATTTTAAAAATAAATAAAAAAATCCAAAATCCTTTAAATATATCCCCAACAAATCCCCTAATTCCTAAACCAAATTTATCATCCCCATTTCCAAACATAAATCCCCAATTTGGGGATAAATCCCCTAATCTGACAACACTGACTGCACTGATACACAAAAATGTGTATTAAATAGTTATTAAAAGCAAATAAAAATATTAGCTTAATTGTTATACAATTAACCAAATTTTTAAAATTAACTGAATGGTTGTAGTTAACTAAATACTCAGCAAAAACTTTGGTTGCCATGTAATAAGTTAAGAAGCTAATATAATGGCTCTTCACTACTTACACATTAGCTGAATAACTCATTATTTTAACACGGTTATGACATTAGAGGCAACTACTTACCCTATACATTACTTAGATGTCATTACAATAACTAATTACTTTCAAGCTGTTAAATAGCGCATTGTTTGTTAAGCATTACTGAAGTCATGATTAGTAATAACAATAGGAACTAGTTACATTTTAGGTTATAAATAAGTAATAAAATGCCAGGATATAAAATTTTTTTGTTGTTGTAAAAAGATTTTATAAATTTAAATAAAAAAAAACTTAAAAACAACCAAGTATGTAATTAAAATAAATGTAATAAAAATAAACTATTTAAGGTTACAAATTAATTTATACGCAAATTTTCCATTTCATTTATGTATCCCTTCTATAAATACATAAATTGGAAACTTCAATATAAAAATTAATATTTTAAAAAATCTGATCATAAATAATTATTTACACTCGTGTTATAAATAATTAGTTACTAAACAACTTCTATGTAATGCAGTCAGTATGTTGTTGTTATTACAAAGTAACTACATCCGTAACAACATGCCATTACCAAGTTTTTGCTGGGTAGTTATATAATTGACTAAATGTTTGGTTTTTTCGTAAATATAGTGTCATATAAAAATATTTAAATACATATTATAATTGCAGTCAACCATATCAAAATTTTGATTGTGAGTGATCATTAAATTATCAAACAGAAACATAAACGTTGCTATCAATGAAAAACAACTATACAAACATTGAATAGTTGTAGTAATCATGCTGTAACCATGTTTTTTTCTGCGTGTAAAAACATAGAGAGACCTAATTTGATTAGGTTACTACGTTACATTTACGTTTGAGAGCACACAAACACACATAACTCTCATAAGCAAAACATGTCAGCTGATTCACCACATTTATATTTCAATCTATTAAAAAAAATATATTAGGTAAATTGAAATACATTTACATTTTCATTTACACATTAATTTAAATCGGGATGATCTCAAGTATTCCGGTCATTCTCTAAAAATATATGTTGTTTTCATTAAATCTATATTGGACAAATTTTCTCCATAGATATCAAACACTATTTTTCTTCGAAAATTAAAAAAAAAAATTAATATATAGTTTTTTGAGAGTTATTCTAAATAGTTGCTTTATTGATAAATATAATGTTTCATTTAAATATAAAATTTGTTGATCTCGTTTTTAAGCATTAACAACCGCTGGTGTTGATTTTATTTTTGGACTTTTTTTGTTATAGGAAATTTAAAATAATTTTTTTCTCATATACCCCAAGACTTATTACCGAAAAACAAAATAAAGTCGAAGCAAAAAATCAAAAATTCAAAATTAAATCGTAAATATTTTTTTATCTGTAAAAGATAACTTAAGTGAATAAGCTTTTTTCTTTATCTTGCCAAGCACTTTAAAGAAATATAAATAATTTTGAAATCGGACTTGATTTTTAGAAGTTGCGATTTGTTTAAACTTTTACATACACGAGATAGTCAACTTTGACCCCTTGTAGCTTATTTTGTGTTGCCCCAGGGTGACTACAAGATAAGTTTTCTGAAAAATAAGGTTCTTCTCTATAGCTCTTCTATACATTTCAATTTAATCCGAGCAGTAGTTTAGGAGATACAAATTCATTACCAAAAATTTTGCCCCACTGTATGATGTTGCTAGTTTTATCAAAATCTTCTCAGCGGTTTAGAAGTTCCAGACTTATTATCATTTATTTTGCAAATGGCACCACTGTGCAATGTTTATTTTATGATTTCATATTCAAATAAAGAATTTAAAAGATTCATTACAGCCAAATTAACTAATTTAATTTCTTGATATTGTTTAATAAATAATTGTTATTTTTTATAAAATTTCTATCAAGTAGTATAAATGCTTTGAACATTTTTTAATTCTACTTAAATCCTGTCACCTTCTTGCACACTCTGTTAAATGTAAAATGAGTTTTTAATTGTTTAATTAAATTTTAATATTGAATAACATTTTTTTATTACAACTAGCAATTAATTGAAAATTTATATACATACATATTTATATATAAAATACATTCAGGTATAAATAATTAAAGAAAAAATGCATTTAAAATTCTGTTTTTTTATTTACACATTACACGTGAATATCTAATTGCATTTATTCGTAGTAGGTTCTACTGACTTTTGTTATTACATTTGTAAAAAAAACACACAATGACACCTTAATGTTTTATCACATACATATCAGCATGACAAAAACAGCAGGTTATCATGACATTTCCTCAAATTGTCATGTTATTGTTTTCAAGTTATTTTAGTTTTAATTTTTTTCTGAATCTCCCCTTTTATTTATTTTGGGGCAATAAAAAATTATCATTATAAACAATTTCATGTACGTCAACAGTGTGTTCGAAGCAATTAAATTATGCACAATGAATTTATTTGTTTTCCATGATACGTACACAATTAATTCCCTGAATTTATTTATTATTGTAAATAATATACTCGTATATATTTTTTATTATTATTATTATTTCAGTGTAGTTTATGACAAATTTTGGAATGGTTTTGTTTTTATTAAAAAAAAAACAAGCAAAAATAAAGTAATAATTTCCCAGAATAATAAATAATATTTTTATGAAAAAATGAGATAATTTTATTTAAATTTTTGTTTAAAATTCCAGTTAAAATTTTAATAAAAGAAGAATTTCTTTATATTTTTTAATTTTACAAGGAAATTTTTATTTTTAACAAGAAAATATTTATTTAAAAAAACAAAATCAAAATAAAACTTTTTCCCATGCAAAAACTTTAATAAGTTATTATTTGTAATACATATAATTAGGTGATTAATATGATAAACAAAATATTTAATACGTTAAACTTTCCAATTAATTAAACGCTACAATGGCAAGCAAGTATTTTAATTTAAGGAAGACATTTATGCAAATTTTTCTTGACGTTATTTTTTTAACTATTGGAAAATAAACTTCCATATTTTTTTTCTTTTCGAATTAAATTATTTGTAATTTACGAGGTATTTTTTAAACAAATACTTTTCAATGCTATTGTCGTCAAAAGAATAAAATAATTATATATTTAAAATATAAATAATGCATTTTTAAAAATGTATTTAATAAAAAATAAAACTGTTATATTATTGATTTGGGTCGAATTTTATACACCCTAAATTTTTTGAAATAAATCTCTAACTTCTAATCGGCTTAGCACATGATTGTATATTTTATTGTATAAAATGAGAGTGTAAAAAAATTTAAGATTTTTGTAAACAGAATGCCACAATTCCTAAAAACACATTAACCTTCTCCCATTTTTTCGATGTCTCAGAGATTATGATTGGAAACTCTTAAAAACATATTATAGATTCCTAAACTGCAAACAGAATGCAGATTCATGCTTTGAGGTTTTAGAAAATATACTCTAAGTCAAAACTTTCATATAAAATAGGTCAAATGCGATAGGGTGTGGACCTAGACTGCTTGGGTTATTTGGTTTTTTAAAATCATCTTTATAAAAATACCTTTCGGAAAAGTATAAAATTATTATATCGTCCCTGCGCTGACTAAATTACCTATGTAATTTTTTAATAACTTTTCAGGAAAGCTGAAAAACTGATTAGTTTCACTAAATATTTACAAATTTTCTTCGTTTATGAATAGGTTTAGTAACACAAATTATATGTTTTATGAAAAAGAATGAAATTTTTGGCGCGTTTTGGGAAAAATCAAGGAAAACTTTACATAAGTAATTTTGTGGAGCAATTTTTTGTTAAGATATGATTGTGCTTTTCTTTTTGCAGGTTCTTAAGTTCATTTAAATATAAGTTTGAACTATGGAAGGCGGTATTATTAGTAATATCTTTGTCAAATTTCAACTTCCTAAGATAATTGGAACATGCTATTAAACGGTAATGTGTTGATGATCCCAGAAAAATCTTCAAAAATTTAAAAAAGATAATTCACCAATATTAATGTTATATGTATCAAACGATAGCTAAAGAAAAATTAATGAACCCGTATTTTATGATTTTCAGAAAAAAGATTTTAAATAAGATAAAATTAATGATTTACTAAAAATTCCTGAACTCAATAAAGTGCCTCGATTTGTGCGAAGACAAAAAATGTTGCAAGTGTACCCTCCTAAAATTAAAGATTTATATGTCTTAAACTAATTCCCAAAATATTGGGAATCAATTATTTCACTTTCGTGAGCTGGACCAATTTTAAAGTATCCAAAAATATTATTTTCGATCAACACTATACACAACTTTTAATTTTTGATTAAAAGAAATCCAACATATAATAGGTATCGCTCAGATGACATTGACAGTACGGTCTCCAGAGATTTTTCCTATTCTGATTATTAAAAAATAATAAACTTTATAATAATCTGAAACTGAAAGACAGACAGACGGACAGACATCATCAAAGCTTCCCAGCAAAAATTGTTTGGCTTTTAGTAATGACTACTACTTACTAGACTCATTACCTGGTAATGACTTGTCATTATTTTTCTCATTTCTTCGAGTAGTGGAATAACTAGTTACAGCGTAGCACTCAGAAGGTTGTCGGTTCAACACCAAACTAAACCCATAATTTTTTTTTTTTAGAAAATTATTCGAATTTCTATTGGTATGTTAAAACTATTAATAACGCACACAAATTTTAACGTATACATGGCGTAGTGAATGTTTTTGCCTAGGTTCAAATCTCAGATGAGCCAATTTTTTGTTATTAATTTTTTTTTTTAGCAATTTTGTAGTTTTGAAATATTTGTAGTTTGTAGCATTTGACTACTTATTTGATTGTTTAAAATAAGTACTTTAATAATGGGGACCCATGAATTCGTGGACATCGCCATATAAATGTAATGAGTTTTTCACCCGAATTATAAGTAGTTACCGTCTTTTAGCAATGTAATATATTGGCTTACCGGGTAAGTAAAGTTTTTGCTGGGTTTAGTTGACATAAGTCTGTGTCAGTTAATTTTGGTGTAACTAGTCTTGAGATGTACACTTTCAGGCGGCATATCATAAGTATACAATATTAAATATTTTATGTTTAAATTTTAATATTACCATTTTCTCTAAGAATATTAATAATATTAACTTGTATGAAAAATTATGTAATAGGTATAGGTAATTTTGTTGGAGCATTTTATATATGGTTTTACATAGGTAATTTGGAAATCCTAAACTAGTAGAGATATCGACAAATGCTTTGATGGTCATATGTATAATTAGTAGGGGATCTAAATGCAGCAATAAAAAAAATTTCCATAATTTTTAAATAGGTAACTTAGTCAGCGCAGGGACGATATGTTGTTAAGAAATATTAAATTTTAGATAAAAAAAAAGAGTGTAGACACTTTTTCGGTCTAAAAAACATAAAAAATCTTGAAATTTTAAAATTAAAAATCGTTCGGTAAAGACTTCTTTATTCAATAGATAATTTTGTTCTTTAATTAATTAAAGAAAAAAACTAATAAAACGGGTCGGAAATACTGGGATATGTATGAAAAAACTGGAATAAGAATATGCAAAATAGAGGTAGTTAAAATTTCAAATGCAATTGAAATTTTACGCTCCTTTGCTATGGCTATATGAAATTTTATACAAATCCAACCAGCAGATTAGAAGTTACGGATTTATTTCCAAACATTTTCAAATCTGCCCCACTGTGGACTGTATCGCTACCAATTTATGCCCAGCATATTACTAAATTCCTGTGGATTTTTTAGCCTTAACCTTGAAATCAAAACCACCCTTTAACATTTTTACCATATAGTAAATATAATTTTTTTTAGTTTTTACATACATATTTTAATTTAAAATTATTAATAAAATAAATGTGTTACACCCAACCATCCATATGGTATTTTTATTTCTGTAACATATAATATTTTATTTATAATTATTTCTATATTGATTACTGTCATCTACCATTGACTTACTAACTTCTGATGTAGGTGTTATGCTAGACGGTAACGTTGAAAATTGTGCAGTCAAAAAAAATAATATATTATATATACACAGAGAAAACAGATTCGTTACGGCAACCGAATTTTTTGCCAATCGAATTTTGACGGTTGCAAGTACTATCGCATAATTCGATTGCAATTATCGAATGTTTATGGTGCTCGTAACTGAATTTAAAATGTATATAAAGAAGAATACATGAATATAAAATTACATACATGTCTATATTTAAATTAAAATAGAAATATACTACGATATACGTCTTTAATTTGCTCCAATTGAGGATTCCTGTCATCTTTACAGCAAAGAGATAATATTTTGTTGAACAAAATGGACAAATATTGAAATCTCAAAACACCGTCTTCCTCAGCTACATCAAAAGCGAACGTTTTATAGAATTAAAAAAAAAAAAAAAAATCTAGCTCCCATAGTAATGCTCATAAATAATCTAGTCGTGCTTTTCTCAAACACCTAAAAACAACAAATTAAAACATTTATTTTAGCAACACTCATGAAAATAAAGTACATATACAGCCCAATTATGTATATTCCCGGAGAAATGAGTTCCCTGGGAATAAAATTCCCCTATTCTAAACAGTCGGGGAGAATAGTATTTTGGGAAAGGGAATTTCGAATTTTCGAAGTCGGCTGTTTTGCTAACAGCTGTTTTGTTTTAATTTAAAACTTGCTCAAAATTTTTGTAAAAACAAGAGTATAAAGACAAAAAGTAATAATTTCAAATAAAACAAAATGTTTTGTATAGCAGTTCGGGCCTCCACCAATTCCTTTACTTGATTTGAGGTTTTGGGCAGCCTTCTGCCGAACATACTTTTTGTGATCACACCATAGCTGAAAATGTTTTGCACTTTTATCATTAATATATACCATTGAGGGCAAATTTCATTAGACATACCTTCTTCCACTCCAAAACACTTTTTTGCAGAATTCAACTCCGCCTCCAAATTGCCCCAAAATCTATTTAACTCTTCCTTGCTTCCTTTATACATCCCACAATCAATACCTGGTTGGGTTTGCATTGCATCCAGAAGCATCTCCAACTGTTTCTTATTTGTTGTTTTATATATAAGGAATGCCTGAAAATAAGGAATGCATTAATATTTATTTTTAATAAAAAAAAATAAAATACTCACATTTTAGGCACAACTCCCTTGCAATTTTTTGGCGGAATTATTTTTACCACATTCTCCCTATAATTGATATTCGTAATACCTACTATTTTCCCGGGGAAAATTTTCCCATTTTCGAAGTTTGTTTAGAATAAGGGAAAAATTTATTTTCCGCATTTATCCACCAAAAAAGACAATAAAAAATTTAAGAACAATTTTTTTTAATATTTTCCTACAAACGTCAAAATGAAAATAAAATTTTCTATTTTAAAATAATTATGAGGACCGAATCAATAATTTGTATATTATAATCGAATATTTCGACTACAACTACCAATAATTCAATAAATAATTCAATAAATTTTATTAAATACTGAAATCGATTATTGCAACTTATTTAATAGTTTTTAAAACTTTATTTTTACAAAGGACGTAGTTTTACAATTCAATGAACAAAGAATAGCTGCCAAAATTGTAGTTTTTTAATGGTAATAATAAAACTTCAATTCTCTTTATAATTTTACTATAATAGAAACCGATTTCCAAGCATTTTTTCCTGTGTGTGCATTATATTTTCTGTTATTTTTGCTTACATAATTTTTTGAGTGCAATAATAATAATTAAATTAAATAACAAATAGAAATATTATATTCAACTTGACCGAATCTATATACCCACCATCTGCAACTTCTTGTGCCACTCTATTTAAAATTTCCCCTTATATGGGAAGTTACATGTAAAGTGGCTGGATCACGCCCATTTCTGGTTTTCGAGTTTACATGGTTTCTTCAACTATTTGTACATAAATTCTTTGGTGTACATGTACATAAGAGAGGAACTGTATTAATCAGTGATACGATAGACATTCAGTTTTTCTAGTATTTGGCCCAGAACTTTTTTCTATGAACAGATTTTGAGCCGATTTTCAATGCCAAATAAACCTTATATAATATATAATAATTTTCCTAGGTTGTCCGTCCCGAGCCCCATCCATCTTTCAACAGTCACACAAATGGACATGGAATTTAACGAGATCACACCTTTCACTTCTTGTGTGATGATTGGTATAAAAATAAAATAATATTTAATACGTTTTGTCCGATATATCAATAATAAGAACAGATATCATGACATAATTATGTATAACGTACCCAGCAAAACTTTTTTACGTACTGGTAAGCACCTGCATCCTCTTTCGCTTACGTGGATGCAGGATGGTAAGCGATTGACTTTTCTTCTCTCAATTTTTATTTACGATTTGAAAAAAAGTTCTGCTTAGTTGGATGAAGCAATATTTTCAACTGCGTTGATCAGTTGTGATCGTGTGTTCAAAGTATTAAGAAGTAAGTTTGTTCGTGAAAGTCGGAAAAAATGATAATATACTTAAAAACCTATTAAAATTGTAAGTAAATCTATATATATAAAAGAGTAACGTGACTGACCGACTGACTGACTGATTCATCATCCCACAGCCCAAACGGCTGAAGCTGTAGAGACAAAATTTGGAACGTAGATAGGTCTCCCTCCATATAGATCCACTAAGACGGAATTTTTGGAAATTCGAATGTTTAGGGGGTAAAAAAGGGTAAAAATGGGTAAAATCGGTAACCTTATAACTCACAAACTAATAATGATACAAAAAAAGTTGAATAGTTATCGTTGTTCATTTAAAAAATAATTGGACAGGTGTCTGGTACTTTTTTTAAAATCGGCCGTTTTTGGGAGAAAACGGGTAAAAACTGTATTTTGGTTCTTTTTTGGCATCATATGTATCTTTGAAACCAATCAACATACAGATAAAATTTATATCGTATTCATAACTTATCAAAAAATGAGAAATACAAATTTGGTACTTTTTAGAAATTCGAACGTTTAAGGTGTAAAAATCGTACATATTTTTGGTACTTTTTTTCATAAAATTTTTTTTTTATATTTATTGAAATATTCATATGAATATTTTAATATGGGATACCACTACAATTTAAAAATTTATTTGAATACAATTTTTGATACTTCGATGGGTGAAAAAAAAAAAGTACCAAAAAAAGGGGTAAAGGCGGGAAATTAAATTTTATTCAAACTTAATAACGAATTTTCAATTACATTAAACATAGAAACATGAAATTAAGAAAATGTAGATAGGAATTCACAAGAGTAGAATTTGTGGTACTTAAAGATACATGGTCCTGTGGGTAAGAATTCAAGAGGATGGACTTTGTGATACTTTTTTCTTCTATTGGTACTTTATTGCATTTTCTGTAATATTTAAACATGAAATTAAATACGCAAGAAGAATTCAGAAGGGGGAACTTTGTGGTACTTTTTCGTTCTTCTAATGGTACTTTTTGAATTTTCTATAATATTTTACATAGAAACATAAAATTAAAAATATTTGGTCCTAAATGAATGAGAATTCATTAGAGGGGAACTTTTGGTACTTTTTTGTTCTTCTAATGGTACTTTTTCAATTTTTTATAATATTTTACCCAGAATCATGAAATTAAAGATATGTGGTCTTAAATGATTAAGAATCCATAAGAGAGGTTTTTGTGGTACTTTTTTGTTCTTCTAATGGTACTTTTTGAATTTTCTATAATTATGAACCTAGAAACATGAAATTAAGGATATGTGGTCCTAAATGAATGAGAATTCATTAGAGGGGACTTTGTGGTACTTTTTTTTTTTTTTTTTTTTTGTTCTTCTAATGGTAATTTTTAAATTTTCTATAATATTTAAAGTAGAAACATGAAATTAAATATGCATGGTCCTATGTGAGAAAGAATTCACAAGAAGGGTCTTTGTGGTACTTCTTTGTACTTTTTTAATTTTCGGTAATATTTAACCTAGAAACATGAAATAAGGATATGTGGTCCTAAATGAATGGGAATCCAATAACAAGGAACTTTGTGGTACGTTTTTGTTCTTTTTTAATTTTCTATAATTCCTAATCTAGAAACATGAAATTAAAGATATGTGGTCTTAAATGAAGGAGAATCCACAAAAAGGGACTTTGTGGTATCTTTTTTCGTTCTTCTAATAGTACTTCTTGAATATTCTGCAATTTTCATCCTTAGAAACATAAAATTGAAGATTTAAAGTCATAAGTGAATCAGAAACTTTAAAATGGAGTTTGTGGTTCTTTTTCTTTATTCTAATATACTTTTTCGTAATTCTGATATTTATTTTTCATTATTGTAAACCTGAAATTAAAGAGATATTATTATTTATGGATGACATAACACTATTATTAAAAATGTTCCCAAGGAGTTAAGAATCTTAGTTTAAATTCATTATATAGTATGGTTTTTATAAAAAATTTCCGCTAACGAAGTAGCGGGTTTACAGCTCGTGTATATATATATATTTTTTTAAATAATTATTTTATAATAACAAAATAAAATTATTTAAGCTTCAAATATATTGTTTATCATTTTCTTTATATAATACAAGAAATGACATGTTTTGTAACGTATTTTGTGTTTTATAATTTTTAATTCTCAGTTTGGAGAAATTTTATGTTTCTGTTTTTTTTTATTTTGTACGGTACGTGAAATATTTTCCATGTTTTTTGTTATAATTTTTCTTTTTTTCTATTAAGTAAAGTAATATTCCTTAAGTAATTAAGGAATACCCCAATAAAAAAGGCCATTTGATTCAATTTATTTGAACTGATTTAATAAATTTCTGATTTTTCTTATTCAAAAATTTTCTTATAAAATAAATCAAATATATAAAAAAATAATAATAATTTTTATAAATGCATTATTTTAATTCAAAAAGGCATGATTTCATAGCTTCTAGGATCTCTTGAAGATTCACATAAAAGAGACATGATTTCATCACATCTATGGTGCTTAAATAATGTGCATAATAAAGACATGTATGAACCTAATACTTAGCGCAGCAAAGAAACCTACCAAGTGGGACATCACGAACAAAAATCATGCCTTCTTAAAGCAGGTTGGTAAGGTGGAGTTCTCTTATATCTCCCTTACAAACATGCTTCTGGGTATGTAGCAATTTTTACTGGGTAGTGTTAAATAGACAGTTATTTTTTCCGTTGGGTAAAACAATCAAACTTTATATACACACAGAAAAAAGATTTGTTGGAAATCGTTACTAATTACTAAATATTATTAATAAGAAGCAATATTTCATTATAATTATTAAAAAAAATTAAGTGGAAAAGTTTTTCTTTGTTTAGAATTTTAAATATATAATTGGAATTGAATTTAGGTTCTTGCAACTGAAAAATGTGTTTATTCAGCAGGTTTGTGGCATTACTAAATGTAGCTTAACTAATTCGAAAATTACAAACAAAATAAATTCAGCATTATATGTTCTAATACTGATTATTGGTTATAGTAAACGACAAATTCAATTACTAAATTAGAAAATCAAATTCCAACATAATTGACATTTATAAAAAATAAATTTATAAAAATAGTTAACAAATTTTTTGAAAACACAAAAATATACAAAAAACAGAAAGATATTAAAATTTAAAACAATATGAAATGTCTTTTATTCTTATTATATTCATTTAGTAAGACCATTACAATCTGTTTTATGTTTATTTATTACAAAGTCTCTGTATCTTTTATACATGCAAGTCTAAATATTTTTTTACAAAAGCAAAATCATCACAATTTCATCATCACCTAGGCAAGCACATAACATATTTATAAAATAAAAGTGGTTGTTTTATGGAGCAAATGTTTTACTAAAAAAATCAATATTTTGTCCCCGGCTTAAGATCTTTCGTAAATGAAAAGACACAATTCCTTGCTACTATATGATGGCGTCATGTTTGCAAGGCTTAAATCATTCGTTCCTGTACTATTTTATTTATTGTTTTTATGCAAGTTCTTGTTTTTTTTTTTTTTTTTTTTTGGTTTATGTTCATTTTTTTTAATAAAATAAAATGAAATAAAAAAATAAAATGAAGAATAAATCATTTAAGAATATAAAATTATCAAAAAATTCAGTTGTCTAAACTTATACTTTCAGTTCCCATCATCGAATTGCTTTTTTTGAATCAGTTGTGTGTACCATTAATTCAGCAATCGAATAGTACTCCTAATCGAATTTGTGATAGTACTCGTAACCGACAAAATTCGATTGGCAAAAAATTCGGTTGCCACAACGAATGTGTTTTCTCTGTGTAAAAAATATGAATTTCTCTCTCTTAATAGTTGCTAATAACTTCAAACTCCATATATAAAAAATTTGACAAAAAATCCCCTCCCAACTGCTATTACCTTGTTTAATAAGCCTTGACAGATAACATAAATCTTAATCAAATCTCTGATCGAAATTTCTTTTAACTTTATCTCTCTCTCTTTTGAGAAAATAAGGAATATGTATAATTACAAATATAATTAAATTGTACGTTAAATTTAGTGAATCATAATATTTTATTATAATATAAATAGTTTAATGGCTCAATTTTATAAATCAAACGTAGTCAGACACAATTTGATTGACTTAAGTTACACATAAATTTGTCATATTTCAAACTATGAAATACTCAACAAACTTTCTATACCCTATGGATCTTAAAACTAAGAACAACCAAATAAGTAAGAAAATCTATCAAAAATATAGCTGTCTAAAGTGAGCAGCCATAACCAAGACCAAAATACTTTAAAAACAATTTCTTTAAAAACATTCTAAAATACTACCTGATGACAGAAGTATTTTAAAAAGATGAGAAGTAATAGAGATGCTCTAAGTTATGCTGACATGTTCATAAATATGCCTGACATGGACTACATTATTTGCAGGCTACAAATATATATTTAAATGAGTACATTTGATTATCACCTTAATACATAAGACTCTTGACAGCCACAACTGGCTTTATTTGTCTATTTCAATGAAAACCACAATAATAAGGAAGAAATAAGGTGCCACAAGAAGTATGAACTAAAGCAAAAAGTCACTGAAACATGCGTTGCTTTTCTTGTTCTCAATTTAAATAAATTCATTTGAAATAAAACGTGTTACTTTAACTAGATATTTAACAAGAAATTTTTATTTCTATCAAACCCACTAACAAAAAAAAATAAAAAACTTGTAATAAATATACTTTTTGCCTTATTAAACACAAAACAAAACTGAAACCAACCAACAGCAAAAACAAAAAAAAAAAAATAAGGTGTGAAACGTGACTGCTTAGAAAATTGTTCTAGATATTTGCATAGCCACCACTTACCCGTATGGGGAACACGAGTAACGTATACGAGAGTACATGTGATATGAGATAATATTTATTACAACATTTAAATACTTGAAAAACACTTGAAGAAATGATGCAATAAGAAAAAATCTTAATAAGATCAAATTACTACATTACAAAAGTCATACAACCGGCAATTTCTTTAAGTGTAAAAAGAACATTGAATTGATTATTTTCTTATTTTCCTTCGTTGGATTTTGCTATTCCTCCTGCATTAAACAGAAATAATTGATGGCTTTAGCTGTCTGATTATGTTTAAATTTTGTGGGAAAGTCTATATTTATGCGCTTATATTTTTGCAAGTTAAAATGCAAATCAACAATAAATAATCGTATCTTGAAAAATTATTACTTATTTGCATTTTGTTCTCTTTACTACAATTTTAATTTTTTATTGTATTTGCATTCGTGTTTAATCTTTAAGTTACGTTAATGGAAAAATTATTAAATTTCTCTAGAAAAAAAGTGGTAAATTGAAAACTCCAGAAGTTGAGGAATATGTTTGCTTTAAAAAGGAAATGTTTTTGTAAATAAATAAATGTAAGAGTATTTTTATCTCCTTAACCGATAGGGGCACTATGAAATGTTTTATTCTATCAGCGATTTATTTTATATTTATTTATTTATTTATTCTCCCATAAAGTCAAAATATTTTGGAAAGGAAGTCAAAATAATAAAGTACATCCGTCCGTCCCACAGTGTTTTGTCTCATAGACAAAAATCTAAATAAAAAAATTTATCAAATTAATGTTGAAATATACGTTTCTATAAAGGAAAAAATATAGCTTATATAATTTAAAAAGTTTTTTTATAATTACTTTTGTGGCTACGAGAGGGCGCAAAACTCAGAAAATTCAAAGCAAATACACTGGTCGACAAAAAAATCCTCCCTCAAAGACGAAAAGTTGAACCTGATGCATTTTGATGTGCTAAACACGAATCCGCTTTCAGTTTTTTTCCATCAGGTCTGGATTTTTCATAACTCAAGAACGGTGTGTACGATTGACATAAGTGATACACCAAAAGATCTTTGTCTTAAAGCTGGTAATGCTTCGAATAAAATAAGGCATGTATCTTCAAATTGATGCACAAATTTTGATTTTATTCACAGTTTAGTAAAAAAAACCCATGTTACATACAATTGAGTAGAAATACAGTGGTGGGCAAAAAAAATAATATTTTTTTTTTTTATTTTTTCTTGTAACAAAAATAGTGGACTTTGACGAGCTAAAGATGTGCATTCACTTTTTTTCTATCACGTACTGGTTTACCGAATAACTACCGAATAACAGCTGAAGTTTAATTTATCTTAATTGGACAAACCGTTCTCGAGTAATACAAGTGTGACCGCCTAGTCATGCCCACAAAAAAAAAAAAATCAATGCGATTAAAAGAAAAATGTGAAAGCTGTTTCTTGTTTAGCACGTTGAATTTCATTTAATCCATCTATTTTTTTTTTTTTTTTTATTTAAAACGAAAAAAAAATTTTATTTTTTTGCCCACTAGCGTATCTCCACTTAACTGTAGATATGCATGGGTATTTTAATTATAACTGTGAATGAACTCAAGACTTGTGCATCAATTTTGATAATACGTGGCTTTATTTACTCGTACTTTTAACAGCTTTAAGATAAAGATGATAAACTGATAAAAATTTGATAGTATAACGACTTAAAGTAAATTTTATTCATATTTTGGTGTATTATTTATATAAATCGTGTATACCTTTCTCGAGTTATAGTGAAATATACTCGAGTAATCGGCTTATTTAGCATGAAACATTAGACACGCCCAGTGATGCCAAAACTGTGGTTTTCCCGCTAGATCTGACGTTATTTTATTATACATAGCGGGTACTTTCCAAAAAAACCGCTAAGTGGATTTTCTGGTTGCAACGTTTTTCTAGCTGGAGGTTTCTAGCGATTTTTCCCTTTATTGTTAAAACATGGATTTGAAACAGAAGTTAGAAAATTCAATTAAATTTTTTTACTGCAACTAATTAATTTATGTAAAGTATGAGATTCCCAGAAACCTGGAAATTTTTTATGAAATAAACTGTTTTTCTATAAAAAAGATATTGAAATTAATTTTTTTCTAAAAAATTTAAACATGATTTTATAGAAATATATTTCAAACCTTACAGTATCATTGGGTAATTCGATTCGAAAGAAAACGTTTTCGAAAATTAATGTATTTAAAATCGAATCGAAATGTACAACAAGCCCCTTGCAAATCTTCTATATATCTATGTCACCCAAATGTAGTAAAATCTAAACAAAAAATAGATACAACTTTGATTTGATGACTCTGGAATGCATTCAGGCACTCAAAATGAAGATCTTGAAGCTAAGATATCAATTTTAAACATTTTTAAATATAATAAATATTTTAGCAGTAAAAATTGACGATTTTATTTAAAGTGTAGGCGGTTTCTAGTGGGTTATCAAATACAATCTAGTGGGATATGTCCTCAAAGTTTTGGCAACACTGGACACGCCCATACAAAAAATCTCGACCTGATGGGAAAAAACTGAAAGCAGATTCGAGTTTAGCATGCAGAATTCCATCTAGTCCACATATTTTATTTTATTTTACGAAAACATGTTTTCTTTCGACCAGTGATATTAATGAACAAAAAAGCTGGTTTAAAACTGTTTTAGGGAATTTTTTTTACTGGCTATGTAATTTTTAATAGTTATTTGACACACTAAAAAAATAATTAGTGCCTTTTTTTCCTCAACTTTAAAGTATTCCGTTTTTACTTTAATTTCAAAACGTTCTCAGCGTAAAAGTAATTTATTTTGCTAAATTAAAATAATAAAATTATAAAAATGATTTTGAAATTTAAAAAATAACTAACGAAGGGAAAAATAAAATGTTTAAACTAATTATAGAAAATTTTTAAATTTATTTATTTATTTTTAAATATATATATATATATATATATATATATATATATATATATATTTTTATTTTTTTTTTTTTTTTTTGACTGGAAATCAGGCATATTAATAAGTTACTGAAGAGGAAATGTCGATGCTGGGAATGAGGGGGGTAGATATGTCCTTGCTCCTATTAAATCAAATATTGTCTGACACATAAAAAGCCAATTTCCAATGGCTATAACAAATTTTGATACTGTTTTGATCAATATTTTAGAAGAAAATGCGTTCTTCTCATTTCAGGATATATGGGAGTTAGGAGTGTCCTTGTTCCGATTTTTTCAAAACTTTGTATATATTCACTTGGGTCTAAAATAATACATTTAACAAGTTAAAATTTTCTGCGAAACCTCTTTCTAAAAGGTGTCGCAAATTAAAATTAAGAACAGTATTTTAACCAGAAATGCGTTTTTCTCATTTCAGGATATATATGGAAGATAGGGGTGTTCGTATTCCGATTCAAATAAAAATTGGCAGACTCACAAATAATGTACATTTTTTTAAACTAACAATAATTTATCAAATTTTAAATCTAAATGTTAATATCTATTTAGTCCAACCACTTTCGGACTAAAAGCGATTTTAATGCATATGGTTTATCTTCGGCTCAGTTATGCGGTGTTTCATCTTCTCAATCGAATGTATCCATTACTTCTTAGTATATTTCGAGCTAGTGGGTTAGGGTGTATTTCCAACCTTTTCAAGTATGCTCCTGCATGTTATTTTATTACATCTTTTACCAAAGGAAGGTTTAGATCCTTATGTATGTTAGTATTTCTTACATACAAGGGGCTGCGGTTATAGTTCGCAATATTTTGTTTTGACGTCTCTGTATTTTCTCAATATTTCATGTTGTGGCCGTATCCAATAACTGGATCTCATAACTCCATATTGGC
Source organism: Protophormia terraenovae (assembly GCA_951394005.1). NCBI lineage: Eukaryota > Metazoa > Arthropoda > Insecta > Diptera > Calliphoridae > Protophormia > Protophormia terraenovae. The sequence goes on from OX596075.1 coordinate 72,851,341, forward strand.
TTTAAAAATGAGCTATACAGGAGTAGTCCTGACTGAGCATAAGTTTCTGCCAATTAGCCAATTTATTTGGAGCGCTTTCAATTTCAATTGGGTCAACTTTGTATCAATATGGAATTTCTAAGTAAGGCGTCGATCGAGATGTACTCCGGGGTATTTAACCTCCGATTACTGGGGTATTACTTTGTTATTTATTAGGATAGGTGGGCATGATTCCCTACGCAAGGTTAATGTTATATGTGTGCATTTTTATTCATTTTTATTTTCCATTTTCATAGCCATCCCTCAATATCAAATATATGGTCCTGCGAGATGCCTCTTGTGGACATTCATGGGTGCTTAAAATAGCTGTATCATCTGCAAATGTTGATGTATGGGTTTGACTATTAGTTGGCATATCGGAGGTGCTTCAATAGGCTGTAGTGTACTAAAAGAGTCACCTTCTTTAAGAAAAAATTTCCGACCAGTTATATAGCTTTTTAATAATTTATATGTATTTATGGGTAAATTTTGTTCCATTTTATATAACAAGCCGTCATGTTACACTTTTTCAAAAGCTTGCGATACGTCAATGAAAAGAGCGGAACAATCTTTCTTTTTATAGCTTGTTCATTAGAAGTATCTCAAATAGCTTAGACATATTAGATAATATAATTATGGGTCTATTTTTGTATGACCTTTTCCCGTCTTAGGTATCATGGTAATCAGTGACACCTTCCATTCTAGTGGATAATATTCAAGGCGTAATATAGCGTTAAAAATATAAAGTATTATTTTTAATGCTATCCGGGGTAGCTCTAAAAGCATCTAGTTACTGATTTTTATCAATACCAGGTGCCTTTTTGGAGTTTAAATTAACAGTAGCCTTGTCGATCTCTTGAATCTTAAAGTAAAGGGGTTAAACTGCTCTGAAATGGGGTAACTCAATTATGTTTTTTTTTTTTTTGATGAACCAGCACTCAGGGGATGGCCCCTACATATGCAGGAAAATAGGTTATGGGAGGGAGGATAGAGGGAGTAGTGTTTGTGTACATTAGACTTGAATTTCTCTAAGTTGCAAGTGACAGGAAAGACCTCTGCAGGGAGTCTGTTCCATATACGTACAGTACGGCTAAAGAAAATTTTTTCCTATAATGTATAGTGCGATCGACGACAAATGGATGTGCTCTCCGAGATAAACGTGTATTGCGTATAAATAAACGCGTGTTGAGGACAAGCTCTCTAATTTCATCAGAACACATTCCATTGTAATATCGATAGAACAGTGAAATACAGCCCACATTGCGACGATGCTCTAGTGAATCAATAGAGTTGGATAACCTACTGTCATCGATAAGTACCTTCGCCCTCTCCTGTACGCGGTCGAGAAGCTTCAAAATAGACTTTGAAGCATTGGCCCATACATGAGAGTTGTATTCCATCTTGGGTCGGATATAGGTGGTATAAATAGTAAGAAGGTCAGATGGAGTGAAGTATCTTTTGCACCGTTTCAAAAAACCAAGGCACTTGAATGCTTCTTTCGACACTTGAAAAATATGCTCAGTCCAACGGACATCACACTGTATTCTCATGCCAAGAACATCGAGAGCATTTGATTCCTTTATATTTTTACCACCCATAAATACAGATGAAGCAACATGATCCGCTACACGTTTGTGTGTTAACACACAACATTGGGTTTTACGAGCATTAAAGTCGACTCTATTGACACGACCCCATTCATAGATTATTACGAGATCACGGTTAAGCGTATCATTCATGTTCTGCCGCATTGTTCTGATCTCTAACGGGCTTGGTTTATAATTGCATGAGTATGAATGGCAAATGTGGCTGTCATCTGCAAAAGAGTAGATAGGATTAAAGATTTGATAAAGAAGATCTTTGAGAAAGATTAGAAATAGAGTAGGAGAAAGAACGGTGCCTTGCGGTACACCTGAATTGATCTTGAACTCATTTGATGAAACAACATCTATCACAACTCGTATAGTTCGATCTCTGAGAAAGCTCGATATAAACCGAGAGAAGTGATTTCCGACATCGAAAGCTGTAAGTTTAGATAAGAGTGCACCTGCCACACTCTATTAAACGTCATTTGATTCGTTCGGGGTAAATACATTCTTAAAATGACTAACAAACAGATTCCCTTTTTCTGTATCGTTTCTTGCCCATCCTCCATTTGTATTACGTAAAGGTGGTCTACTTATAACAGGTCTCATGAGTTTTTTTGTAGCTCACCCTAGTGAGTAATCTGACTGAAGCGTTGCATCCAGCTTTTCCAGATATTTATACAATGATGCATTTTTTCGATACTCCAAAAGTTTAGTAAGCCTCTTTTGGCATTATTTTAGCTTCGATTTCAGTTAAGGGGATCAGTGGAGTTGCCACTCTCTTCGAACTCTTCTTTTTTCAGTCAAAACCCGTTAGACATCTGCGAATAAATTCTTTTATATCTTTTTTGGCCGGGGGGTTGGGTAGCATGTTCCGCAGCAAATTTTAGATTTTTATCAAAATTATTGAGAGAGAGATCGATTTTTTCTGGTGAACCTTTTTTTTATCCTTTTTCCTGATATCGCTAAGTTACCAGTCGGGGATAAAATTTCTTGGGGGCTCAATAGCATAACAATAGTGGGTGTTTGATCTGATGATAATTCTAGAGAAGATTCAGCTTTAATTAGCTCCACCAAAATCGATGACATCCGGTATTTTGTGTGAATCAGTGGGCCAGTATATGGGGTTTCCGCTCAAAATCACATTCAAACCCATTTTAGATATTGTGTCAAACAAAACACGACCTCTCGGGGTAATCAGTCGTGATCTCCAGAATGTATGCTTAGCGTTATAGTCGCAGCTGTCAGGAAACGGCGGCTTAGTGATTAAAAATAATAATTTGGCTAGAACAAAACACCTAAACCAAAAACCGAATGCATTTAATATTTCTTAAAGATCATTGGATCAAACATACTTTAACAAAATTAATAACAATTATTCTTACAGTGCTATTCTTGAATTCATGACAATTGTCATTCATTAGTTGTTGTCATGTACTTTTATGGATGTAACAACTAACACACAAAAATTTATAAAAAAAAAATTTTTGAAAACCAGAATAGAAAAATGTTTGTTATTGTTACAATTTTTTTACTATCACAATAAATTTGTTTGTCACTCGGTAGAGAATAGCACTGTTAATCACAATTAGCTTCCTTTTCATAATTTTTAATAAACCATCAATCCATATCTTGTAAATAGAAAATCTTAATGAACATGTTCACAGTAACTCAAACTATGATTGATTTTATTCCATTTATTCATTATTGCAATCGAAAAATATGGAGTTTTATTTTTATATGCCAGATGTGTGAGATAAAAAATTATGGACAGAAACCAGGTACATACTCTCGATATCAGCTGGTGAAAAATGAACAGTATTTTAATAAATTAATTTAAAATAATAAATTGTCATTTAACAAAAAACTCTCCAAAAAAAGAATTGCACAACTTTTTTAAATTTAAAAGAAAAAAATCGAAGAAAAGCCTTAAAAAACATAAAAATAAAAGATGTAAAATAAACTTTTATGGCAAAGGATGGAAGATAGGAGAGGCAGCACACTGCATAGATACAAATAGGAACAACAAAACAGCTGCACTCCAAACAAACAAACAGAAAACTTTATAAAAATGATATGAAACCATTAGTAAATACTTAGCGGCAACAACTATAATAAAAAGTGTTGCATACACAAACAACTTTGATGCTGTATGAAATCCCAATATGCCACTTCTTAGGTGTCTTTCTGTCTCTCCTCCCTCATTTCCCTTTCGCCAATTTGGTGTTTGTTGTTTGATGCTTTTAGGCGGTAAACATCTAAAATTAGACAAAAATAAAAATTAATAAAATAAATAAAAACTAACAACTCCCGCGCTTTAAATACACTCAAAGCATAGTGAGTCTTTCATAATGAACGTATGGAAATTGCTAAATTTCTTTTCTTTAACAACTAGGCTTTAAGTTTGACTATCTGTCTGTCGGTCCGTCCGTCCGTCTGTTCGTCTGACGGTATCTAACAAAAATTTTGGTGGCATTAATTTAACAACAAATGCAACATATAATATGTCTATACAACAATAGCAACAGCAAAATAAATGAAATGAAATCATTATAAGGCGCCCAAAAGGTGCACCTCCGCAAAATTAGACAAGAAAAAAACTATATAAAAAATTATAGTAATATTTTCTATGGGACATGAGCGGCTCTTGAAATGCGGTACTAATTAAATAGTATTCTACCAAAAAATATTTGTTATCGATAATTTTTTTCATTTTTTAATTTATGGTCGATAAATATTCTATAATAAAATTGATAAAGTTTTCTATTTAAAAAATTTTTGACACTATTCGATAACACTTTAAACATAGAAAATTCTTGATTCCAATCGATAATATTTCTTATGTAGACAATTTTTGTTATCCATCGATATGTTACATTTTTCCATACAAACAATTTTGAATATCGATTGATAATATTTTTTATAGAAAATTGTTGATTGGATAACATTTTCTATAAAAAAAGAAAAAAATTGATATCGATCGATAAAATTTTCTAGAAATAAATTTTTTAATATCAATCGATAAATTTTATACAGAAAATTATTTTCTTTACATTTTTTTTATAACATTTCCAATACAGAAAATTTTTCTTATAGTTCGAGATAACATTTTCTATATGAAATTTATGTTATCGATCAATGATCACATTTATTAAGAAAATTTTTATTATTGATCTGTGATTATATTTTCTTAATGTCTGTTATCGATCTATAATCACATTTTTTTAAATAAATTTTTTCATCGACATTTTCTATAGAAAATTTTTGATATCGATCGTTAACATTTTCTATAGAAAATTTATGTTATCGATCGATAATATTTTCTATAGAAAATTTGTGTTATTGATCGATATTATTTTCTTTAGAAAATTTTTGATATCTATCGATAAAATTTTTGATATCGATCGATAACATTTTCTTTAGAAAATTTTTGATATCGATTGATAACATTTTCTTTAGAAAATTTTTAATATCGATTGATAACATTTTCTAAAAATAAATTCTTGATATCGATCAGCAACATTTTCTATTTGTGTTATCGATCGATAATATTTTCTATAGAAAATTGTTGAAATCGATCGATAATATTTTCTGTAGAAAATTTTGATATCGATCGGTAAAATGTTTGATATCGATCGATAACATTTTCTTTAGAAAATTTTTCATATCCATCGGTAAAATGTTTGATATCGATCGATAACATTTTCTTTAGAAAAATTTTGATATCCATCGATAAAATTTTTGATATCGATCGATAACATTTTCTATAGAAAAATTTTGATATCGATCGATAACATTTTCTATAGAAAAATTTTGAGATCGATCGATAATATTATCCATAGAAAATTTTTGATATCGATCGATAATATATTCTATAGAAAATTTTTGATATCGATCGATATTTTCTATAGAAAAATTTTGATACCGATAGATAACATTTTCCATAGAAAATTTTTGATATCGATCGATAAAATTTTCTTTAGAAAATTTTTGATATCGATAGATAACATTATCCATAGAAAATTTGATATCGATCGATTACATTTTCTATAGAAAAATTTTGATATCGATCGATAACATTTTCTTTAGAAAATTTTTGATATCTATGGATATCGAACATTATCCATAGAAAATTTGATATCGATCGGTAAAATTTTCTATAGAAAAATTTTGATATCGATAGATAAAATTTCCTATAGAAAATTTTGATATCGATCGATAACATTTTCTATAGAAAAATTTTGGTATCGATCGATAACATTTTCTTTAGATCGCTAACATTTTCTATAGAAAAATTTTGATATCGATCGATAACATTTTCTATAGAAAAATTTTTATATCGATCGATAACATTTTCTTTATAATATTTTTGATATCGATCGATAACATTTTCTTTAGAAAATTTTGATATCGATTGGTAACATTTTCTATAGAAAAATTTTGATATCGATAGATAACATTTTTTATAGAAAATTTTTGATATCGATCGATAACATTTTCTATAGAAAAATTTGGATATCGATCGATAACATTTTCTATAGAAAAATTTTGATATCGATAGATAACGTTTCCCATAGAAAATTTTTGATATCGATCGATAACATTTTCTATAGAAAATTTTTGACATCGATCGATAATATATTCTATAGAGAATTTTTGATATCGATCGACAACATTTTCAATTTGTGTTATCGATCGATAACATTTTCTGTAGAAATTTTGTGTATAATAGTTATCGATAAATTGATAAACTTTCTATACAATGAATAAACGTATCCATAGAATGTTTATCAATGTGAGATTATTTTCTACAGAGATTTTTTTTGTTAACAATAAATTCATCCAAAAATCAGTAAAAAAAAAAATTATGTTACAAACCCATCATCTACAAATTTTTATCGCTGTACAGCTTCACAAATATTGTTTACTATATCGTTTGTAACATCTTGCGCTTGAATGAATTCATGCACACAGAAAAAAGATCAAAAGTGTTGCAGCTTATAAAAAAAACCTGAAAAATAGCTTGATTATATGGTTGTTATATGAGAGCACGAATAGTCATTCTTTCCTTGATTCATTCAACAAAGCGAGTCAGCCAACTAACTAAACAGTCGGTTTTATTCATTCATACAATATCTCGAAAAATACAAAACAGACAGAGAGATGGACGGACGGATAACCAACCATATGCAAAAGTTGTTTCATACAATAGCAACTTACAACAATAACAGCAACGACAATAAATGAATTTTCATTTTTCACTATTTAATTGACGCCGCTCATTTTATGACATAATCATAGTTTCAAGCAAAAAGCAAACGATTTTTTTGTTTGCTCTGTAGTTTTTGTCCCAACTTCCTGTGTACAAATGAATTTTAAAGATTGTGGGTTTAAGATCTTTTTTTTTTTCGTTAGTTAGTTGATTGTTTGTTTGTTCGTTATTTCATGTATAGATGGACAGACTGACATACACATTAACGTGCAACAAACTGTGCAGCTGTGTGTTGAGATTGAGTATTTTTCTTCATTTTCTTTCTCTTCTTACTTTCCTTGAGGTTGAGTTTTTCTTTTCTTCGACAAAATAAATGAATTGGTTTCGTTAGTAAAATGAAATATACATTCGTTTATTATTATTTTTTTTTTTTTTCTTCTTCTTAACTTCATCTACAATTTTTTCTTGTCTTTCAATGAGTTTTTTAATGATGTGAATAAATTTTGGTGCATTTTTTCCAGCACCATTATTTGCCTTGTTTAACAAAAGAAAAAGTAGTTGTGTGTCTGTATGGGTTTCGAGGATGCTTTAGAAGTGCTTTTAAGAGTTTGGGTTTAAAGAGATTATTTAAGCTTTGGCAAATAGTGTTTTCCAAAATTATCAGATACAAATTGTACTTCATTTTTTTTTTTTTTTTTTTTGTTCTTATCGAACAAAAGTCTTTTTTTTTCTACGAGTGTTTGAAGATGTTTTGCAGATAGATAAAAGTTGGAAACCTTAATTAAAATATAAAATCAAGTTCCTACTTTATAAATACGTTTCTATTAATAAAGTTTTAATTGTGAATTGCGAATTTTAGCACTTAAAAATATTAATATAATTCTTTTTATGTAATATATATTTTTTTTTAATATCCTAATTTACTAATATTGAAATTACACATCACATATGTTAAGAATACAAATCCCTCACTTCCAACAACAAATCTATTCCAAAATATTAGCATCATCATTCCTAATACCCCCCAGTTCACCTTGTAACTGACTATTAAATAATGAAACGACCCACCACAGCGTATACGTAACAAAATGTTAAAAAACAAAATACATAATCTCAATAAATTTTGCATAACAACCTTGAAAATTTACTAAAAATACAAACAATATTTAAGAAAATTATTTATTATTCATTCAAATCTATTAAAATCATTTATTTGAAACGTTTAATATTTTTTTCATATCTGTCTACATTGATTTGAAAAATTTGTTGTTTTTTTAGAAAAACCAAAAAAAAAGAAAAAAAAAACAAATAGACAAGATGTTTAAATAAAATTTACAACATCATTTTTTTTTTTTTTTTTTTCAAAATTTTAATTTATTTAATTTGTTTGTCTAGCTGTCTGGCGGAGAGGTGGGTTTAAATGGTTGGTTGGTTTATTTAATTAAATTTTGTTAAAATGTATATTTTTATCTAATAATTTCAACAATTTACAATAACAAATTATACACTAACACAATGTATCATTTGCACGCATAAACAGACATTCACAAAAAAATCAAAATTGATTGAGAAAAATTTCAAAGCTGATGCAAAAACAAACCGAATGAAAATAACATATTAGAGTATGGAAATTGAATATGGGGACTAACCAGGGGTAAGTAGAGACAAGGAGGTAAAAAAACATCAGCCAAAGACCTTATAAATCATACGAGCATTGGATGACTTGCCTCCTTTCGTCGTTTTGTTATAATTTGTAGTAAATGTAATTTAGAGGCAAATATTTACTTATATAGAAGAAGAAAAAAAATGTAACAGAATAATAAGGTCATTCACTGAAGAAATTGAAATTAAATTGGAAACGAACGAATTTACTTAAGAAAAAAATATTAATTATATTTCTGCAGAAAAAAATATTATAATTTTTCTATAGAAAATTTATCGATATAAAAAATTTTCTATGGAAAATTTTATTGATAACAAAAATTATCTACGGAAAATGTATCTATAACATAAACTTCCAATAGAAAATTTCTTGATAACACAAACTTTCTATAAAAAAAATTTATCGATAAGAAAAATTTATCGAAAAAAAATGTTTCTAAAAAAATTAATCGATAAGAAAAATTTTTCTATAGAAAGTTAATCCATAGAAAACTTATCGATAACAAAATTTTTCTATAGAAAACATCGAAATCAAAATTTTCTATAGAAAACTTATCGATAAAAAAATTTTTCTATAAAAAATGTATCGACAACTAAATTTTTTTATAAAAAATTTATCGATAACGAAATTTTTCTATAAAAAATTTATCGATAACAAAATTTCTCTATAGGATACTTATCGAAAACAAAATTTTCCATTGAGAATTTATCGATAACAAAATTTATCCATAAACATTTTCCTTTATAGAAAATGCATCGATACTAGAAATATTTTATAAAAAAAAAAAAAATCCTTTATAGAAAATGTTACCGATCAGTATTAATAATTCTCTATAGATGATTTATCGTTACAAAGTTAATTTATTTTATTATTATTATACCCTTCACTACAGGTGTAAAGGGTATATATAAGTTTGTCATTCCGTTTGTAATTACCACAATTTTCGGTTGAGAGAAAAAATTTTTACATTTCCTTAATACTTATAAGAAATGATATCGATAGGACGATGTCCGTCCCTCATCCGTCGGTTGAAATGGCGTATATGAAGCCCACCGACAAATGCCATATATAATATATACATTAAACGATCGGAAATTCTTTCGAAAATTTTGCTATTTAAATTCAGCTAGATCGGTTCATAAATGGAGAAGATATGTCTAAAAGTTTTCTGTTGTTTTTTTTTTTTTTTTTTTTTTTTTTTGCCTAAAAATGCTGTAAATGGCGTTTATAAAGCCTTCCGATAACATAGATACATGACATATGTATCAAAAGATCAGAAATTTTTTCTAAAACTTTCTATTGAATTTTAAAAAATCGGTTCAAAGATGGCCGAGCTATTTTAAAAGAACCGGTTTTTAAAAACCGGTTTTCGAATTTCTAAATCCCCTATAAACGATATTTTTTTTAAATTTTAGTGTAGAAGAAATTAACTCAATCGGTCCATTATTAACCGAAATATTGGCCAAAATATATTTTTTACCGATTTTCAATCTTATATAAGCTATGGACTTAGTTCTTAGATAGATCGGTCACAAATATTTTTCTTGAATTTCGGGTTTTTGAATCCACTAAATCGGTTAATAAATAACCGAGTTATTGTCAAATCTTATTTTATTCATTTAATGCGCGTTTCCCTTATAGTTGCTTATAGTCATGGGAGCACCCGGGTGCTGAAAAACAACAACAACGAACTATGGTATATAATATCGTTTTTTTTTTTACTTTTTGAAGAAACTATGTAAGCTAGAGGCTTAATTCTTTCACTGAAAATTCTGATTTATTTGTTAATTTTAGATTTTGTAATTGTACAGGTCAATCGTTCTTTCACTGAAAATTCGGGATTTTTTTTTTTTTTAATTTTTGTGTTAAAAAAGTGAACTATGTCGGTCCAGCATTTACCGAGTTAATGGCTAAAACGGTTTAATACGATTTTTTTTTTAATTTAGTATTGTCTTAGAATTATTATTAAACATTCAAACTATTTAATTTATTATTTATTGTATCTCTATTAGTTTAGGAAATATGAGGTTACCGATTTACCCTTTTTTTACCCCTTAGACATTCGAAGTGGATCTATTCGGTAGGAGACCATTCCACAGTCCATATTTTATATTTCTAGCATTAACCGTTTGGGCTGTGCGATGATTACTCTTTTATATATATATATATATATATATATATATAGATAGATAGATAAAACCAAATCTAATTCCATCTCAACGATGGTGAAGGGTATATAAGATTCGGCAGAGCCGAATATAGCGCTCTTACTTTTTTTTAGTTTAAGTAAATAAATAAATAAAAATTAATTGAAACAAATTTCTACAAACATTTCATTAACAACAAGCAATATTGTATAAAATTAATAAACAATTGAAATATATTAAAGTTTTCCTACTTTACAATAAATAATGAATACCCTTATTGTAATCTAATTTGTTGTGATTTAATTTAAAAGAAAAACTACAATCTGTTGTAAACAACATGTATGTAACTGACAATGAATAACAAAGCTAATATTTTGTTAGAGTAGATGATATTCAAAAGAATGCATCAACCAAACTACTACCTACGAGCATACATTCATATGAATTTGCTAAAGAAATCAAATTGCAATAAAGTATCTCGAATACACTTTTTAATTCAAATTAAATTTATTAACTTTTAATATTAAAAATTTATTAAATACTTAAAATTTTGTTTAAAATAGTTAAACGAACAACTTATATCCAAGTCTTGTATATCTTGTGTAGGGTATTTGAGAAAAAAAATAATAAAAGAAATTAATTTTGAAGAGGAAAGAGGAAATATAATAAAATATTTCGCTTATTCTGTCTTTTTTGCGACTTTGCTAATAAACAAATATAATGAATGGGTGGCGGTGATGGTGTGGTCTGGCCCAGTCTGCTGTATGCAGTGTGAGATGCTTTTAAGGTTGAGAGGTGGGGTTTACTTTTGGGGTGTGATTGTACATGTGATATAATGATAATGTTTTTGTTGATGATGAAGATTCCCTTATAAATTACATTTGCACTCTAATTAACGTCATTGCAACTGCGCCATAAAAATACGATTGAAATCGACAAACTACAACAATAAAAAAGCAACAAATACTTAAATTGTCGAATAGATGTATTTGGGTATGTTTGTGTATGACTATTTCCAAAATACATTGAGGCAACATCTCTCACCCCAACCATGTTGAAAGTACAAAATTTATAACGACGTAGTTTTTTTTAACATTTTACGATTTAGGTGCATGTGACTAAAAAAAGACTTAATTAAAAAAATTATATACATATTAAAACTGATTAGAACAGATGTATTTTGTGTTGAACAGGTCGTTGCTGTTGTTCTCACCCAAATGCAATTTAAATATTTAATTCAATTAAAATTTAATTATGAATGAATTTTTTGTGTTTTCTTTTTTTTATCGGAAAAAAGAAAAACAGAAATTGTTTATAACGAAAATCTAGTAGAAATATATAGAAGTGAATGTTTGTCATTTGGAGATTTGTTTACACAAAATTATCAACAACAACGAGTGTCTTTTTATCATTGTTCCTGGGAATTTCGTAATGGAAAAATCAAAGTATTTCACAATATTGTGATAAAAAGTTAAAATATTTTATTTTTAATAAAAACAAAAACGTAAAATACAAAAACTGATATATAAATACAGTAATGGAAAATGTAGGCTATAATAAAAATTTATCCTGTAGTGCGCAATTTTTCTTTTACAAAACAAATGTGTTTTTTTAACCTTTGAAATATAATTATATTTAGGTAAATTAAATTTATTAATAGTGAGAAAAAAGCTAACGATAACAGACTTTCCTGCAGAAAATAATTGGTTAAGAATATTGCTATAAGTATCACATGTCTTTCTATATACTAATGTATCCCTTGAACATCAACATGATGCTTGCTCTCTTTGATGCATTTTATGTCACACCAAACACCTACTTAACTTTGTGGCACATTAAGTATAATACTTATGACCTACATATATTTGAAGATAAAAGGGAAATACATAGGAAAAAATGGGGCTACGACAGACTCCATCGTGTACAATGTTAATAATATGTACGTCAGCAAAAATACCACTAATAGACTGGTTGGTGTATAATACCAATTACCAACATATGGTCATCGATATTGTGGCATTTAAAAGGAAATATTCGTACAGACATATAAAATAAGAGGAAATAAATACAAGATAAAGACCAACCGGAAAAGGGAAAGTTCATGTTAGAAAATGAACAGAATTATTTAAAGTAAAAATAACAAGACTACTCCAGAATTTTTTCTAATAAAAGCATTAAACTAAAAATATATATTTACGAAACAGAAGTTTAAAGTATTTAAATCATTTTACGGAAAACAAGATATTTTTACTCGTATAAATTTTATCAACAACAAGAAAGTTCTACAAAAAAAAATTATCTAAAATTTTTCTCAAGAAAACATATTGGTAACAAACATTTTTGACACACAATTTTTCGATAATAAAAACATTTTTCTCAAAATTTATCGATATTTAATTTATTTTAAGAAAAGTCAAAAAATATTAAAAATTACACTGGTCAACAAAAAAAATTTTAGTGCTCCTTCAAAAAAAAAAAAAATAAAATGTGGATTAGATGGAATTCCGCATGCTCAACTCGAATCTGCTTTAAGTTTTTTTCCATCAGGTCGAGATTTTTTTTATGGGCGTGTCTAATATTGCACCCTAAAACAGAGAACGGTATGCACGATTTCTATAAATAATACAACAAATTATGCAGAATAAAACTGGCTTTCAGTTATTCTATTATCAAATTTTTATCCGTTTAATAGTTTAGGAGATATTTCGAAATAAGTGTCCGAAAAACATTTTTTCTTGCCAAATTAAAGATTTAATTTTTTAAAAAAATTTCCTTTTAGAAGTGAAAACATCAAAAATATTTCAGTTTATCATCTTTATCTCAAAGCTGGTGAAACTACGAGTAAACAAAGCCACGTATCATCAAAATTGATGCAGAAACCTTGATTGCATTCACAGTTAAGTTAAATAAATACCCATGCATACTTATAGGGAAATGGTAGATGCACTAGTGGGCAAAAAAAAGTTTGTTTTTTTTTTTCGTCTTAAACAAAAAAAATTATAATAATATGAGGATTAGATGGAATTTAACGTGCTAAACAAGAATCAGCTTTCACTTTTTTCCCATCACGTATTGATTTTTTTTATGGGCATGACTACTATGACCCCGCCTTTAGGCAGTCACACTTGTAAAACTCGAGAACGGTTTGTCCTATTAACATAAATTAAACTCCAATATATAGCGACTTAAATTGTCTTTGAGCTAAATTTACATAATTTTTGTTCAGTTAATATTTCCGTAGTTATTGGCCATATATGGCCTTATATGCATTAAGTTATTTTTGAAAAAAAAAAAATATTCGGCGTGGAAACATATTATCGTAGAAAATAAAATTAAAAATTTTATGGAGAAATATTTTGGTGTTTCCAGTTCCTCAATAAGGTCAATAAGGTTCGTATCTCTAAGAAATGGAAAATGTTCACTCGAATAAGTAGGCAAACTACTTTCTTTCCAAATTGGAGATCTTGGCTTTTTAGTAGATTTTGCATTCGACGTAGTACGCTTGTCATAATCATTTGAATGTGAGTAATCGCTGTCAGCAATCTCCGGTATATAAATATGTTCCTGACCTGAAGGTCGACTTATAAAGTCTTCTTCGTCAGTAGCAGATATTTGGTCATCACCACTATGATCAACATTATAAATTTCACTAACATATTTTAAATTACCATAGAATGATCGTACATCTATTTCTAAAAAAATTGCATTGCATTTTATGGAAAAAATAAAATGCACTCATGTATATATGTAAGTTAATTATATGGCCATATATGGCTTCGTCAGTTTTCCAAAAAATTCATACATAAAATACTTACTTTGCAGATAAATAATATTTTTATTTGAAAAAGAACTTCATTTCCTATATGAATATATTTTTTTGTGTTATATTTGTTCTTATATTTTTTGAATCGATTCAAAATTTACTTTTGTTTTCACACATGAAGCCCTAAAGAAAACTAAAGGAAACAGTGGCCGAAACGCACTTTGAAAATATTTTACTTTATATTTGAGAAGAAATCAAAACATAGAAGATGACAAATATTATTCTCTTTTGATTAAGTCCCGTTTATAGAAAATACAATCCATTAAAAGACGAAAACCATATTTGGCATTGTAAGGTGAAAAATCTGTTCCATAACTCTGAGATTCTTGAGCGAATAAAAAATATTGTTCACATGCCTTGAAGACAATTTTCGTATGGATTTTTTTGGTGTATCATTTATCAAAATCGTGTAAGCTGTTCTTGAGTTATTGTCTAAATTGAACAAACCATTCTCGAGCTTTATAGTGTGACCGCTAAATAAGGTGATGATATTTGTCATTGTCCATAAAAAAATCAGTACGTGATAGGAAAAAAGTGAAAGCAGTTTCTTGTTTAACTCGTCAAAATCCATCTAGTCCAACTACTTTTGTTTAAAGAAAAAATAAAAAATTGTTTTTGTATTTTTAGTTAACTGTGAATAAAATCAAGATTTGTGTATCAATTTTGAAGATACATACCTTGATGTTTTCATTTACCAAAAAAAAAAAATTTTAGCAACAGAAAAATCTAAAATTTTGCATTAAACTGTTTTTTTTTTTTTTTTTTTGCACATTTATTTTGAAATAACTCCGAAACTATTGAGTACATACAAAAATGAGGTTTGGATGACTTGATATTTTTAGTCCGCATCTTTTGGTGTATCACTTATGTCAATCGTACACACCGTTCTTGAATTATGAGGAAATATTCTAGAGTAATGACCTTCCTATGGGCGAAATATTAGACACGCCCATAAAAAAAATCCAGAGCTGATGGAAAAAAACTGATGGCAAATTCATGTTTCTGTTCGTCTTTGTTGGAAGATTTTTTTGTTGACGAGTGTTATCTTTAACTAATTTTTAATAGCCAAAATTTTCTATAACAAAATATTTCTTATCGATAAATTTTCGACAAATAATTTTTCCAATCGATAATTTTCTATAAAATTTTCTTGTTATCAATAAATTTTATATAAAAATTACTTGTTATCGATAAATTTTTGCGTAAACATTTGTTTGCAAACGATAAATTTGTTTGTTACCGATAAATTTTCTATTAAAAAATTCTTGTAATCATTAAATTGTATATAAAAAATTCGTTTTATCGATAATTTCACTGTAGACAATTTTTGTTATAGATTAATAACCTTGAGTGAATTTGTGTTATCGATAATTTAAAAATAAAAAATTATGTTAACGATAAACTTCCTATAAAAAATTTTAGTTATCGATAATTTTTTTATATAAAATGTTTATTATCGATAAATGTTTTAGAAATCAAAAAATTTTCCATAAAAAGTTTGTGTTCATTTTTTATAGAAAATTTTCTATTAAAAAAAACTGTACAAAATCTGTGTGTGTTGTCGATATATTTTCTACAAAAAATTTATGTTATCGATAAAATTTCCCATAAAAATTTGTGATCGATTAATTTTCTACATAAAATTGTTGTTATCGATAAATTTCCCATAGAAAATGTATGTTATCGATAAATTTATTGAAAAAAATTATGCTAACGATAAACTTCCTATAAAAGTTATCGATAATTATTTATATAAAACGTTTATTATCGACAATTTTTTTAGAAATCGAAAAATTTTCCATAAAAAGTTTGTGATCATTAATTTTTCATAGAAAATTTTGTGTTAGAAATTTCATTTCATCGAGAAGTTTTCTCTAAATATCTTTTGTATTCGTAAATTTTCTATAAAAAAAATGTTTGTCTATGGACAATTTTTCTATAGAAAATCTATATTTTCGATAAATTTTCGACAAAAAATTATTGTAATTGTTACATTTTCTATCGAAAATGTTTGTTATCGTTAAATTTTCTGTAGGATTATAAAATATTTTTGTTATCGGTCAATTTTTTATTGAAAAATTTTCTGTAAAAAATTTGTATTATCAACAGATTTTTCTATAGCAATTCCTTGTTAGCGATAAAATCGGTAAATTTCCAATAGAGAATTGTTATTATTGACAAATTTTCTATAGTAAAGTATTTTCTGTAAATAAATTCTTTAGAAAATTAGAAAAATTATCCAAAAAGAAAATGTTCTTTAGAATATTCATCAATCGATATCAAAAAATTTCCATACAAAATTTATTAATCGTTATCAAAATTGTTCGGTAAAAAAAAATTATCAATCCATATCAAACAATTTTCTACAAAAAAATATCGATCGGAATCAATTTTTTTTTTTTTTTATCTCGATAACAAATATTAATCGACCTCAATAACAAAAAATTTCCTATAAAAAAATTGTCAATCACAAAAGATCTTTTATCGAGTGTTAACAAAAACTTTTCAAGTTCCTTAATTCAATTCCTTTCCAAACTGCAACATGTCCATTACTACTACTACTACTCGCCCAAAAGCTGTAGGTAGTGCTGGTGGGTTGTTGAACTAATGTTACTTCACACACTTCAAAGAGAAGGCGCAGAAAATATTGCTGCAACAACTGGGATGTAAAAAAAAGCGCCTAACATGTATATTTAGTTGTGTGGGTTTAATAATATTTTATTTTGAATAAATTTTGTTTTCATCCTGTTATAAAGCACATATAGAATTTCTCGAAAACAAAAACTGATTACAATAATTAATTGAATGGAGGCGAGAAAAATCCAATTGAAGTTGGATTAAATTAAAATGTAGGAGTAAGTAAGTGTGCACTTTATAAAGAAAGGAAAATAATTTTTTTTTTTTTTTTTAATTTAAACTTATAACTGAAGAGATCTTAAGCAAGAAATAGATGTTTTTATAAACTTTAAAGTGTAAGCATAGAGTTTAAATCCAACAACATTTTTATTTAACAAATTATACTTTTATTTTCCCAAAATGTATGTCATTCATATGATGGTTTAACTCTTTAAATTCCTTTATTAAATTGTAAAATAATTTACCAAATTTAATAAACTTTACTCATTTTACACTTCAAAGAATACCAAAAGTTTTCTATGTACATAAATATCAAAGTTCATTTTACACTCATATTTTATGCACATGTATGTCACATAAAATGTTATCGAATTTGGAAAAAAAAATAAAAAAAAACCCTTTCCATTGAGTCATCTTTATTGTTTGGGAATTTTCCTATTCTAATAAGCTGAGATAATGTTATGTTAATAAAAAAATAAATAAATAAATAAATAGAAAAGAACCGTTTCCCATACAAAAACTCGTACACTTCATCACCCATTATTGAATTGTTCTATTTTTAAAACCTATTAAAAAAGTTTTTTCCTGCAATTCTGCACAAGCATCAAATTCATCATCATCATCATTGTCCTCCTTCTCACTAGCTGGTCTACTCTTATCATAAATTTTGTATTCCCACGTTGTTGTCGTAGTCATTGTTTTTTTGTTGTATTTTGCAGCTTAATATTGATAATAAACGTAATTGTAGTAAAAATTTATGACGTCACAGTTATTTAAATGTATTTGTGATGCCACAACGAAGCTTTAATATTACAGACACACAATAAAACAACAACAACAACGACATATCTGAAAATCAACGAATAACGAAAATAAAACGAGTTTACTCGAACATTTACGGCATCAAGAGAAAATAAAATCGATAAAATTACCGTAAAACAAACATTTTCACACGCTTTTTATAAGTTTGTATCCACCGACTCCAGCTGGGGTTGTACTGTACTGTTAAGCTAGCATTACGAATAAGAACAACAACAAGAATGATGGAAAAACAACGAGAGTAAGGGATTTGAACTGATATAGAGAGCTAAAGCACTGGGAAATATATGAAATTGTTTTACGGAAAAATGGCACACAGTGGAGCCTATTATGGAAAAATACTTATAGCCAATTTGTAAAATTGGTAGACCTTTATAATGGTTTGGTTGTGTTATCCAGTGTTCAATAAATTGGACAAATTATGCTTATTTTTATTGTTATGATATTCTCTCATTGAAAATATATTAACGAACTATATGTTACAAGATGACAATTAACTAAACGTTCGAAACTTTAAACTGACTATGCTCTAGCTTACTTAGGGACAGTACATTAGCCAATTGGCTTTACTTTGGCATTGCAAAAGAAACATTAAAATGCAAATAAAAAACGAGAGAAACTACAGTCGGTCAAGACCGACCATATGATACCTTACACCATTGTGTATGAGAATAAAAATTCGGGAAGGGGACTTATAGTAGACCTGTGTCCAATTTTAGACCAACACTTATACATACAGAATAATGCGTTGGTACTATCATCTAGATGATTTTATGCACTTTAGAGCCCAAACACAACCTAGCGGATTATTTTTTTATAAGAAGATTTGACAACTAAAACAACACAGCGGAATCCGCTGGAAATTAAAATCTATTTTAATTTCACAACGGATTCTCAAAAGCTCTCATTTTCTCATTCTCCCTGTCTGTCAGTGTTGACGTTGTTGCAAAATGAATCACATAAGTTTACATTAAATTTATATAAGAAAGAAAGAGGTAGATAGATTTTTTTATATATAATTTTGTTGTTGCCAAACACAAAAAATATAAAGAAACAAAAACAAAATATATATGAAATCCGCTGCTGGATTCCGTCTTCATTTAATTTGCATTTCTCTCTTAGAGCGGAAAACAACGTTGAAATCCGTTTGGTTGTGTTTGGGCTCTTAGAGCGATTACCGAAAGTGGGTTTATATGGGAGCTATGGTCAATTATGGACCGATCTACATGAAATCCGGCACAAAGATTAACACTTATACAAAACTTCTTTACCCCGAATTTCATTAAAATATTGCCATATGTGAAATGGCAATATTTTACATATGGCAATATTCTGATTCGAACGGTATACTTTAAGGTGGAGGCCCGATAATTTTTTCTGTACATTACAAACATCAGCACAAACGCATAATACCCCAACTACCTATGGTGGTGTAGGGTATAAAAATTGTGACATCCAAGTAGTCAGACATGGACTAGAACTAGAAACGTAACTGAGAGAGAAAAAATTCATACATGCACCCAGAAAAATATCGACCACATAAGTGTACAGAACGACACCATTCAGTGTCTATAGTGTATCAACCACATATGTATTCTTATTGTACACAGCAAATTTAAATCATTTGCGAAATTCTGTGTCGAATCATAATAACATTATGTATTCTATTTCGTATGTTTAAATGTTGTAAACGAACGGCACATAGTGGTTCAAAAACGTTTTTTTAGGAATTATGTCGATAACTTTTCATCCCTTAAAGATATCTCAATAAAAATTCTCTATAGAAAATTTTTGTTATCGATAAACTTCATAAAAGATAATTTTTTATGGAAAATATTTGTTATCGATAATTTTTCTATAGAAAATTTTTGTCATCGATATTTTTCCAATCGATAAATTTTTTTATTGATAAGTTTCTTATTGACAAAATTTGTTATCAATTTCCTATAAAAAAATGTGTGTTATCGATATGTTTCCTTTAGGAAATTTTTGTTATCGATCAACTTCTATAAAAAAATGTGTGTTATATCGATAATTTTCTATGAAAATTTGTGATCGATAAATTTTTTTATAGAAAATGTTTGTTATCGATAAATTTCTGTTATCGATAAATGTCTTATAAAGAGTTTATGTTATTTATGAATTTTTATAGAATCGATAAATTTTTTATAGTTAATTTGTAATACTGATTATTTTTCTAAAGAAATTTCTTTGTATCGAGAAATTTTCTCTAAAATTTTTTTGTAATAGATAAATTTTCTCTAAAAAATTCCTGTAATTGATAAATTTTCCATAAAAAATTCTATCGATAAATTTTCAATCGAAAATATTTGTTATTGATAGATTTTCTGTAGGAAATTTGTGTTGTCGATAAATTTTTATAAGCTATTTGCGTTACAAATCCGTTTTCTATAAACAATTTGTGTTATCGATAAATTTTCTATAGAAAATTTTTGTTATCGATAAATTTACTTTAGAAGATTTATGTTATCGATAAATTGTTTATAAAAAGTTCTTGTTATCAACAAATTTTTCGTAGAAATTTCTTGTTGTCGAGAAATTTTCTCTAAATTTTTTTTGTAATCGATAAACTTTCTACAGAAATTTTTTGTTATCGATAAATTTTTCGACTTGGTTAGACGAGTTGTTTTGGAGGATCACAGATATCTAGCGTGTCATTGGGTAGTATGTAGACCTGCAAAATTCGTTTGCGTTAAAATTTCTTTTGAAAACATAAACAAAACTATATAGTCCGTAACAATAAAAATTGAATTCTTATATTTATATGATTCTTATAACAATATTATTTAGAATTTTATAAGGAATCTATTAAATATTTTCAATATTTTTGTATCCAAATTAAGCCCGACAAGTTTAAAAGAACTTAAAAAAACGAGGCCTAAAATGAAAGAAAAATTTGTTTCGACCTTAATATCTCTTAAAATAAAAAATTGCATACTCGATATGACCAACACACAGTGGAGTCAAACGCAAATTTTTTGGTAATAAATCTGTATCTCCAAAACTACTGCTCGGATTAAATTCAAATGTATGGAAGAGGAGGACTTAAGCTTTCAGAAAAATCATCTTGTAGTCACTCTGTGATAACACAAGATAAGCTACAGAGTGTCAAATTTGACTACCTCCAGTATGTAAAAGTTTAAAAAAATCGTAACTTCTACAAATAAAATACGATTTTAAAGATTTTTATATTTCTGTAAAGTGCTTGGCAAAAATAAGCTCACCTACCTAAGTTATCTCTTACAGTTAAAAATATATTTACACTTGAATTTTGAATTTTTTGATTTTTTGCCTCGACTTTCTTTCGTTTTTCAGGAATAAATCCTGAGGTATATGAGACAAAAATTTTTTAAAAATATTTTATAATTTGTTATACATATATTTCAAAATAATATGTAAGAATTTTTGGATTATCTCAATTCGTCTAGACGTGAAAAATATTCAAAGTCAGCACTCTGAAATTAGTATGAAAAATGGCTATTTTTTACAAAAATATAGTACAATTTTTTCACTTTTTTCTCAAAGTTCCATTAACGAAAACATTTTTTTCTTTATACATTTCAAAAGATAAGGCTTTATAAATGTTCTGTAAAGAAATTTTTAATTAATTTATGTTTGCACCCTACATCAGGCATTGGTCAAAAATGGTGAATTTTTAAAAAAAGTTAAATTTTTATCGATTAACAAAAAAAAATGTCACGCAAGCCTTTTTAAATTTGTTGTCGACATTTTGTCAAGAAATAGATTTTGAACGATTTGACATTAAACTGCTTCCCGCCCGGCCAAAAACGAATGCAGGAGAACAGATTTCATGAAAAAAGTTAATTTTTTAAATGACTTTTTTTAATTGCATAAAATGGCATATTAGCATAACATTTTCGCCATTATTTCTGATGTAGTGTATAAAATATATATTGATCTCTCACTCCTGCAAAAATAATTTAAAAAGTTTGACAAATAAATTTTTGGCAATTTTTCAAATTTAAAAAATATAAAAAAAATATAAAAACTAAAAAATAATGTTTTGAAAAGCTAAACCCACTCCGCCTATTTCCCAAAAACCAATTAAATATTACAAGAATATAAAAATAGACTTATTTACCAATTCATTGATGTATAATATGTATATATAGATCGTTTTAAAAGCATTATATCCTGGTCTCAAAACTGACAACTTAGGACAACTCTCACCAATTTCATTGTTTTACAGTATTTCCATATGTGCGTATACGTAACACACAATTGTATTGCCACATTTTGGTTGTTGAACAAGATTATATTTATTAAATATTGCTTATCTTTGAAAAATTTCCAGAAATTATTTTGTAAAGATTTTTAAATGATTTTTGCAGGAGTAAAAGATCGATATATATTTTATAAATTACATTAGAAATAATGGCGAAAATATTATGCTAATAAGCTTTTTTATGTAATTAAAAAAAAGTCGTTTAAAAAATTAACATTTTTCATAAAATCTGCTCTCCTGCATTCGTTTTTGGCCGGGCGGGAAGCAGTTTAATGTCAAATCGTTATAAATCTATTTCTCCAGTTCTTCTTTATGTCCAGCTGCTTTCCTTTCTTTCAAAGAAAAATCATTAATTTTTCACATTTTCACACACTGTGCTCTGACTATGATAGAAACATTCATCATGATAGTATGAGACAAGCCTAATGTTGTTGGTGAGGTTAAAAATATTTACCTCAAAACACACATATGCTGGTACAACATCAATAAATGGGAGGTGTGTCACGTGGGCGTTAAAAAGCTTATCAGCTCTGTTCACTATTACAGTTGTTTCGTAATTTTTTTAGGTTACTACAAGTTACTATTGTATACGATTTTCTGTAGTTTTTTCTTTAATTCAATTGTTTTATTTTGATTACAACTCTTATGGAAATGCAACATCATCGTCATATAAGTTCGTGAATATGTTGGAAAGTGTTTATGGAAATACACAACAAGAGAACCTACGTACATCAATAATAAACAAATGAAATACCCTACACCAATCGCACAGTACACATGCACATAATCATAAAATAAATGAAAACAAATTTGGAAAATATCTCCTAACTACATTCCAGATAATATAACATTCAATGTTTTTTTTTTTACTTTTTTAAAGTTTGTCAATTTTGTAAAAAAATTGGACGCACACTTAAAGCCTAGTAGTGGTCGAAAATCATTATTTTGTCTACTCCACCAACAATAAAACTACCAAACAAAATGACAAACTTATATTACCATCCCTTAGAATCTTTGCTGAAGAGTAATAAAAACAACAATATGATTTTCTATTTGTTCTACTTATAATTTTATTGAAACAAAAATGTTTGTATGTGTGTCTTGTATAATGGTAGGGGTTTTAGGGGTCACCTCTTTGTATTGAGGGTGAGAGCAGGTATTATAAACAAACACTCTCACAGTCTCTACAAATACACTTGCATCCTTACATTATAACGCCAACAATACGTTGTTACGTCATTAACGTACTACGGTTATAATTGATTTTTCTTCTTTTCGGTTTGTGATTTTTTGTTTTTTTTTTTTTTTTTTTTTGTTTTGTTCCGCTTTTTTCTTCTCTCTGCGTTTTTTGTTGACGTTTCATAGGCAAACTTTTAAACGTAAATATTTGCAGACGTTTGTAAAACATTTTCACTTGGGGTTATGGGGCTGGTTGTTCGTAAGAGTTTGTTTTACGTTTGATAGGCTTGAAATTTATTAATGTAAAAAAGTGGTAAATTTGTAAAATATACATACATAAACATTTAATTGAAATTTACGTCATTATAATGTCGTGGAGGGGGAAAAAGTAATTTGTGTATGTTTGATGAAACAGATGTGGGATTAAAAAGAAAGAAGATTTGTATGGGAATGAAAGGAAATGTATTTCTAAAGAATATTTATGTCATTACAATAACTAATAACCAAGCTGTTAAATATCGCATTTATTTTAAAACATTACTGAAGTCATAAATAATTATTTACATTCGAGTTATAAATAATTAGTTACTAAACAACTTCTATGTAATGCAGACAGTTTGCTGTTGTTATTACAAAGTAACTACAACCGTAACTACATGTCATTACCAAGTTTTTGCTGGGTATGAACATTAAATTTTTTGTGTAAATATAGTTTGGGTCAGTACATTAAAATCCAATAAATAAAACCAACATTTGATTTTATTATGAAGCTTTCACTATATTTGTTTTCTAATGGTCCAAATTTTACCAACTTGAGCGCGAAAAACATTTAGGGCCGTTATTATAACCTACCAATAAGGTATCAGATAGTTAAAGGTAAGATAAACTAAAGTGAACGATAAAGTGAGCTTTATCTACTTTTGGTTATTACAACTTGGTTTTAAGGTAAATTTTATAATTATGATAATACGGCAATATCAAAGCAAAAACCGATTACTTTTGGCCACTTAACGTAGTGGCAACATGTGCTATTTGAACGTAACTGCCACTAACGGAGATATAAACAAATAAAAAACAAAGAAATTTTTAAAATAAATGAGTTTAAGCTAACTAAAAGACAACGCCAAAGCAAATATAAATATAAACAGAAAAATTACTAAAAACTACAGCGGAATAAATATGATTTTATTTATTTCTTTTATAAAGCAGAAAATATGGCAGCTCTGAGTACATAAACCTTCCGATAAAAGTTAATGGTAAGATGTTCTTACCTTTAGCTTATTGGTCTCTTTTGGCTCAACTTATACGTATAATAACCAAAAATAGTTAAAGTGAACTATAACATCCTAACTTTAGTTATTGGAAAGTTATAATAACGGGCCTTAGTATAGTAGATTGTAACCGTTATAAACCAAGTTTGAATATTTTAAAAATTCTGAATTCTGTTAAGTAAATAAAAAATGCTTACCATATACAAAATAATTGACTTCAACAATTTAATTTTTAAATTTTGGCCTTGATTGTTTTTTTTTTTTTTTTTTTCCATACGTTTTTCAATAAAATTATGAACATTTTTTAAAAAGCATTATGACATTCCAGATAATATTTTAAATAATTTTGAATAAAAAATGTTTAATTATCAAAATTTCAAGTCGAAAAAAAACTTTAAAATCTTATTTCTTCACAGAAAAAAATATTTCAAATAATTTTTTAATAAAATTATTTATTAACTTTATATTGGAATTTAATTATATTATTTATTAATATAATTAATTTTCTAATTGGTTTTCAGTTTTGTTTTTTAATAAATTGAGAGCTGTTAATAAAATGTAAAGACAAATTTAATATTTGTCTATAAAAGTACAGAAATAAAATAAATTTAAGTAAATTTTCAAAAATGTACAGCACATTGCATCTATTTAAGGAAAAGAAGTAATAATAATATCAATTATTCTAGTTATTAATATTATCATTTTGATGATTGGAGCAAAATCAATTAAAAATTAATTAATATTACAAATTTCGTAATTGAAGTCCATTTTTACTTTTTTCTGTGTTATTTCTTTAAGTTTTCCAAAAATATTGGTAAAAATATTGAATTTTTCGGCATTTTTAAAAGACTGGACCCTTAGTAAATATTTAATATACATTGTTTACACAGAAGAAATATAATTCGATTTTTTTAATTCAAATTAACATTGTCATTTTAATTATTTACACAAAAATAATATCATTTACATTCTTTACACAAAAAATTTCATAACTTTTTATTTTTACTTAAAACAAAAAATTTATTTCGACCATTCCAGGAAAGAACGCCCGAAAAATAGTATTTTTTTACTTGATGGCTTTCAATTTCGATAAAAATTTGCATACATAAACTCCATTAAGCCTTTTATCAATTTCAGTTTTAAGTTTTGTGAAATTGCAAAAACTCGCGATTTTATTTCGCTTTTTAATTTTCTCGAAAACCAAAAAAAAATTTCAAAAATATGTAGCTTTGAATAGCAATATCTCTGGGAAGACTTTGTGAATTTTAATGATTTAAACGGTCTTAAAATTTCGCATATGGCGGCTTTTCGACAAACATTTAAAAAATAAGAAAGATTTTTTAAAAATTAATTTTAATTAATTAATTTTTCAAATGCATTTTTCTTTAAATATGCTATTCAAATTTTTTAATTTTTTAACATAAATGAAAAGTTTGGAATCTTTACATTAAAATAAAAGTGTAAAATTTTTGGGATGCGAAAATCTTATATGTATAATCTAATTTTTATAAAAACATGTTCAACATTTTTCATATAAAAATAATTTTTTTTTTTTTTTTTTCTTGTTTTTGGAATTTTCCTTAAAATTTGTATACAAGTTATCAAAATATAAAAATATAAAATATAAAAAGTATGCAATTTTAAATATTCATATCTCTTGAATTTATTGATGGATTTCTGTAATTTATAAAGTATTTAAAAGGCCATTATATACATTTTTTGTGTAATTTAGTCAGCATTTCAAAAACCACCTCTTCGATCCATAATATTTTAAAAAACATAAATGCAGTTTTTAGATGCATTTTTGTTAGTTGCGAAATTATTAAATTTTAATTGTTCAAAAGTGTATTTAAAAATTCTTTATTTATTATAACTTAAAACAATAATTAGTCTGATACATAAAGTTTTACTATTTTTAACGATTTTTTAAAAAACAACACAATACATTTTTTTTAACAAAATACGTAAAGCTACTCATAATACCAGAAAAATGTAATTTTTATATGAAAAAATTTAAATTAGTTGAAGAAAAGGGGAAATTATGCACAGTACATTTGTGCGTCCCAAAAATTTGAGATTTTTATTTCAATGTAAAGATTTCATTCTTTCCAAATATGTAAAAAAATTAAAAAATTTTAATAGCATATTTAAAGAAAAATGCCTTTAAAATATATTTTTTATTTTTGTAAAATATTCATGTTTAAGCTGATATAATTACAATTCAAATGCCGTTTAAATCATTGATTTCCTCAAAACCTTCCCAGAAATATTGTTATTTAAAGTTGTATACTTTCGAAATTTTTTTAGATTTTTTCAAAAGTAAAAAAGCGAAATAAAATCGCGAATATTTGAATTTAGCGAATCTGAAAAAAGAAATCTGTATAAACATCCATAGACCATTTACGTGCAAAATTTTATAAAAATCGAAGAACACTTGGTAAATTTTTGGGCGTTCTTTCATGGAATGGTCGATTCATTTATTTGGTTACACAGTAAAATTAAATTATTTACTTTAAAACTTAGTTATTTACATTGCACATTTTTTTCAATTTATTTATTTACAATTCCATTTTTTGTGTATTTTTGCACAAACACACATTCGAACATTGGCTTCGGGAACAAATTATTTATGTTGTTATATCTTTTTCACATTCACAATAGTTTTTGGAATTTTCCGTGACTTAATAAACTTTAAAGTGGCATAGTTTCAGTTCTGTAAAAGATATTGATTTCAATCTTTTTTCGTATAACGAAGAATTGTTTCAGCTAAGCAATATAATTTAGATGAAAAAAATCGAGTTTATACTTTTTCTGATTTTTAAAATTAAAGTAAAATTTTTGTAAAAAAGTGTTTTTTGAGAAACTATAAATATTTTATCTGTAATAAAATCTTTGTTATTAAAGATATCTTAACGAAATTTTCGATGGATGTAGACTTTATTGTATAAAATGAGAAAGTGAAAAAAACTTTAAGATTTTTGTAAAAGGAATCCCATAATTCAAAAAAAAAATCCGAAAATCCCAAAAAAGTGTTTTTTTCACATTTTCGGCTATAAAATCCACATTTTTTCGAAGTCCCATAGATTTTCATTGAAAACTTTTAACAACATATTACAGATTCTTAAACAGCATTCTGTTTGCCGAATCGTGCTTTGGGATTTGAGAAAATGTAGACAAAAGTCAAAACTTTCATATAAAATGGTTCGAATTCGGGAGGGTGTGTACCTTGACCATTTGAGTTATTGGGCTTGATTTTTATTTCAAAGTCTACTCTGTGAAGATACCTTTCAGAAAAGTATAAAATTATTATATGTTGTTAAAGAAAATTTGATTTTAGAGATAAAAGAGTGTATACACTTTTTCGGCCAAAAAAAAAACACAAAAAATCGTCACTTTTGCTATTTTCAAAATCGTTTATTTTTGGACTCGGTAAAGATATCGACTTCAAATTTTTTTTTATTCAATAGGTAATTTTGTTCTTTAATTAGTTAAAAAAAAAAACAAATGAAATCGGTCGGAAACACTAGGATATGTATGAAAAAAAAAAAAACATGCTAAATTGAGGTACTTAAAAATTCAAATGCAAATAACTCAAAAATTATAAGAGATAAGTAGGACATGTATGCATGTTTTTTGTTGGTCTTATCAGTACCCACAATAATGTATAAACATATTTGAAATTGGACGAGAAACAATTTGTATGTCAGAGGTACCCAACTTTGAGCCCCTTTAGCCCCGCCCCTGAGGGGTCTGTACGGTTCCCCTTCCAAACTTAACATTGTTCTCTCCTCTGCTATCCCAAATTTCATGCAAATTCAATCAGAAGTTACAGATTCATTTCCAACAAATTTCGATTCTGCCCCACTGTGCATTGTTTACATGAGAGAAAATATTATTTAAATCAATATTCTTCAAGTGATGTAATTTTAATTGTTAACATGGTAAAAATTAATTTTTTACTTTATTTACACAAGTATAAAAAAACAATTTTAATTATTTACCTCAAGTAAAAAATTATATATATTGTCTACATGGCAAACAATAATAATTTACATATATTACACAAGAAAAAATATATTTTAAACTATTTAATACAGGTAAAAAAAATAATTTATATTGTTTACATGGTCAAATTTAATTATTAACCTTATTTGTACAAGAAAATTGTCAATTAGTATGTGTTTACAAGGCAAATATTTTTAAAAAGAACTGTCACAATAATTGCTTACATGGTAAGTTTTTATTAATTTACATTGTTTATACATAAAAAATGTAATTCGAATTTTTTACCTCAATTTAATTTTTTTTTTTTTCACAAAAATAAATAATTTCACATCTTTACTTCAAGCTAAAAATTTCATTATAACATTTTAAACAATGAAATTAAATTATTTGTGTGCTTTAAAATTTATTTCTTTTACATTGTTTACATGATAAAAAAAAATAAAATTAAAATTTTATTTTTCTTCAAGTAAACCATGTAACATTAATAGTTTACATGGTAAATAAATAATTTTACCATGTAGAAAATATTACATTGTTTACATGATATAAAATAAAATTTAAATTATTTTTATTCAAGTAAACCATGTAATATTACATGGTAAAAAATAAGGTAAATAATTAACACAAACAAAAAAACAATTTTAATTATTTACCTCAAGTAAACAATACTACATGGTAAAAACAATAATTTTGCATATTTTTACAAGAAAAAATAAAATTTTAATAATTTGGTTCAAGTAAACAATGTAATTTATATTGTTCAAATGGTCAAATTAAATTATTTACATTACTTACACAAGATTTTTAATTGTTTACATAGTAAAGTACACTTAATTGCATAAAGAAGGCCTTATGTCAAAATTGTCTATTTTTTAGCTTAAGGAACAATGTAGATTAATTGTTTACTCGGACATACATATATTCTATTATAAACATTGTTTAGCACTATTTTTTTGTTAATGTTCCTCTGCAAAATGAAATTAACAAATCTTTTTAACAAAATTACACCGTGATATTCTCTTCCTTTCCGCATCTAATCTGGAACATTTTTTGTAAACGAAAGCAGCAGCGACCTACATTTTGTTGTTACCTTAAAAGGCAAAAAACAAAACAGAAAATTTATTACAACTGCGTTGTAAAATTACAGCCTTGAAATGAAAAGCAATGAAAAGCCATCAAAAGAAAATATGAAAATAAAATAGACGAAAAAAAGGGTTTTTGTGTCAACAAAACAAAACTGAAAAAAAAGGCCCTTGTACTCGTGCAAGTACACGCAGAGAAAAAATTAGAATTTTTGTTAGGGTCAATGAAATAATTTATATATGTAATTGCAACAATCGTAACTAAATTATTTTTGTAGTAAATATAAAATATGTTTATCACAATATTTTTTTTTTTATGTTCTTTTACCCTGTTCTAGAATAACATAGAAGAGAATAGTATAAATGAATGTGCATACATGTGTTTGACCTCATTATGCTCTACTATATTTTTTCTCTGCGTATACAAGAGTTTAGTATAACAAACAATAAACGAGAAATAGGAAATACATAAAAATAGAAACCAGTACAAATGGATATGGAAGATGGTAAGAAATGGAAGTGGAGAACTATAGGAATGCATTTGTTTGAGGCAACTTATTTTTGTTTGGCAATAATGTGCAATAATAGAAATATTTAAGTACAATTTTTTTAAGAAATATAAAATTAATTGGTTTAGTTCTATTTTGCACACTTTTTGTGTATCCAAATAAAATGTTAATATTCCTTAAAACTACTGTTTACGCGACAACTGATTGACATCAAATGCATTTACATTCTTTTTCATTTCACAATCATAGTGGATGTGGAAATAAATACATAGTAGTAGTAATAGTATTTGTAAAAATAGTACTATAAATATATAGTATACATTATGCAAGTTGTAAAAGAAATAGTAGAAAACTCCCTACCCCCATTCCCTCCGCCTAAAAACACACGCATAAAAATCGATGATGGTTCGGGAAAGTGCTACAGAGCATGCACTTTTACATGCAAAGCAAATGAAATGATAACAACAATAACAACAAAAACAATATGCACATAAAAAATAAAATCCAAAGAAAACTACCCACTAATAGCCTAGTTTTATGGTGCAAAACAATAACGGAAAAATATTAAGACGCAGTAAAAAAAAGAAATACATAACGAATAACATAAAGTACGAGTAGGTTCTGGTGGTTTTTTTTTTTTTTTGGTTTTATCGTAGTAGTATTTCGACTCAAAAAAAAAAAAAAAACCTTAACCTAGTTGTTTTTGGTTTTTTGGTTATACTATTTTAAAACTTATACCATACGCGTTAGTTTTTAAATTTGGGGTTTAAAATGTGGTATGTATTTGCAATAGAAAAAGATTTGCAGGTACTTTCTGCAAAGGGATTTATTTGGGATTTTGTTGACCGGTCGAGACGCGCTATACTATACTCTACACTATTGTCTATGAACTATAGTCATTTATAATTTAATTTTCGGAATAGTATTTTATATAGAAGTCATTAACATTCATATAACGATCCACAGTGGTTCCAAAACGCTTTTTTTGGAAATAATTCAGTAACTATTTAACCTTTAGAGATATCTCAATAAAATTTCACATGGTCAGAGCTGAGGTGTTTTGGAGCTGATTTGGAGCAGTACAGGTTCCTAGCGGGTGCGGGGGAAGTGGCTGGCCCTCCAAAGTTGGCCATCTCGGGTATGTAAATTTTTTGTAAAATCGCCTAAAAAATTGTAGGGGCAATATTAAGCCCACGAAGTTAAAAAAAACTAAAAAAATGTGGCTAAAAATGAGGTAAAATTTATTTTAGGGGCAATATTAAACCCGTCAATTTAAAGAAACTTTTGTACAGATTTACAAATACTATCTATATATAAAATTTCTTTTCTGTCATATCATAAATGAAATTTTGACGATTTTTCAAAAAAAATTACATACCCGAGATGGCCAACTTTGGAGGGCCACCCACTACCCCCCTGACCCACTAGGAACCTGTACTCCTCCAAATCATCTCGAAAATACCCCACCTCTGACCAACGGTTCAAAAGTTACAGAATTATTTAAAAAAAAAAAAAGTGTTTTGGATATATGATGCGGTATACTTTAAGGTGGGGGTCGGAAGATTTTTTCTCTACGTTATTTGTACAAACACTTAATACCCCTACCACCTATGGTGGTGTAGGGTATAAAAAAGTAACAAAAAACTTTATTCTTTAATGAAAAGGTCTTTGCAAAATTTGTATTTTCTCCACTTTTATAAAATTGTGTTCGATTTTCTGTTTCCAATTCATAATAAGATTTACTACAATTAAAAAAATAATAATTTTCAAATTTATCCTGCCTCAAAATGTTTGAAAAATTACCACTAAAAAATATTCTTTGTTTAAAAAAAAAAGCCTCTGCAAAAGTGATTTTTTTTTTTTTTTTTTTTTTTTTCTACTTTTAGAAAATTTGGCAGGTTTTCTGTTTTTATTTAAATAAGTGAATTACTACATTAAATAAAATTCAATAAAACTTGTAAAAATAATAAATTTCTTCCACTTTTTTACCTTAAGGTGTACTATTTTAGAAAATTTGTTCAAAAATCTCAATTTCAAAAGGAAAAAAGGGAAAAACGATTTGGAAAAAATTTGTTTTTCCTATTTTTGTATAAAACTTTGGTGGATTTAGTTTTTTGTTTATTAGTTAATAAATTAGTAGAGTAAATAAAATGAAATGTTTTAATTTATAAAATTAAAAAAAAAAAAAAAAGGAAGAAATATATATTCGGTCAAGTACTACCATATGATACACATACAGAACGGTGTAGTATGTTCATTAAAATTCGGGGAGGGTCTTAAGGAGTGCGTTCGAAAAAAAATTTAATATATAAATATTCAATAACTTGGAAACGGTTGAGCTTAGCGTTTTCATTCTTTTTTTTTATTTAATTGACAATTTATTACAGATCACAGAAAAATATAAGTTTTATAGTTCTAACCACTACTTATGAACTTGTGGACCATTTTTTGTAACCCTTCCGTTAGAGATTTGATAGTTGCTTCAGTCACTTTTTTGGAACAGTGTGCACATCTTCTTTTAAAATCTTCAGTGTTTTTGGGACACCTTTTTTATGCTCTTCAATTCACTTTTCACAAGAGCTCAATATCTCTTCACTGGTCTAAGCTATGGACAATTTGGAAAATTGACCTCTCCTGGTGCAAAAACTATGTTATATTCCTTTATGCATATTTTGGTATTTATAAGGAGTGAGATCGAAAAATTCTTAACATACATAATATTCAATAACTTGGAAACGGTTGATCTAAGAGTTTTCATTATTTTTTTAATCATTTGATAATTTAGCACAGATCACAGAAAAATATAATTTTTATGGTTCTAACCACTAATTATAAAATTGTGGACCATTTTTGAAAACCCTTTCTTTGGAGATTTGATAGTTGCTTCAGTCACTTTTTTGGAACAGTGTGCACATCTTCAGTTAAAATCTTCGGTATTTTGGGATACCTATTTTGTGGTCTTGAATTCACTTTTCACAAGAGCTCAATATCTCTCCACTGGTCTAAGCTATGGACAATTTTGAAAATTGACCTCCCTTGGTTTAAAACAATGTTATTGATTTGGTACCACTCCAGAGCTTTCTTACCATAGTGACATGATACCAAATGAGTCCAAAAATATGTGCACATGTTGTGCTTTCTTAAGAAAGGAAGAAGTCTTTTTTGCAAATATTCCTTTATGCATATTTTGGTATTTATAGATCCGAATGTATCAAATGACTTTCCTGTTTTGCCGCAACTGCAAAAAGCTTGTCATACCGTGAATTTTGTAAGAAATTTTTGCTGCTTTTGGGTCTTAAACTTATCTCCAACATTGCTTCGAGCATTAGCAATAAAAATTTTTGAGACACAAGCTGCGAAGATTCTGCCAGCATCTACATTTCTTCGTCAATTATACAGCTTGAGTATTTTTGTATGAAATTTGGTTTTAAATTCCGAGTCCTATTTTTGGCTTGTCATTTTTTTTTTTTTTTTTTTTTGCAGAATTCCAGTTTGGAATTTTTGAACTTTATATTTATCAACTTTCCCATTAGCTTTAAATTTTCGTACCAAATAATCGAAGCACTGAGAAAACTGAGCTGATTTTCTGATTGTGAGCTGATTGTGTTTGGAGTTCCTTTCAATATGCCTTCAATTTTCTGACCTTCCCAATATCATGTGGACCTTTTTTCTTACCGAACTAGGTTTCACATCAATAGTCAAATTCTCCTGATACTGTTTAATAACATTAGAAACGGTTTTACGGACGAAATTTAATTCTGTGGCCATTTATTTGTAAGACCTATTTGGATTTTTTGAAATTTTTTAATAATTTGTAGCACCTATATCCTTTTTGTCACTCATTTTGATTAAAGTCACGACAAATCAACATGGTTGTCATTAAAAATAATAACCGAAGTATTTTTCAATGATAACTAGATCAAAAAAAAATATTGCTTCCGAAAAAAGTTATGAGGCAAAACGTGTGTTAAGATTTTTTCGATCGCACTCCTTACATTAGTTTTCAATTGGACCAACAGTTTAGACGATATATATTTATGACCCTAAATGTATATCAGTAATTTTCAGTATGGAATTTTATAATTTTCAATGCATTTTCTTTTCCATATAGAAAAGAAAAAAAGAATCCAAAATGTAGTGTATACCAAGATGAAGGGTATATAAGATGCGACACTAACTTATTTTAAACTAAATAATATACCCAACATAATATGTACTTATTTCAATTGTATCAAAACTATTTCACCATAACCAAATAGTACCAATATATCTTTTCAATGCCAACATTTTCCTTAAACTATACCAAACACAATATCTTGGGTACTTTTTTGGTACTTAAGTACTTAAAAATTGCAATTTCCTTTTCTTTTATACACCTTTAGTGCTTTTAATGTTTTAATTATTATAAAATGTAGACTTCTGTCTAGGTTTTCTAAAAATTTCTAGGGTATTTTCCCATATGTTGTTGACGATATTAATTGTATGTATTGTTGTTGTTTTATTTATATGATTACTCACGTTTCTACACGAATAACAACAAGTACGTACATGTTGTTATTTTGTTATTATTTTACAGCCTACATTAACATTTCGTTTCAAACAAGAGATGCGAAAGAAGGAAAAATTTACACTTGCAAAGAAAAACACAAAAAAGGAAAGAAAAAAAAATACAGCTAACAAAATTATTTTTTCTAGGAGGGTGGGTGTTTTATTACTATTATTTTCCCACCATTTAAAAAGTACTAACAACAAGTACATTTTGTAACATAAGTGTGTCGTATTAATTTGTTTTTTTTTCTTTTTCTCTCTGTTATTATAGTTGCTGTTTTTGTTGTTATTATTTTGGTTTGCATTTGTTTGTTTTTTCTTTAGTTTGTTTTTGTTTTTTCATTCTTTTTCAATATATTTAAGTTGTATAAACTACATTAAAACGTTTCAGTCGTTCATCAGTTGTTTGTTGAAGCTCTTGAACTTGAAAAAATTAAAAATAAAAAAACTAATAAAAACAAGGATATTATTAAAAATAAACTAACTAAAACTAAACTAAAACATAATTAAACATTTACAAATATAAAATAAAAACACGTGAAAAAAAAAAATAAATAAATTACAAATAAAAATATAAACACAAGAAGTGAAAAAATAAATATTATTTGTTTTCTTTTTTATATAATATTTATATTTGAGACCTTATTTAAAAGGTCAACATAAGTGTGTGCAACAGCAAATAAAATTTTCAAAACAAAACAAAAAAAAATAGCAAAAAAAACGCAATTTTTGTTAAAAGTATTAAAATTTGTGCTGTTAAAAATAAATTGTTATGGATTTTCAAGTAAGATTTTTCAAATAAAAAAAAAAAAAATAAAAATATTTTATAAAAAATTTTAGTTGTTGTATTTTATAGTACTATAATGTATAGAGATTACTCATACGCCTCCGTAAATGTGTTAGGTAGCGTATGTTTGTTATATGAATTAAATATTGCTTATACGCCTCTAGTACTTGCGCTAGAATTGATTAATATGCGGAAATTCATATTTTTCTTTTTTAATTATATAGTTAAAAAAAAGTAGTACTACAGTTATTGCCAGAGACCGGATTTTAATACTAAAAAAACAATCTTTTTATTTTTATTTCAATCGAAAAACAATCTTTAATGTTCAAAAAATAATAAAAATCCATCATGATTTTTATTATTTTCATCAATATTTTAATTTTTTTCATCATGATGAAAATAAAAATATAAATATCTTTTGTGATATTTATATCAAAAGTTGAAAATTATTTTGAACTTTTTTCATCGGATGGAAAAAATTCTAAACAACAACAATTTCATTTGAATAAAAAAATATTTTGAAAACAAAACAAAAGTATGAATAAAAAAAACAATCATTTTAAATTTTTTTCGAACTGATATTTATCGTTAAAGATATTTATCGTTAAAGATATTTATTTTTTTAATCATTGATGGATATTTATTTTAAAAATAAAAATCCCTCACATATTTTTTTCAACAAATGAAAAAATATTTTGAACATTAAAGATATTTATTTTGATTGAAAAATAAAAATAAAACGTTTTCGGGTGCTTGGTTATTGCATTGGTTTATATAAAAACAATTGTTATATTTGTAAATATTTTTAATTTACAAGAAAATATGTTTTTTTTTTTTGGTAATTTACTTCTTCGTGATATAATGTAATGTGTAATATACACTGGTCCTCAAAAAAAAAAAAAATAAAAATAAAAAAATAGACTATTTGAACTAGATAAAATTGATTTGCTAAAAAAAACAGCTTTCAGTTTTTTCTAAAGCATATTGATTCTTTATGGGCATATCTAATATTTTCCCATTAATAAGGTGGTTACTCGAGTGAATTTCACCATAACTCGAGAAAGATGCAAAAGAAAATTTCCTTCAATTTATAGTTTTATATTATTCGGAAATTAGTGCCGGATTTTTTTTCATGATAAATTGAAGAATTTTTTCCTTCAAAGATTTTTAAAAAATAAAAACGTTAAAACTTTATGTACTTAATTATAAGCTAGTAATGCTATGAATAAAATAAGCCATGTATCATTTCAATAGAGATAATGATGTTAAAAATGTTACGTATACTTAATATTATAAATATTACGTATACGTACACAATTTGCATACAATTTTTATAATTGGTCTCTTTAATTAATTGTGAATAAAATCATAAATTTTCATGATATACATATAAATGACACACTCTTGTATAAGAAATAAATCATCGTGAATGCTATTAATCAAAATCAAATTTTTGGTTTTATCCAAAGGTTTATTATTCGTATGTAAGAATGATAGAAAATTAAGTTGAAATTCATTGTTTAACAAAAATATACATAATTAAAAAAAAAAATAATTGATTGAGCTGAACACATAAATGGCACAATCTTAAAAAAAGAGAAAAAAGTCTTAATATTGAATTTGTTGATATTTTTTGGTATGTAAAAATGTCCTACCATTAATATTTTGTGCTGTAGCCTTTGTTTCTGATGACAGCATCGCATCTACGACCCATACTTTCCACAAGTTTTTGACATTTTGTTTTGGGTATGGCACACCAAGCTTCCTGTACGGCCGTTCATAGATCGTCCATATTTTTATAATTTTTTTTGGCGACTGCAACCTTGACTTCATTCCACAGGTTTTCAATAGCGTTTAAGTCGGGGCTCTGGGCTGGCCAATCCAAAACGGGAATCTGTTCCGAACAAAACCAATTTTTCACTAGTTTTGACGAGTGTTTGGGGTCATTATCTTGCATAAATGTCCACTTAATTTTCATAAAATCAAACGCATATGGTTTCATATGGTTTTTTAAAATATCCAAGTATTGAAACTTGTCCATTTTTCCATTGATTTTTACAAGAAGACCTACGCCATACCAAGAAAATGCACCCCAAACCATTATACTACCATCACCGTGTTTTACCGTCTTCTGCGTAAACCGGGGATAAAACTCTTCGCATCTAGGACGACGAACAAAGGTTCTACCATCTGGTCCAATTCTATTAGTTTTTGTTTCGTCACTCCATAACACGTTTTTCCAAAAATTAATAGTATTGTCCTTATGGGTTCTGGCGAAGGTTAAACGTTTTGAAAAAATTTTTTTTGAGAGCAATGGTTTTTTTCTGGAAATGCGTCCAAACAAATTTGCCTCGTTTAATCTTCTTCTGACAAGCCTGCTAGATATTTCCAAGCCAAACGATTCATTAATATCAGATAATTTTTTGCCATTCTTACCATTGCAGCATCTGCCCGTAAGTCTGTTTTTCGAGGTTTTGGATTTCGACTTTTGCCCTTAATCAATATTTCAGGATTCTCGGCACATGATTTAATTGCATTGTACACTTTTTTTTCTAGAAACTTGCATTATTTTAGCAATTTCCGACACTTTTTTCCCATTTTCATGCATTTTCCATATGATCCGCCTTTCCTCGTTTGTTGTATGCTTGTCTGATCCCATTTTGAATAATTTTCTTGCTTTGTTCTTGTTTTTTTTTAACGTTTTTTTAACACTTTAACAAAGTATTAAGTGATTTGAAAAATGATAACGGTAAATCGTAAGCAGAACGGAATATTTGAGTGCTGCCGAGAACAAAAATTCTTAGAACAACAATCTTAAGAGATAATACAAGCATTTTATAAAACTGATAGTTGGCAAAGCCTTAAGATTTTTCTTAATTTAAATTTGTGCCATTTATATGTCCATAGCTGTATACTTGTTTAATAAAAAATTAAAAAATTTATAATAAAAGATTAAAATCTAAACATTTTAATAAATTAATAAAAAATTGATTTTTTCGCCACTAATTTGAAACTTCGAAACTATTTAGCGGATAAAAAAAATAATGCTAAGATAACTTGATGGTAATTTTAGACGGTACATAGAAGAGCTTTATTTATCTAAATTGGACAAACCGTTCTTGAAAAAAATCAGTAGATGATAAAAAAAAAAAAACTGAAAGCGAATTCTTATTTATCCAGTCAAATTCCATCTATTCCGCGTACTTTTGTTTAAAGGAAGTTTTCTCTGTCGACCAGTGTTATTTATAGCTATTAAAAGATGGAGGGTATATTGGATCTGCCATTCTATCTCTTACACAAAAGCATGTAATCCAATGAAATTTCATAAAATAGATCAAATTCAACACTTCGTGTTCAAATCATTAACGAAATTTGACACCAATTGGCATCAAGTTGACACCACTACAGTATCGAATTAT
Organism: Protophormia terraenovae; assembly: GCA_951394005.1. Classification (NCBI taxonomy): domain Eukaryota; kingdom Metazoa; phylum Arthropoda; class Insecta; order Diptera; family Calliphoridae; genus Protophormia; species Protophormia terraenovae. The sequence continues at coordinate 72,890,532 of OX596075.1, forward strand.
TAAATAACATTATGTTTAACAAAAGGCTGATACTGTAAATTTTCAATGTGACCACAACCGTCTTGGATTTTTAATCGATAATTAAAAAAAAAAAATCAAGATATATTTTTTCCTCTCACAGAAAAAGGTCACCAATTAACAAATATATAAGAAAATAATTCATTCAATTATAAACTTGTTTAAATTTGCACCTCTCACCAAAATGATTATATCAATTACTAAAAACTATAAAAAATACAAAACAGAAAAAAATTCCCAATTAATAAATTAATTAAATCAATCAAGTAGATGATTGATTGAATTAAAAATGTGTATAGGAAAAAAAATCATACCAAAATTTATTTTTTATTTTATTTTTTCTTGAACATATTTATTAAATTTTGATGCAAAATTAAACAACTGAGTTAATTGTAAAAAAGACGGTAATAATTTTTTCTGTGCTGCATTTTAGGAAACCAATTACAGCAACTATGTTATGTTTACAACAAGCGCAAATGTAATATTCGGCTCGGCCGAATCTATATACCCACCAACAACTTTTTCAAATTTTACGTTATATGAGAGGTGGGCGGTAAAGTTGGCGGACCACGCTCATTTTTTAAACTATTTGTACAAAATTTCGTTGACGTTTAACCTTATATGAGAGGTGCTCGGTAAAGTGGGCGGACCATGCCCATTTTTGGTTTTCAAATTTATATCGACCCTCGAACTATCTGTACAAAATTTCGTTATCATACATGCTTTTGTTTAACCCTTCGTCTTACAAACTGGTCTGGCCAGACCAATTGCAGATTTAAATGTAAATTTCATATATTTATAATTTAGCTAGAGACCTGAAATTCCAGGTACCCTCCTACAATTTTGTTTTCTAACGATCTGTGAAAAAACCAGAATGATAAAACTAACACAATGATAGTTATAAGGATAAATTGGTGTACATGTCACATTTGTACCTAATATGGTCTGGCTGGACCAGTTATATTTTGTACCGAAAATTCTATAGTTTGACGATGCTATTCGTTCGTTTTATATTGTATATTATTTTATTAAATCCTTTTAAATTAAAATCTCATCAGTTTACACACATTATTTTATGATTTTCCACGTTTTCGTTCATATTTTGTCTTATGAAAGTAATACCTATAAAACATCAAATGTTTGAAAAGAAATATTGTATGCGTTTTTAGACCCAAAATGGGGAGAAAAGCATAAAGTGTATCGGTGGAGAAAAGTTACATCTTGCAAAGATTTGTGGTAGCGATGGTAGAATATAGTTATACAAATGTAATAAAATAAAAAAATCATAAAAATTTTCATTTAAATATATAGAAATGCTCTACTGGTCTGGCCAGACCATATTTGTAACGAAAGTGACAATTGAAACATCTGTATGACGAAGGGTTAAGAGATATCAGCAGAAAAGTATGCAATTAAGCTACAACGGACACCCTGTGTTTCTAGTATTTTGCCTATAACTTTTTTGTTTATTAATCGATTTTTTCAATACCAAACAAACCTTATATAAGAAAAATATTTGAGCCAAATTTAATCTCCCTAGATTGTCCTGTTCGTGCCCTATCCTTCTTTCAACAGACAGACAGACAGACAAACAGACGGACGGACATAGCTAGATCGACTCAGAATCTAACCAGGACCCAGAAAATATATACGTTACACACATAAAAAATATTTTTTTAAGTATAAAATCTAATTTTTATTACTTCACTTATTCTTATTCTTCTTTGAGACCATCTAGCAAAGCTAATTGAGCTACAGGGTGCCATGATTAACCACCTCGAGTGTGAAAACATTTTAAGGGCTCGTAGCTTCTAATTAGTATAATTTATACTAACTCAGGAGCTGCAAAATGCTAAAGGTATGTTCAGACTAGTCAAATATTTCCAACTTCTACATTTTAATGGGAACATATATTTTACATATCATTAATCGTAGCTAACATTTTACCGAATCTAGTTTGACGCTGTTTTCTCTTCGACAAATGTGAACATAGCTTAAATATGTGCTACTTTTTCGCAATAGATTTTATAATAGCTTTTTTTTTTATTCTAAAAATTTTTATCTTAGCTTAAACCGTTCCACCTGTTTGCTAAAAATTTCTAGTCAGCATGAAAGATTTATAACTTAAAAAAAAAAAAAAAAATTAGTTTAAAAATAAAACATCTCATTTACAATTCCCTTTGATGTGCAAATTTTTTTGTTTCACACTTAATGTTTCTTCAAGTTCAATGAAGATTTATGAATTAAAAACTATTTTAAATAATATTTCTATCCAACTATTCCTTCACTATTTTTAGCAAATGTTTTGTTTGGTTCAGAGTTGTATTGAATTTTTATTTGTTTAATATTATTAAAACCATATTTTTTTATTTTTGCTAACAAAAAGCGAACAAACACCAACAGGTTGAACGAGAAACTAATTAGTTTTTTCTCTCTTTTTTCAACTTTTAAATAAACAAAACGTAGCAAAAAAAAGTTTATTTTAAGAAAAACAAATAATAATGAAATATTTTTATAACTTATTAATAAAACAAGTTTTTTTTTTAATTTTTTCTTTCATTTGTTAGTGTTGAGAGTTTGGTGTTTTATTTATTTGAAAGTAAAATATGTGGTATTTTTCTTTAATTTTTCTATTTAAAACTTCATAAATATTTATTTTAGTTAATATGAGTTATAATTTGTTTTCTTTTTATTATAAATTAAAAAAAAATAAATTTTTGCACAAAACATGAAAAAAAGATGTTTTATTGACTGAAACAACTAGTTTTTTTGGTTTTAACTTGAATTTGAATAATTTTTAATAATTAGGTTTTTTTTTTTTCTTCGAAAGGTAAACAGAGACACTTTGGAGCCTGAATTTGAGTTAGAGACAACAAGAAATTTATTTCAACATAAAAGAAAAAAAAAATCAAAGAAATAAACATTGATTAGTTTTTGATGGTGTTGAAAGGGGATTTTTTTCTGGGTTTTAGTAGAGGTACACTGACTAAAATGTTTGAGGTCAAATTAGTTGTATCATGTAATATTTCGTTTTCTTTTAACAAAACATTGAAAATATTTAATTTTTAGAAAAAAACAAGTTTGCATGTAAAAAAAAAAAAAACAAGCTCGAATTTTATATTTTATATTTTCAAATTTTATTTTATATGAGAGGTGGGCGGTAAAATGGTCCTTAAACTATTTGTACAAAATTTCGTTGACATTTCACCTTATATGGGAGGTGGTCGGTAAAGTGGGCGGACCACGCCCATTTTTGGTTTCTAAGTTTATATCGACCCTCGAACTATCTGTACAAAATTTCGTTATCGTACATGCTTTTGTTTAAGAGATATCAGCAGAAAAGTGTGAAATGAAGCTACAACGGAAACCCTGTGTTTCAAGTATTTTGCCCATAAATTTTTTATTTATTAACCGATTTTGCCCATTTTCAATACAAACAAAACTTATATAAGATAAATATTTGAACCAAATTTCGTCCCCCTAGGTTGTCCCGTTCGAGTCCTATTCTCCTTTCAACAGACAGACAGACGGACGGACATAGCTAAATCGACTCAGAATCTAACCAGGACCCAGAAAATATATACTTTATGGGGTCTTAAATGATTCCTTCGACATGTTACACACGGAATGACAAAATCAATATACCCCCCATCTTTTTGTTGGTGGGTATAAAAACTATAACAGTTCTTTAAGAAAAAATTCTAACTAAAATTTGTTATAGTAGTATTACTACGAAGATGTCCTTATATTTTTTTAAAAGTTGTTTTTTTTTTTAATTTTTTTGTATTTTAGCCATTTTTGGTAGAAATTGTTTTAGTAATTTTTTTTTTTTTTTTTTAATTTTTGTATTTTAGCGATTTCAAGTAATTTTTCATTTTTTAACGAGAAAAAAGGTATAGTCGACCATATAATACCCTACACCATTATGTATAATCATAAAAATTCGGGAAGGAGACCTATATTAGATTAACACTTTTACTAAATATACAAGATACTAACATCTACTTGATTTTATGTATTTTAGGGCGATTCCCGGAAGTGGGTTTATATGGGAGTTATGGTAAATTATGGACCGATTCTAATAAAATTTGGCAATGTTGTTTCTACTTATATAAAACTTATTTGTGTCGAATATTAACTTGATACTAACATTAGTATGGGATTTATGCACATTAAAGTGATTTTCGGAACAGGGGTTTGTATGAGAGCTGTGGTTAATCGTGGACCGATCTTTATACAAAACTTCTTTGTACCGAATTTCATTAAAATATTCTTATTTCTAAGACATTTTTTTGGTGTTGAAACTTAATTCCGGGGGGACATTTGTATGGGGGGTAGGCGAAATAATGGACCGATCATAACCAATTTCAATAGACTTGGTCCTTGTATCATAAAAGTTGCACATGCCAAATTTCATTCAATTATCTTCAAAATTGCGACCTGTACTTTGTGCACATGGTTTATATGGACAGCCAGCCAACCAGCCAGCCAGACGGACGGACGGACATCGTTAGATCGATTTAAAATGTGATTCTGAGTCGATTGGTATACTTTAAGGTGGGTGTTGGATAACTCATTCTATCCTTTTTCATTTCAGCGATTTTTAATATTTGGACGATTTTTTGATTTATAGATTCTTTTTATTTTTTTAACTTTGATATAACTTTATATAATAGATATTTTTGGCATTAATTTTTTTTTTTTTTTGTATTTGTCATTTTTTGTTTTGTAATTGAACACTTTTTTGTGTGTTTAGCAATTTTTAGTAACTTGCCGTTATTATAATTAGGCAATTACTTTGTATTACAGCGATTTTTAGTATTTTGTCTATTTTTTAATTAATCGATTCTTTTTATTTTTTAATAAGATGATTTTTTTGATTTTGCTCTTTTATAATTTTTGCATTTTTTGTAAAATTTTTTTATTTTAACAATTCTTTTTGTAATTTGGCGATTTTATTTTGTAATTTGCTTTATTTATTTTAGTAATTTTTCGTATTCAGCGGTTTTTAGTAATTGCGCGATTTATTTTATATTAGATTTTTCTTGTCTTGAAGCGTTTTTTATTTTACCGATTTTAATAATATGGAGATATTTTGTATTTCAGCAATTTTTACTAATTTGCCATTCTTTTAATTAGGCAATTTGTTTCATTTCAGCATTTTTGTATTTTAACAATTATTTTTGTAATTCGCTTTTTTTATTTTAGTAATTTTTCATATTTATCGGTTTTTAGTAATTTATCGATTTTCTGTTTTGGACAAATTGACGATTTTATTTTATAATTTGAAAAGAAAAAATTTTCTTACATTCTTAAAAAACATATTTGTCGACTTTTGAAGTCTTCGGATTTCATTCTTGTTCAGATCTATCAAGAATATTTTTCCATTTTGCTGAAAAATATCAATCTAGTTATAGGCTAAAAACCTTTTCATTATACTTAAAATCTAAAAAAAAATCGCCAAAACATGAAAAAAAATCGCCAAAAATTCAAAATTTCTTTAAGTGTATGTTGTGGTTATAAAGGTTTTTTTCATTAGCATTTGTATAAAATATAAATTTATTACGTTATTGATGTTTTTATGATTGTTGTATTAATTAAGAGACAACTATTTATTAACTGGTTAAGTTGTTTTGTTTTTTTTTTTTTTTCTAAAATAAAATAAAAACGAATAACGTCAACAAAAATTATACACTTGAGTTGACAAACTTCATAGGTATTATGTAGATGTTATTTTTATTGTTAGTGTTTTTATTAATTTATATAAAATGGTAAATTAAAACAGAAGACAGTTTGATTAATTTTGTTAAAATTTAAAATAAAACGGAAATGCTTTTTCAATGCAAAATTAAATTACTCATAATTGCTTAAGATAATCTAAAGAAAAAAATATTTAATATAAAAAATAATAAATAATAAATACTTGATGCGTAAATCAAGTATTTTTTTATCTAAATTGTATTCCAGCCTAATAAAGAAAATCTTCTAAAGATCTAGTCCTATTTCATAAAGATCTAAATTTAAACATATTAAATTTTTTCGTCTAAATCTTGTTTATTTTATAAAATATTATCTAATTTTTTTTTTTCGTGATTCCTAATTAAAACGTTTTTCTTAAACTAATTAAATAGTGTGATATTAATTTATTTATTGTTATTTAAATTTATCACCTTCGCCATCTAGTATGACATGTTGCATTTAATTTTTTATTTTATTTTAAGCTATAAAAATAACACTTAAAATTTATTTGTATGTGAATATTTTAGAAAGTATTTAGATTTGTCTTCTGTTTGAAAATTTATTTATCTATCCATCACATATATAAGAGATATTCTGTGTTTTACTCGTGTTTTAATTAGCAAATTAGTTTAAAAGTTTTTGATTAACAGTGTAAACAATTTAATTAATAATATTATACTAATTAAAAAAAAGAAAACTGTCTGTAGTTTTAATTTTAAAGAAAACAATGACTTAACATAAATCTTTTGAATCTGTAAAATATATAAGATTTTTAAGTTGAACTTCGTTTTCTAAGAATTTTAAAAAATTATTGAGAAATTTATTAAATAAATAAGTTATTAATAAATTTTATAAACATAAACAAACAAATCTTGTGTTAATAGTGCTGGAAAATATTTAACTTAATTCTAAGGTCAAAAATCGAGTTTATTTGAATATTTGCAATATTTCATATAATCTAAAATTGCGTTTAGGATCTTTTACTTCAAAACATCTTTACTCTGCTCCAGTTTTAGTGAAAATAAAAAAAACACTATAATAACTTTAAATTTCTATAATTTAAATTAAATATTAAATATTTCCAAAGTTTTTAATAAACACAAGCGCGAATGTTATATCCGGCTCGGCCGAATCTATACACCATCAACTTTTTCAAATTTTTCTTTATATGGGAGATGGGCGGACCACGCCCATTTTTTGTTTCCGAGTACATTGGTCCTTGAACTATTTGTACGAAATTTGGTTGACGTTTCACCTTATATGGGAGGTGGACGGACCACGCCCATTTTTGGTTTTCAAGTTTATATAGATCCTCGAACTATTTGTACAAAATTTCGTTATCGTACATGCTTTTGTTTAGGAGATATCAGCAGAAAATTATGCAATGAAGCTATAACGGACACCCTGTGTTTCAAATTTTTAGCTCATAACTTTTTTGTTTATTAACCGATTTTGCCCATTTCCAATACCAAACAAACCTTTTATAAGATAAATTTTTGAGCCAAATTTCGTCCCCCTACATTGTCAAGTTCGAGCCCTATCCTGCTTTCAACAGACAGACAGACGGACAGACGGACGGAGATAGCTAAATCGACTCAGAATTGAACCAAGACCCAGAAAATATATACTTTATGGGGTCTTAAATAATTCCTTCGACATGTTACACACGGAATGATAAAATCAATATACCCTCCATCTTTTTGATGGTGGATATAAAAATTAATAATTATTCCATCAAAAGATTAGTTTATGGATTATATTCCAAACAAAATTCTAATTTTTTTAAGATCAAAAACGAATCATGGCAATTGTTAATACCTTGTTCGGAAATGAACTGAAAAAAAACGAGAGAAAAAGATATAGTCGGTCAAGCCCGACCATATGATACCATAAACCGTTGTGTACATAATAATTAGGGGAGGGGTTTTTTATTAGACTTGGAGCCAAATGTGACTCGAAGTATAAAATAAAACATACGAATACAGAATATTGCGTCAATGCTAACATTTATATGAATTTAATCACTTCTGAATGATTCCCAAAAGAGGGCCTTATATGGGAGCTATGGTAAAATATGGACCGATCTTTGTAAAATTTGACACTATCATTTATGTTTATACTAATACTAACATTTTAATGGGATTTATGCCCGTTAAAGTGATTTTCTGAAAAGGGATTTATATGGTCAATTATGGACCGATCTTTCTGGAAATCGGCACACACACATTTTATATGAAACTTATATGTGCCAAATTCCATTAAAATATTGCTATATTTAAGGGATTTATGATTGTTAAACTCTTTTCCGGGAGGACATTTGTATGGGTGCTAGGTGAAATAATGGACCGATCATTTCAATAGGCTTCGTCCCTGAACTGTAAGGAACCTGTGTGCCAAATTTCAATTTTTGTAGTTTGATTACAAGGTTTACATGGACGGTCAGACGTACGGATATCGTTAAATCGACTCTGAAAGTGATTCTAAGCCGATTGGTATAAATTAATGTGGGTCTTAGACCAATATTTTTAGGTGTTACAAATATCATCATAAACGCATAATACCCTCCCCACCTATGGTGGTGTAGGGTACAAAAATAGTTGTCAGAAGGGAAAATTGTTTTGGCTCCAATAAAGTATTTTGGAAAGGCTTTCTATTACTGGTTTTTCCTGATGAGATGTACTTATTAAATTTATTTATTTTTTTATGATTTTCGAATTCGTTTTGCAGCGCTGAAGCAAAAAAAAATAATTATTTAAGAAAAATCAAAAAAAGTCAGGGAAAATAATCGAAATTTCCAAATTTTTTTTTTTTTTTTTTTTTTTTTTTTTGAGCATGAATTTGGAAATTAGAGATAAAGTTATCTCATGAAGTTCTTTACAAAGGTTTTTAAATCTTTGCAATCGGACTTGATTTGTAGATGTTACGATTTTTTGAAACTTTTTCATACTCGAAATGGTCAAATTTTACACCCTGTAGCTTAGCTCCTATTATTACAGATTGACTACAAGATTTTTTTTTTCTGAAAGCTTAGATCCTTCTCTTCAACCTTTCCACACATTTCAATTCGATCTGATCAGTACTTTAGAAGATACAGTTTTATTACCAAAATATTTTCAGCCAGCCCCACTGTGTCAGTACTTTCACCTTGCCATAGTTGTAAAAATTTACCGCTTGGAAAAATAACATTAACTTAATCTAGTGTAAATCGATGGGAATTAATAAAAGTAGCCAAGAACTTCATATACTTTTGCTCTTCACTGTCGTATTTATTTAAACGTGATATTTGACACCCTGTAGTTTATCTCCTATTATTACAGGGAAACTAAAATATGTTTTTTTATAGCATAAGGCTCCGTTAAGGCTCCGTTACTCTACCGTAAATGTAAATGTAGCGAATCAGCTGACACGTTTTGCTTATGAGAGTTATGTGTGTTTGTGTACTCAAAAACGTAAATGTTACGTAGCAACCTAATCAAATTAGGTCGCTCTACGTTTTTACGTGACAGCTGAAAGGATAGTGTTGACATCTTTTTATTTCAATATACTAAATCTGCGTAAAAAATCGATATAATAAGTTTATCAACTGAACAATTTGTTTTGCTGTTTTCTTCGGAAAAAAACTTATTAAAATAATTTAAATAAAGTGCGGAGTCTAATCAATAAATTAAAATTTAAAAATTTTGTAATAAAAGCACAAATTTCGTTTTGTATACAAGTCGCTAAAACACAAACCAATAAATCTAGCGATTTTTAAACTGAATTTGATTTACTGAAAAAATGTGTAATTTACATCACTGATGTTGATGTGAACAAAACAACAACAAAGTACAGGCTACATTTACGTTTTTTTGAGTAAGCACCCACTTACGTTTCCAGTTACATTTACGTTTTTACATTTACGGTAGAGTAATGGAGCCTTTACACTACCGTAAATGTATGTGTAGAGAAACAGCTGACACCTTTTTCTTATGGCAGTTATGTACTTTAAAACGTAAATGTAACGTGGTAACCTAATCAAATTAGGTCGCTCTACGTTTTTACGTGACAGCTGTGAGAACAGTGTAGACAACTTTTTATTTCAATATACTAAATCTGCGTAAAAAATCGCTGTAAAAAGTTTATCAATTGGTAACTTTGTTGTGGTGTTTGCTTTACTAAAAATTTTAAAATAATTTAAATAAAACGTAGAGTTGAATCAATATTTTAAAATTTGAAATTTCTGTCATAAAAGTACAATTTTCGTTTTGTATACAAATCGCTAAAATACAAACCATTAAATCTAGCGAACCAAATTTGATTTACTGGATTGACATTGACAAAGTACTTGCTACATTTACGTTTTTTGAGTAAACATCAACTTACGTTCCGTTTACATTTACGTTTACGGTAGAGTAATGGAGCCTTTAGGTCCTTCTTTACAACTCTCTTATACATTTAAATTCGATCCGATCACTAGTTTAGGAAATAGAGACTGACTAAGAAGTTAAGTTTTTTGGAAACTTTTTCATACTCTAGATCAGGGTGCACTAAACAGGTATAATCGTCGCGGCAACAAATACAACAACCCAACTTTTTGCCTCTCTTTCGTTTAGTTTATGTGTCAAAAACAACTGTTTAAAATACATTGCAAAATATACAATCTTATTTTTTTGTTACTATATGTTAACAATAAAACGTAAACAAACTTTGACAGATCTCATACACAAAAACAAAATCAGCTTGTCCGACGATTATACCTGTTACAGAATAGTTGTTAGTTAACCCTAGGATGACTGGTAACGTTATGAGCGGTAAGTTATCCTCTTGGTCTGACCAGACCACAGAACGGTTACAGGTAAAATGTTGGACCTAGGAACAATTTATAGTAGCACTTTTGTCTTGATTTTGTAAATAGTAGTTAATATAAGTTATATATGTTAACATAAAATGGAAATCATTCGCTAGACTTATAATAACAACTACTGTGATTTGTTTTTGTTTAATCTTGCTTTGTTGAAAGCTAGAACACAACTAAATGATTTTTTGTTTTATACTCATACTCAATAGCACTCGGTTCCTGAGTGCTATGGGCGCCTTTCACTGCTCTAGATGGCCAAATTTGACACCCTGTAGTTTATCTCATATTGTTACAGGTTGACTACAAGATTATTTTTCTGAAAACATAAGTTCTCTTCTACAACTCTCCCATACAGTATTTTAGAAGATACAAATTAAACAAAACAAAAATAGTTGTAAAAATGTTCTCCTTGAAAAAAGTAATGTTAACTCACTGTTGTATTTATTTTAATGTGTTTTTTATCTCAAACAAAAAACAAATTCGCAATAATATTTTTCAATTAAAATTTCTAATTAGAGTATTCCATTTTTGTATTTCTTGTTATTTTCATCTTTAATATGATTTTAAAATTTCTTTGTATACCCTATACCATAGGTGACAAAACTTTAACAGCCGTATTCAAAAAAATTAATGTAGGTTTGATAACGAGTTACTAACTTTTTCTTATGTTAGTAACTCGTTATCAAGCATACATTATTTTTTTGTGAATACGGCTGTAAATAAATAAGATTTTTATTACGTTTGTAATTTCTACATTTGCGATCCTTTAAAGTATATTCTGGAACTTTATAAGTGAAGAAATTGAAATAACAAAATGATCTTTAAACTTTTATTTATATGAATAGTGTCCATATATTTTCCGACATTTTAAAATTATACACATTTATTTTTATTGAGCAAAATTCGAATATTGAATCTGTAATAGAATATTTGTTAGTTAAAATATTCTAATGAAATTTTCGGTGAATGTCAAATTAGTTATTTGCCAAAATCAGTTTATGAAAACAAAAAAAAAAAAAAACAACAGTTTTCTCAGATTTTTAGCTTTAAAACCAATCCTACGCTAAAAATCCATTTTATTTTTAATCTTTGTGATCCAAATTAATGTGAAAGGTGCATTAAATTCGTCTTAGCCATCAAAAAAATTCTAACTTGTTACAGTTAAAAACATTCCTTCCTGAATATATTCTTTCATTCATTCTTCCATACATCTGTTTACTGTCAATTAACATGTTTCCGTTTTTTAAAACATTTATTAACAAAAAAAATACTTTTCGAAACCAAATCATTATTAATGAATGAATGCAATTCATGAATGAAATTAAAAAATGTAGCAATGATTGAGTAATTATTAAAACATTAATTAAACTTTATCAAGACGCAAAAAGAACTTTAAAAAAAAAAGTGAATGAATATTTTTACTGATAAGAATGAATTCGAAGAATTTTAGCAAGAAATAAATAAAAATATAAAAAATAAATTGCTAAATTACAAATGTACAAACATAAGTTTGATAGTGTGTTTATAACATTTAGAAAATTGTCTTATCTTTTTTTTTTATATTTAAGAGGAGATTTTAATGATTTTCCAATAGTTCAGTCAACATACGATTTTATTAAGAATTTGAACTGCTAGTACGAGTATTATACAAAATAAAATTTTTGAATTGTCATTAGAAGTCATATTAAAATTTCAAAGTATTATTTACAGAGTTGTCAAATTTCAAAATACAAGATTAAAATCTAATAAAATTTTTTTTAATTTTTTTTTAAGCCGAACCTACTGAAATCTTACTTTTGAAATTTTGGTGTAAAGTTTTTCTTAATACTTAGGAAATGTTTTGTTTTTGTTCATTTATCCTGAAGCTATGATTATTTAAATCATTTTAGTATTCGATTTTCCATTCCTGCTTTAATGTTCAATTCAGATTTAAAAAAAAAAATACCTTGAAAATGGGGACTTTTTAAAATATTTTTTAAGGGGTTTTATTTTGTGATAATAACATTTGATAATTTCATTAATTTTTAATAAACTAAACACGTTGTACACTTTTGATTTAATAAAAAATAAATAAAAACAAAATAGTAAAAAGGCTTCATTTTAGTAAGACGAAAAAAAAAAAAATAAAACAAAGTCCTCTTGCTCTGAGAAAAAATACTATTAAATTTAATGTGCTGCTATTTATGGCACACAATACATTATGCTAAACAACAATAATAATAGCAACAAAAACAATAGCAATATATTTTAACGATTTTTTTATTTATATTGTTTTTATTTTATTTATACGTATATTTTTTTTAGTATTTTTGTAATAATGATTTATTTTTTAATGCCAACACTTTCTAACAAAAACATAAAACACTAACAACAAACATACACATACATACATATATAGCAGACACTTAGACTCACACTCCCTTTAACTAATTTGGAGGGAAACCCACATAAAAACAAAAGAAAAAGCTTGTCGTTGCTGTTGTTATTATTATTGTTAGTACATATTTCTTTGATTGTCTTTTTTTTCCTTCAATGTTTATGTTGTGTTTTTAATATGTTGTTTATGAAAATTTCAAAAAAAAGATAAAGGGAAAAAGTATGTGTAGGAAAAATAAAAAAAATAAGCGCCACAAGAAAATAAACAAAATGAAAATGAATCAATAACAGAAAACATAATAAAAAACAATAACAAAACTTCCGTTTAAAAGAAATATTACAGCAATAACAACAATCATTACAAACATATAAAAAACAGTCATTAAGAGAGAGAGAGGGAGCATAATATAGAGTAGAGATTTCAAGATGTCAACAAAATAAACATAAATAACAAATGAATAGTGGACTTTATTTTATTTACATTAGAAAAAGAAAGATCTCTTTTGTTGAATATGTTTTATATGATTCATTTGTTTGAGGTTTTTTTTTTTTTATTTATCTAACTTATAATGAATAAATTTAAAATAAAAATAATAATTATTATTAATTAGATATTAGTCATTAGTCTAAGATTTGTTTGTGGTGATAATAAAACTAAACAAATAAACACAATCTTAATAATATAATAAAATATAGATAAATAATGACAAATTTTTCTGTAGGTCTTGAAAAAGGGGTAGAAGTGGCCATATTATTTACATTTTTATAGAAAACAGGGGAACAGATCGAAAAAAATATTTTCTGTATTATGTACTTGATAGATAATAGATTTTACAATGAAATAAGCAAAATTCCCAAGAAAATTTTAATCTAAATTATAAATATGTATGTATTCAAGATACATTTTATAAGTTTTAAGAAATTTAAAATCTCTGAATCATTTTAAACGAGAGAAGAAGATATAGTCGGTCAAGCCCGACTATATGATACACTACACCATCCACATAATTTTGTTTTTACTTATATACAACTTACTTGTGTTAAACAATAACATAATACTAACATTTGTATGGGATTTATAAACGTTAGTGATTTTCGGGAGATGAGTTATATGGGAGCTATGGTCAGTTATTGACCGATCTTCATGAAATTTTGCAGACGGATTTTTGCTGATATAAAACTTATATGTACTAAATTTCATTAAAATATTCCTATTTTTAAGGCATCTATAAGTGTTAAAACTCTATTCCGGGAGGACATTTGTATGGGGGCTAGGTGAAATAATGGGCCGATCATAACCAAATTCAATAGGCTTCTTCCTTGCTTCATATGTACCAAATTTCATCAAATTATCTTCAAAATTGCGACCTGTACTTTGCGCACAAGCTTTACATGGACAGCCAGCCAGCCGACCAGACGGACGGACGGACATCGTTAAATCGACTCAGAAAGTGATTCTGAACGGTATACTTTAAGGTGGGGGTCCGAAGATTTTTTCTCTGCGTTACAACTTCTGCACAAACACATAATACCCCAACCACCTTTGGTGGTGTAGGGTATAATTAGAGTATTAAACTTACAACAACCCTAATTTCATAACAATGTTAACGCATTTAGGTACTAAACTAACATTTGTACTTTAGAAGATGTGAATTAGTTTCTTTTCGCAAAATCGAGAAAAATATTGTATGTTCTCCATATGCAAGTGCATATCAAAGCAAAAAAAATCCAATTGTAACAAGTAAAAAAGCTATATTCGGCTGTGCCGAATCTTATATACCCTTCACCATCGTTGAGATGGAATTAGATTTAGTTTTATCTATATCTTTATCAAGCTTTTCGCTTGGAAAGTAAACATTTGCATATTTCAAAAGAATTTCACAAAAAATGCTTATATTTTAAATCTTTGGTGGTGTAGGGTATAATTAGAGTATTAAACTTACAACAACCCTAATTTCATAACAATGTTAACGCATTTAGGTACTAAACTAACATTTGTACTTTAGAAGATGTGAATTAGTTTCTTTTCGCAAAATCGAGAAAAATATTGTATGTTCTCCATATGCAAGTGCATATCAAAGCAAAAAAAAATCCAATTGTAACAAGTAAAAAAGCTATATTCGGCTGTGCCGAATCTTATATACTCTTCACCATCGTTGAGATGGAATTAGATTTAGTTTTATCTATATCTTTATCAAGCTTTTCGCTTGGAAAGTAAACATTTGCATATTTCAAAAGAATTTCACAAAAAATGCTTATATTTTAAATCTTTGCAAATTTATGCATTTAATGTATACAAAAGTTAGTTTTCTTAACAAAAACACAATTTTTTGGTGATTTTCTGGAGTCCAATCAAATGATTTATAATTTTTTTTTTTTTTGTATTTTGAGTACATTGTAAATATTGTAAAGAAAAACGAGAGAAGAAGATATAGTCGGTCAAGTCCGACTATATGATACCCTACACCATTTCGATCCACATAATTTTGTTTTTACGTATATACAACTTACTTGTGTTAAATATTAACATAATACTAACATTTGTATGGGACTTATGTACGTTAGTAATTTTCGGGAGAGGAGTTTATATGGGAGCTATGGTCAGTTATGAACCGATCTTCATGAAAGTTTGCATACAGATTTTTGCTGATATAAAACTTATTTGTACTAAATTTCATTAAAATATTCCTATTTTTAAGGCATCTATAAGTGTTAAAATTCTATTCCGGGAGGACATTTGTATGGGGGCTAGGTGAAATAATGGGCCGATCATAACCAAACTCAATAGGCTTCGTCCTTGTGTTGAAAAAAGCATATGTACCAAATTTCATCAAATTATCGTTAAATCGAATCAGAAAGTGATTCTGAGTCGAACGGTATACTTTAAGGTGGGGGTCCGAAGATTTTTTCTCTGCGTTACAACTTCTGCACAAACAAATAATACCCCAACCATCTTTGGTAGTGTAGGGTATAAAAATTCGGAAGCGTCAATATGATACTTAAAATTAAAATAGTTATATTTTTATAAACATCGAAATCTATTTGAGATTTGAAGTTAAAAAATGCATATTTGTGCATATTTTCTACACATTAATATATAAGAATGCATAAATTCGTTGGTTTTCATATTTCTGTGCATATTATACCATTTTTTCGTGCTTTTTCAAGCGCATATTTCAGTTATTTTTGTGCATATAAAAACTTGTCCTGGTAATGACTGAGTGATTGACTGACCGATCATCGCACAGCCCAAACGGTTAAGGGTAGAAATATGAAAAACTAATAGAGATACAATAAATAATAAATTAAATAGTTTGAATGTTTAATAATAATAATAATAATACTAATAATAATAATAATAATTATAAGACAATATTAAATTAAAAATAAGGGTATGTGAAAATTTATGCACCAAAATTCGAAAAAATATCGATCTGTGCAAGATCGAAGTCAATAGCTCAAATAGTACCTGCAAAAATCGTAATAACGGGTTTTGGCCTATAACTCGGTAAATACTGGACTTCACTTTTTTAACACAAAAATTAAAAAAAGATTCGGCTGTGTCGAATCTTTGATACCCTTCACCATCTTACTGACAAATAAAATTTTCGTCTTAACGTATGCTTTCATATTTTCACATTTATAAATCTACATTTTTTTCCAAACTACGAACATTTGAATACGAAAAAAACCAGTCATAGCAAGCTTTGCTTTTAAAAAATAAACAACAACAACAATTCCATATTTATATATTTTTGTATGTACATGTATACAAACTGACTGCATATACAAACAACAACAAGAACAACACTGTTAATTATATTACTGCTGTTGCTAACTAAACTACTTGCCCATACAAAAAATAATACCCCAACCACCTTTGGTGGTGTAGGGTATAACAACAATTTGTGTGTATTTATATTATTAACCAATTTTTTTAGTTTTTGGCCCATAGCTCAGTTGTTTATAAACGAATTTGGTTGATTCAAAAAATCAAAATTTTATAAAAATATTTATGACCAACCTGTTCAAATTCGTAGCTTATATAGGAAATTCAAAAAGTCTAAAAATGCATTTTGGCCGATATCTCGGATACTAATATACCGATTTTTTTTCAGGAAAAACGAAGTCGCTAGCTTGTATAGGAGCCTAGAAAAGCCGACATCAAATTCGATTTTTTGGGAGTATCTTCGGTTTTTTGCCGATATCTCAGTTCTTTATCAACCGATTTTGCTCACTTTTATTAGCGTTTTTCTAAGGAATATTCCCTACAATTTAATGTATAAAAAATATATATCCGATAACTGTCCACTAAGATTATATAGTCTCTAAGATTTAATATACATATACACTCTGCTCAAAGTCAATTTAAAATATTTAAATAAATTACAGGCTAAGCAAAGTAGCACTGCTCACTGAAAAACTTACTGAGTAACGGTACATTTTTTTATTTCTGTTTTTATAAAATAAACAATTTATAACTTCATATAAATAGGTTGCTTTCTTCCTGAAATCAACAAAATTAATCTAAAACGGTTAAGGCTAGAAATATGGTTAAATTAACAAAATTAATCATATTAAAAAATGAAAAGTACTTTATTTAATTTGAAACAATATTTACATCTTAAACCGCACAGTTCCAAAAAAAATTGAATACGAATAATAATAATTTTGGGCACAGAAACAAAATGAAACACAATATCAATATTGTTGTGCACACTCTTATATGAAGATTGTAGTGTTTTATTCCAGTTTTTGTTAATGGACAAAGTTTAGCACTTTAAAGTTTGCCTGTAAATGTGTATATTATTTTGTAAAACTATTTTTGTTGTAAACCAAATATTGTAAAAAATAAATCTATTCATAGGTTTTTCCTAATTTTGTTGCTTTTGTTCTGAACAGTACTGTATATTCGTATTTAAAAACTTCAGGAATCACTTAGTTATTAATTAAAACTTAACGAAACGTAATTTTTAAACTATGTAAAGCTTTTGAGCAAAGTTTTTGATCAATTCATTAAATATAAAGAAACAACTGTTGAAAGCTAGAAGAAAATGTTCATATTTGGCAAATTAAAAACATAACGAAACATTATTTTCTTGACATTATCTACTACTTTTTGTATATATTTATTTTATATAAATAATTTAGTATTTAAATCTATAAATACAATATATTTTTCTTAATTTAACAAACTTTATGTTCCACACTAATAGCTTATGAAGCTTTTTCTTTATTCATTGAGGAAAAATAAATAACATTTGAAATCTGGACATGTTTCTTACCTTTGTCAATTTAAAAAACTTAAAGAAACTGTATTTTTTAATTAAAAGCTTTTCAACGGAGTTTTTTTTTACTCATTAAAACTAAATAAATAACCTTTGAAATCAGGAAAAATTTTTAGTTTTTTATTTAAAAACTTAAAGAATTTTGATTTTCAAAACTAAAACCTTCTGAACATAATTTTTTAACGTAAATTTGTTTTCAAAATACATTTTACATTAACAGTTTTAAGAAATTCCAAATCTCTGACACTTAAAAACTAATGTTGCTTAGGAATATCCCTAACAAATTTCAAAACTTCAGTCATTGACCTCAATTTGCTATGTGCTAAAGATCAAGTTTTTTTTTATAAGAAATACTTGCTGTTCCCTTTTATTTATGATCAAAACATACACTTAAATTGTTTTTATTTACATACCTAGTTTTTTTCCAAAATCTTATAAACAAAAAAAAGCATCAAAACAAGTTAAAAAAACGCTACAATTAAAATTCCATACAAAATAATAACAACAAATAAAATGTAAACAAATAAGCCAGCAAAACAAATAACACAAAAAATAACGGTACTAAAAATTTCAATGAGCAAAAGAATCCAATCGAAAAAAAAATAAACAAATAGAAGATGTACTTTTTTACACTCTCTTTTTCAATACAAAGAAAACATACATACATAAATCTCTTAATAAAAAAACGTATGTGCACTTGTTTTGCTAAGTGCAGTAAATCGTTAAAGGTGAAAAACAAAGGAAGAGAAACATTTAATAGGGAGTATTGGCATAAGAAGAGCATAGTCTCATTAAATTATATGTAAACAAAACGTAGTAAAATGCAAAAGACAACAACAATTCATTGCATAAATGAATTTAGGGTATATGAGTAAAAATGTTTGTGTATTTAAATTTGCGCGCGTTTTATATATATTTAGTATATGGAACACAATGAGTAATGAAACATTTCTGCACTTACTCTCTTCATACAAAATAAAATATTACTCTTCGTTTTCTTTTGTTGGAAAACGAATCGTTGTTGTTCGTATAGTTTAATTTTTGTGTGTTGATAAAAACAACACAACTTCTTGTGTGTTTTTAATAATTTGAAAATGACAGTTTATTTTTAAACTTGGTGCGCTTCACACGTTGTAGACGGGCAATAATAAGTAAAACTAAATATTGCATTG
This sequence comes from Protophormia terraenovae, assembly GCA_951394005.1. Lineage (NCBI taxonomy): Eukaryota > Metazoa > Arthropoda > Insecta > Diptera > Calliphoridae > Protophormia > Protophormia terraenovae. The sequence continues at coordinate 72,909,962 of OX596075.1, forward strand.
AAGTGAAAAGATTTGTAAAAAAATAAAAAGAAACCAACAACAAAATTTTTAACGCACAAATGCAGTTTATAAAATAAGCCAAGTGACAACAAAATAATATAAACACCATTTTTACAAACAAAAAATATCTTTTTGGATTAAAAAATAAATCATAAGAAAATTTTTTAAAGAAATTAAAAAAAAAAAACTATTAAAAATTAATTTTAATTTATAATGGCTTTTAAAGTGTTTCTATTTTTAACCTGAAAATAAGCTTAAACAGAAACAAAAACTTTGCCACAAAAATTATTACGATTACAAAAAAAATTGTGTGTATGAAAAGGTTAAAGAACCTTAAGATTTTTTTGTTTTATGCAAAAATAACAAAAAAATTCTTTAGTTGATTAATAACAGAGAGCTAAGAACAACAACAAAATTCTCTGTTTTTAAAACATAAACAAATAGCCTTAATATAAAAACAAAAACAACAACAACAAGTATTTTAACAAATACTCAAGTGAATATTGTGAAATTGAAATAAAAACAACAAGAACAACAAGCTGTGAGAAAAGCAAAAAAAGGATTACCATTTTATTGTTTTTATTTTTCGTGGTGTGTGTGTGTGTAACTGGATTATTTCCTGTTTCCCCTCCCTCATCAACGAAATTCGTTATATTTTATTTTTTAATTTCATCATTTTTTATCAAAAGGCCTCCTCATGAAATGTAAAAGTTGGTCTAATAAAATCAACAACTTTGTTGTGCGCCGATTAAAGTCCATTAAGGTAAATAAAAATAAAAAATAACATATTTAAATTATTTATTTGTTTGTGTTTATATTTGTTTCTTTTTTTTAAGAATCCAAAAAAATATAAAATTTTTGATATTTTGCATTTCTTATTTTAAAAAATATTTTGTTGAGCTTTTTAGGGCAAATTTCGCAATTTAAAATTATTTATAAAGACCAAATATTTTAGAGGAAAATTTTTAAATAAAATATAAATACTTCAAAAATAGTAGCAAAATTTGGTGTTCTTAAATTCCCATTTTTTATTTTTTAAAATTAAAATTTTCTTTTAAATAAATACATTTAAGAAATAAAGCAATTTTTTAAGAAATAGAATGTTTAATAATAAAAAAATAAATTGCTGAAAATCGTATAATTCAAAATTTCCTTATTTTTTTTTAATTAGTTAAAGTGTAAGACAAAATTTTTAATTAATTTTTAATGTGAAAATTATATTTTTACTGAAAAACTTTTGATGGTGTAAAAAGTTCGTGTAAAATTTAAAATAAGATTTTGTTTGTAATTCCTTAAATTTTTCGAGATTAAAACTTTTTAATCTATTGAAAAATTTCTTTTCTATTATTTTTTACTGGATTTAAAATTTTTAATACTAAAATTTTAATAACTGCTTATTATTATTATTTTTTGAAAAATAAACATTTTAAATTAAATTAAAAATATCAGATATTTTGCTCTATTTCTGTTTTAAATTAATTTTTTATTATTATTTTTTTTTATAAAAATAAATTTTATATAAATTATTAGGGGTTTTCTTGCAATCAAATAAATGCCTCGTATAGCTCATAAAGTGTATAAATATATAAGCTCGTAAATAATTTGTCAAACTTTGTTTGAAAAATTATTTACACAATTAATAAATATTTACGCTTCATTTTCAAAGCGTAAAAACGACTTTGTAAACTTTTATTTTGTTAAATCAATTTTGAAAACAAACAATTTTATTATTGAATTTCTGGATGTTCAAAACAAAAATAAATAAGAAACAAATCATTAAAAATTTGGATACATATTCTATTTGGCGAAATTAATCAAGCAAAAACAATATATGCAAGTAATTTACAAGGGGTGTTCATGTAACACCTGAGTAAATAGTATAAATTTACAAATTGTTTAAATATATTCGTTTGAATGAAAACCCTTATTAAATTAATTTAATTGTGTATTTTTTTGATTTATAAACTTTTTAAGACAATAAAATAATTTATTTTATTGGAAGAATAGAAACATTGTTTTATATATCGATAAAAAAAAAAAATCAAAAATTTATTGTTATTTTTAAAGGGCTTTTTTATTATTATTTTTTACTGAATATTTTATAATAAATTTAATTTTTATTGTTTTGAGACAAGAAATTCTCAAAATAATATTAAAAAAAAATATTTTTAAACTATTAAGTAAAAGATTTGTATAAAATTTTTTATGAATAAAATTAAAAATACGAAGACAAGTCGAAATGCAAAAAAGTCAGAATAAATGTTAAAAAAAAATAATAATAATTTTTATATTTAATAAATATTTATTAAATTTTAAAAATTATAATAAAAGAAAGTTCATTGAAATTATATTTTTAAATGTAAAATTTTAATTTAATTTGTAGAATACTTCAATTTAGAGTAATTTATTTAATTCTAATTTATTAAATTATAAAAATGTTTGAAATTATTTTAGATTTATAATTTACAGTGGTGGCCACGAATTTAAGACACGACATGTAACGAACTAAGTTGTGATAATTATTACAACCGTGCAATATAAAATTAGATTTTGTTAATTTTTCAGTGTACCCTGTAATGTTAAGATCAATTACCGTTATTTGGTTTTGTTTGTGTATACATTTTGTTGCTGTTTTTATTATATTTTCGTAAAAACGTGCTTTTGAAGCTGGTCACGAATTTAAAACATATAAGAAATATTTGGTTTTTAAGTGATTTTTTGGTGTTTTTTGAAGCTAAAAGGTAAGTAATGAATGTTTTATTCCATTTAATGTTAGAATACATCAAAATATTTAGTTAGAAATGGCCAGAGGTACTTGGAGTTCGGATGCCGAGCGAAAATTGATCCAACAAATGAATACTGATGGAAAAACAGTAATGGAAATTTCCAAGCTACTAAAATGTTCCAGATCCAAGATTTACAATGCACTGGAACACATCAAGCAACATGGCACTACCAAAAATGTCAAACAGCACCCTAGAGCCCGAAAAACTACACCCAGGGAGGATAGCTTAATTTATAAATCAGCTGCTAAAGATCCTTTCAAGAGCTCAAGTAAAATTAAAAATGAGATTTCATCGGATTTTGGTATTAATATATCGTCCAGGACAATAAGAAGACGTCTGAATGAGAAGAACTTACGTGGGTGTATTGCACAACGTAAACCACTTGTGTCAAAAAAAATATTAAATCCCGACTAGCGTTTTCAAGAGAAAATCTCAATAAGCCGATGACATTTTGGAAAAATATACTTTGGAGCGACGAGTCGAAGTTTTGTCGCTTTGGTTCTGATGGAAAACAGTACGTATGGCGTCCTCCAAACCTGGAGCATCACCCAAAGTACACCCTTAAAACGGTTAAGCATGGTGGTGGAAATGTCATGGTGTGGGCAGCATTTTCCTGGCATGGTGTAGGTCCCATTCAGAAGATTATCAATAAAATGGACCAGCATATTTACAAAAACATACTGACAAGCATCATGATACCATTCGCTGAAGACAACATGCCTCTAATGTGGAAATTTATGCATGATAATGACCCTAAGCACACTTCACGCCTAGTGAAGAGTTGCTTAGAGGAAAATAATATCACAGTTCTGAAATGGCCAGCTCAATCCCCGGATCTCAATCCAATTGAGAACTTGTGGAATGATGTTGAGGAGCATGTACGAGCAGTAAAGCCAAAAAATTTGACTGATTTATGGGAAGAAATTCAAAAGGCTTGGTATGCCATTCCAAAGGAGCGCTGTATGGCCTTAGTTGAAAGTTTACCCAGGAGATGCGCTGCTGTGATTCAAAATAAAGGATTTCCCACCAAATACTAATATTGTTTTATGAAGCTGAGCTTTACTTTTGTGAATTAACTTTTATTTTGCCTATGTCCTAAATTCATGACCAGGCTTAAACTTGTATTAATCTGTATAATATGTAAATAAAAATTGGAAACTAAATATAGGTAACAAACTATTGTTGATTTTTTTTCATAACATTACTAGGATCTTTAAAAAATAACATGGATCTAAAATTTGTTCGATAAGATGTAAAAATTATCAGAAATATATAAGTGAAATGTCGTGTCTTAAATTCGTGGCCACCACTGTATTAAAAAACATTTTTTTTTTTTATTTATTTTTTTTTTTTTTTTGTGGAATTATTTTTTATTTTATTTTTTAATCAATTTTTAATTTTTTAATCATTTAAACGAATCCAACTATTATCTTTATTTTACGTTAATTTAAAAAACTCCAATTCCATTGGAATGCATTAAAATATTTCCAAAATAATGGAAAAAAAAAATAAAATAGAGAGAAAACTACTTGTAACCTTAAGTGGAACTTAAGAGAAATTAAAAACATAAAACATAACCTTTTTTAAGAGAATTTAAAACATAAAAATATTGATTTTTTTCTTCTTCTGCTAAATAAGACAAAACTTTGTTTTGTAAACAAACAGAATAAGTAAAGAAACTAAGAAAACAAATATAGAAAAAACAATTACTTTATTTTTCTGCTGACTTAAGCAACAAGGAAGCGTAATATTAAACCCCCTTGTTTTGAAAAAAGAAAACAATAACAAAACATGTAGAAATGGGGAAAAACAAAAATAGAGGCCAATTAAATAAAAACAATACAATAAAATAGACACAACAGAAATAACAACAACAAAAAAACCCAACAACCTCAACTATACAGCTAGACATACAGACAGTTAAATTGTATGGAAACGAGTACACAAACGAATAATAAACAAGACGAAAAAATTAAAACAAGAAAAAAAAAAACACAGACAATTTACTAACACATACATACGTAGATAGTAGTATTAAATAACACTAGATGTGCAAAAATATAAAAATAAAAACAAACTAAACTAAAAAGAAACAAAACAGAAAAAATAACGATATTAAACGAATAATACAAGAACAAATGTTATATAGTAAATACAAAATAAACAGAGAAACGTTAAGTGAAAAACAATATAGAGAACAATTTAGGATGAGGAGTTGCCAGAAAACTTTTTATAGTTAATATATTTAGATAAAATATATATTTTTAATGAAATTTAAAACTTAGACTTAAGATTCCATTTGTCTAGGTATAAAAAACGATAAATCTGGTAGCTTTACTTTTGGTTTTTTACACGAATTCAATAAAGAGCAAGAGGAAAAATTTGTTGTTGTTTTGTTTTAGGGGTGATAAACAGTTTAATTTAATATACAATCAAACATACTAACATATTTATGTATGTTTGGATATGTATATAAATATATGTTTTGCAAAACAAAAACATAAACAAATTCATATTGTTTACTAATGGAGAGCAAAGAAGAAGAAAAAAGTGCGTAATTAAACCATTAAATTTGATTTCTAGAAATTGTATTTAATAAATTAATTAAAAACAAATTGTTGATATGTTCGGTATTTATTAAATTGTTTATTTTATCAAATAAAAATTGTTCATTATATGAATAAATTTCACTGCAATTTTTACAAAAAATAAATAACCAAGAGCAAAATTAAAAAAAAGCCAACAAAGTGAAAGGTGTTTTTATTTGTATTTGTGTTTTTTTTTTTTAATATTTTATTTTCTTTTATAATACAAACAATAAAAATATGTTAGATTTTTGTGGTAAACAAAAAGTTTTCTATTTTTATTATTTATAATTTAAATTGTATAAAAAATAAAATATATTACACTGAAAGAAAAAATTAGATTAATTTAAAAAATTATATAAAACTGTTTTATTATAAAAAATAACACAAGCCAATTTGTTTGTTATGTGTGTGTTTTTTTTTTAATTTTATATTGATTTTCAAAGTAAAATGACAATGACTTCAATTAAAAAAAAAAAAAAACTTTGTTTACGTTTTTAAAATTTTGTTTTTATAAAAAATACACACATATTAATGAATATAATTTATATAACTTTACAAATATTCAATTGTAAATAAATTAAAATTATGAAATAAATTCTAAATTAATATTTTATTAAAATATAAATTATTTATATAAAAACGTAATGTTTTTTGGTTTCAAAAAGCTTTTTTTAAATTAGTTCATAGCAAAGTATGTGCAAAAAGCTTTTTTTGTAACTAATCAAATCTTTTCTTTTTATTTCTTTTTATTTCTTTTTATTTTTTTTAAGAAAAGATCATGATTTTCTAAAAACAAGAAAAAAATTCATTCATTCATTACAACTTGAAATGAAAACGAATTAAACAAGTAATAAACAACAATAAAAAATGATTGATTAACTTTGTGTTTTTGTAAAGATAATAATTGGGTTTTAAGTTCCCACCTCTTATTTTGTTTTTGTACTTTTTTATATTAAATAAATATCCATTGTAGTTTATGTATTTCTTTTGCCTCTGCACCCCCTCCCCATTCTTTATTTTAAGTATTAATGTTTCTCTTGGTCTTTTTGAGGGCAGCCTCGACTCTCCTTTCTAAATATTTAAAAAAAAATATTGTCGTTTTTTTATGATTTTCTTCATTACCATTTTTTTTATTGTATTGTATAGTTTTTTTTTTTTTTTTGATGTGTTGTCTGTGGATTCTACAGTGTAGAATGATACCGTAAAGTAAGATGCTTTTATAAAGGTTTGTTTTTGTTATTGTTTTCGTTTTATACATGAACATAAAATGTTATGGCTATGCTCTACTCTTGCTTGCTGTCGTCCCCTTGAGAAACAAAACAATGAAAACAATAACAATAACAACACATAACTATTAAAGCGCCACACACAGTTATTTTTAAAACAACAACTATCTGTATTGAATATATTTTTTTATATATACAATAGCTCCCAATTTAAGTAATGCTCCCGCTCTCATAAATGTTTAACTTTTAAGCTCTTGTATTTTTTTTTTTTTTTTTATTTAGTGCACACAGTAAAAAAATAACAATTTGGCGTTTTTTGTAAATGTTAGTTTTAGAAAAAATTAAAAAAAAAAAATATATATATATATATATTTAAAAATTTAATTCTAAGTACTTAATTTAAATTTAGTAACATAATTTATTAATAAATATTTACTGTTATATATGTATTCGAATATATTAAAAAATTTACGCGATTGTTTTTCGTTGAAAAAAACTGGCATCACTGAAATCACAGAAGAGTGTATTTACGAGAGCAAGAAACTGTTATTTGTAAATGTTTTGTTTGTATTGGTGTTATACAATGGGGCTTATTTTGTGGATGTACGTTTGCTTCTTTTTTTATTTTTATAGAGGGGGGAGCGCATATTTTTCTCATAATAAATTTTGTATGCTATATTATGTGTTATCAGCTATACAAATTTCGGTATAGCTGCTATATTACAATAAATGTATTTGTGAGTACATATATAGATTCGTTTGTATATGTATATACACACAGGTCGTCATCGTCAAAGTCGGTGTATATACATTCATTCTTGATTAGTTTTTTGTGGCGCTTACATTGAAAAAACGGCATATTATAACAAGAAAAAATTAAAAATAAAAAAGAACTTAAATTTAATTATACATTTAACAAAAATTATACCTTTAATTTATAAATTAATTAAATATAAAAAGAAATTATGGTGTTCATTATAGTAAAATTATAAAAATAGAAAAATTTTTTTTTTTGTTTTATGTTGTGAAAAAGTAGAAGAAAAAATATGTGATATTTAAAGAAATTATTAAAAAGTTATTAAAAGAAAAAGTATAACTAGCAACCACCATTTGTGTTTATTATTATTTAATTTAAAATAATATAATGTAATTTAAAATAAATTTTCTAGAAAAATAAAGAAAAATTCCTTTGAAAAATTGTTATTTGAGATTAAAAGTGTATAAGTGAAAATCTAAATATTTTGATAATAAAGGAAAATTCCTTCAAAATAATTTGAAGCAGAAAAAAAAAAAAAAAACCCGAACCGAAGGCACCTAAAAAAACCGATTATAAGTGTTATTTAACAAGAGATTTTGTTGAGCAGCAACATTAGTAAAGCGCCCCATTTTTAATGAGAACAAAAAACAACAGAGAGCTTTATTAGACTAGACATAGAGAGAGTACCAGAATAACAACTACATACATGTAAACAAAATAATAGATAAAATACAACAGCTATAAAAATAAGAAGAAGAACAGCTAAAAAAAATTCTGGTATATAAAGAAAGGCCAAGAAGAAAATATAATAGGGGCTCCAATTACTATAAATTCAACAACAATTTTTTAATAATATTTTGACGCAATGCAGTTTTGGGTTTTTAATAAAAAACATAAAAATACAACAAATAGCGAAATTCTAAAACTATTATAAGATAAATATTAGTAAATTCATTGCTCTTTAAACAAAACCCAACCAAACAACTCTCTATTATAAAATATTTTTTTTATAACCTTGAGCAATAGAAAAAAAATTTATAAAAACTATACTACAATAATAACAACCACAAGAATATGTGAGAGCAAAATTTTATTAGTTAACGAAAACAAAATTTCATTCATAAAAAATTACTAAAATAAATAAGAAAAAATATACTTTATAATAAATTAAAAAATCAAAAATAATTAAAGAAACCTAGCAAAAATTTGTTAAAATTTTTTTTAAATAGAAAAATAAAATAAAATTTAATAAAAATAAAGAAATAAATTATTTCCAATTAAATTTCTCTTGAAAATTGGTGTTTTTCTTAATTGTAATTAAAAGTTTTTGTGTATGTTTCAACTCCTTGTTTTCTTTACAAAATATATAAAATCAAAAAATAAAGCTAAGAAAAAAAAAAAAAAAAATCAACTATAATAATAACAAATGAATAGAAATAAATAAATATTAATATGCACTGCAACATCAAAAGAAAAATAAATAAATTAATGAAATGTATACCTCTTCTTTAAGTGCAAAAGAAAGAAAAAAAAAACACAAAAAAAGCTTTAACAACAAGCAGAAATATCAAATTATAACAACAGCAAAAATAATCAAAAATTAATTCGCGTGTTAACCATAAAAAAAATAAATAAAAATAAAAAGCAAAACAATAATCAGACAACAAATATATTTTATTTGCACTGTTAAATTTGTATATAAATGTGTAATTGTGTGTATATACTTGATTTAAAGTAAATGTGTGTATGTTGTGTCTGAGTTTAAAGAAAAAAAAAACAAAAATTATAACAACTTGATTGCATTGTCATAGTTAGTTGTTGTAAAAATCATAAATACATTTTTTTATTTAAACATAAATCTCTTGCTCTCGCTCTTCCTTTGTATAACAAAGCTAATTCAAAACAAAAACCTAAAAAAAAAATAAATAAAATTTTTATGAAAATCCAAATATTAAATGGGAAAATTACAATTTTTAGAGGTATTAAATTAATTTAAGTTATAAAATATTTTAGATTTAATAAAATTTAAACGATTTTTTTATTATTATTTTTAGTGATATTAATTAACCCCTGTTTTTATAAAACGAACGAAAAATTCGTTACGTCAAAATGTAAGGAAAACAACAAATAAATTTCAAATTTATTTGTTGTTTTCAATATAAATTGTCGAAACGAATTTTTCGTTCGTTTTATAAAAACAGGGGGTTAATGTTAATAAATTTTAAAGGGTTAATTTATAAAAACAAATTCTAACTTTAAAAAACAATAATCTATTTTTTTTTTTTTTTTTTTTCAAAATTTATGAACAATTTTATATAAATTTTTTATTTCATGCAGATTTTTATTGCTAAATATTTTTGTCCCAATTTTATTTAATTTTTAAACAATTTACGTAAAAGAAATACAAAGTATAATATATTTTTTTATTATTTTCTATATAAATATTTAGTTAGTATATCAATAATATATTTTGTAATTAAATATAAACAAAAATTTTTTTAATATACTAAGGAAAATGTTTGTATTTTATTTACTGACGTCTATAACTGTCTAGACACATATTTTTTAAATAAATATCATTTAAAATTAAAATTGTCATGTTTGAGAGAACACACTTTATTTTTTCTTTTTTTAATTGTTACTGTTGTTGTTCTCGTGACGATATACTTTTTTTGTATTTTTGTTGAAATGTTTGCTATAAAATATTTAAACTTTTTAGAATTTATTTTTTTTTTTTTTTTATATATAAAAATTAAAATATATATTTAAATTGTTTTATTTATGTTTTGTTTAGATATTTAAATACAAAATATTCATATAATTGAGGGTGGTTTTAAATATTTAAAATTTGAAAATTTTTTAAGAAAAATATAAACAATATTTGTTAACAGGGTAACCAAAAATATTCAAAATCATAATTTTCTTGGGCATTGATTTGTTATAAGCATATTTTTGAATATTTGATGTTTAGCAGCATAGTTTTGTATATTTTGTGCTTAGTATCACATTTTGTTATATTTTCATAGAAAATCCTTATTTTAGAGAGTATTCTACGAATTTTATTGAAATATTTTTGCATATTTTATACTTTATACTTAATAATTTTGCATTATTACTCTAAAGAGCATATTTTACACTTAAGTGAAAAATTTTGCATATTTGTACCCACTAGAAGAAGTTTTTATAAAATTTTCCATTAGTAAAAATATCTTTTAACCTTTACATAAGTTTTTCAAATTCCATAATAATGTTCATCTTAATAATTAATGAAAATTTTGTAAATCTCTGATTCCAATGTATCACTTTAGAATGTTTTTGAGTGCAAAACGAAAATGTTTTTTTTTTTTTTTTTTTTTTTTTTTTTTTTCAATTGCTAATAAATATCAAGTTATTTTTATTATGAAAAGCAGATAATTTAAAATTTAGTCAGCAAAAATAATAATTTAAGATCATATTCTCTAATTTTAAGGGCATATTTACCGATTTTAAGAGCACATATATAATTTTTTTTGTTGCCCTGTTTATTAATATATATATATATATAATTAATACAGTGTTTATTTTGTTGGAATTTTATCTAGAAAAAATTTGTTTATATAAATTTTGTTGAATTATTGCAACACGATTATTTGAATAATATTTTAACTGACCAAAATTTAAAAAATTTTTTATTGAATAGTTAAAGAACTAGTGCTTAAGGACTAATTATGTATTACTTCTACATCACTTTTCTGAATAAATACTTGGTACTCAAGTGACTTATAAGAAATAGCTCGTTAAGAGAAATCCCATAGGTTGTCTACTGGTTAAGTAACACTGTCATAGAACTAGTTCTGAGGGTGAAAATTTCAAATAAGTCGTTGGTCTCAGAATTAATAATTTTTTTCCCAAACAAATTAGAATTTCAATTAAGTTTTTTTTTTACAATTTTATTAATACCCAGCAAAAAAAGTTAGTTTTCTTAACAAAAACACAATTTTTTGGTGATTTTTTGGAGTTCAATCAAATGAAAAAAAATCGGAAGCGTCAAATATGATACTTAAAATTAAAATAGTTATATTTTTATAAACATCGAAATCTATTAGAGATTGAAAGTTAAAAAATGCATGTTTGTGCATATTTTTTACACATTAATATACAAGAATGCATAAATTCGTTGGTTTTTATATACATATTCATGCTATTTTTGCATATTTCTTTGCATATTATACCATTTTTTGGGCTTTTCAAGCGCATATTTCAATTAATTTTGTGCATATAAAAACTTGCCCTGGTGATGACATCAGAGGCAACTACTTACCCTATACATTACTTAGATATCATTACCATAACTAATTACTTCCAAGCTGTTAAATAGGGCATTGATTTTAAAACATTACTGAAGTCATGATTAGTAATAACAATAAGAACTAGTTGCATTTTAGGTTATAAATAAGTAATGAAATGCCTTTCATTTATATTTACCTTCTTCAAATATATGAATTGGTAACTGTATTATACAAATCAATAAAAATTAATATTTTCAAAAATCTGATCATAAATAATTATTTACATTCAGGCTATAAATAATTAGTTACTAAACATCTTCTATGTAATGCAGACAGTATGTTGTAGTTATTACAAAGTAACTACATCCGTAACTACATGTCATTACCAAGAATTTATTAAAATTTAGAATTTATTTCAAGAAAAAAAAAATACATTAATTGCAATTCATAGCAAAAGGCGTCAGTTTGCCAGTCACAGCTAATGATCAGGGTGATAATCAACATAAAATAATAATAAAAAATGCCAAGAAAATAATACTAAATAAATGCATTATAAGAAGCCAAAATCTAAAAGGTGCAAGTGGCGTCAAAAAGCCTCTGTGCCAGATTTGTTGTTATTTTTCTTCATTCATTCATTTAGTCAACAACCAACCAACCAGCCAGCAAGACAGTCAGATATCTAACCAGCCAAGCAAACCATAAACACAGCCACAAAATCATATGTTAGTTTGTATGTTTGCAGTTGAAACTGCCGGCAGCCTGGCTGTCTAAAGACTGACTGACTGTATGAGTGCCTTCCCTGCTTACTTTTTAAGACAATGATTCTAATGTTTGTTGATACCACCACAGACCTTAACTTTTTTCTTGTGCTAATATCTATTTTATATTTATGCAATTGCATTAAATTAGCTAAAAATAAAGAAAATTTAGGAAAAAAAACAAAACACCCACCTTTAAATCCAATAAGAAGAAATTAAAATAAAATAAAAATGGTCAGGAAATGATTGTGTGCTGAACTTTGTTATGGGCCAAAATTATTGGAGGAGTAAAAATCATTTTGAAGTTTGTATATTTTTGCTATAAAAGCTGTTAAGGAAATTATTTTATTATTGTTTTTTTTTTTTATATAACAACATGCAATATATTTTTCGCTGCATGCAATATAAAATTCATTTTAAAAATATTTAAATTAAATCAAAACGTTTTTTTTTTATTATGAAAAAAGAGAAAATTTATACAAATTTACAACATTTTTTAAGAGAAATTATAACATGCTAAAAAGAAAAATTTGTGATATTATTAAGATGTTTGGTAAAAAAATATATACTAAAGCTTGCACATTTAAGAACTGTGCATGAAAAATTTAGTGCACACAATTCAGTTAATAAAAATTAAACCAGTGGTTTAATCTGTTTGAAATATTGATTGTGTTAAAGGCCTTTATTGTATTAAAGTTTTAAATTTTAAAATAAAAATACATTTTTATTCGTTTTTAGTAAATTAAATATCATAACGAAATATCTTTGTAGAGTTTTTGTTAAATATCATTCTAATTTGTATATATTTTAGATTTTAATAAAAATAAAATCTTGTTTTTTTTTTTTTTTTAAATTACTCTTAAAAACATGTGTAAATATTTTTTTGTTTGATATTTAAATATCTAAAAATAAACTTAATCATTTAATCTTATTTTTCTGCTAATAATTTAAACCGATTTGTTTGATTAATATTATGTCAAAGATCTTATATTATTTTCTATATATTTAAATATCACACACGTTTTGGCATTAATTTGAATATGTCAGCTTTTTAATAACACACTTTGCGTAAAATTTATTTCAAGGACTTTAATGTTAGTTTGCCAATATATTTTTTAGATTTTCTATGCTATTTTACGTTTAAATTGTTTTGCAATTTTTTTTTTTTTTTTTTTTTTCATTTATTTGTTAAACATATTAAACATTTCTAAAAAAACTTATTTGTTTATTTGCTAACTGTAAATAAAAAATAAAAAAAAAAACAATACAAAACAGAAAACGTTTTTAAAAATAGCTTTAAGATTTTAAAAATAAAATTATGACAACATTAAAATACATATAAATTCTAAGAAATTCAATTTAAAGATTTATGGGGGAGTTTTGCCAGTTTAGCTACAAAATGCGTACGTATTTGTTATTTGATTTTGAAAATTAAATAAGAAAAATAAAAAATTGAGTGCGTTACTCATTTAAAAAAAGAAAAAATCATATATAAACTTTAACAGGCAAACAGCACACAGTTAAAGTCTAAATAAGTTAAGTAATCAAACTTAAAATCCAAATTTTACGGTAGCATGAGATCATAATTTATTTATTTTCAAAACTATGACACCAGTTAGGAATTTAAACTAATAGATACATACAAAAGCTCTTAAAAATAAAAAAGATCAATAAGATTTTTCTCTAGAATTTTAAAGCAAAAATGTTGCTTTAAGAAGAACCTTTTTTCATTTTAATTAAACCACCTGCCTTTGGTATTTTTAATTAATTTTGAAAGTTTATTAACTTTTGTTTTGTCTTGAAAATGTTTTCAACATTCCATTCTCCTATAAAAAGGTTATTTACTTGCTGCTTACGATTTTTGCTTTAAACTCTTTCTAGTTTAATATAATTTTTAAGTTTATAACTAAAATTTACGTCACTAATGACCTCCAACCATTAACTAGATAATATTAAACAAGAAAAAAAAAATAATATACCGCCGCCGCTGTATAATTTTTTGCTTTATTGATGAGTAAAACAAAGTTAAAGCCAAATTTTTTTTATTTTTCGAAACAACAAAAAACTTTCGATCTTGGTTAACAGACTCGGTGGCTATAAAATTTTGTATTTTAAATTTGTATTGATTAATTTGGTTTATTGTTTATAAATAAATAATTTATTTAAATAATTTTATTGTTTTTTTTATACTTTTACCCCCTTAATATTGTTATTATTTTTTATATATAAACTTTATTTGCTTTAGATTAATTTATTTTTTTTTAGCAATTTGTTTTTGTTAAGATTAGAAATAAATATAAACAAAAAAACTTTATCAAAGTAAACAAAATTACCCCTGATTAAAGTTCATGATTAGTTTTTTTTTTTTTTTTTAACTAAAGTAAACAAAATTTCTAATAATTTGTTCTTTCTCTCTCTCTCTCTCTTTGATTATTTTAGAGTAACGGTCCACAACAGCAGCCCACTAGTTCAAATTGTAACAACACTACAACCAACGCTCAGCAGCAGCAACAATATTTAACAAATTGCTGTAGCAGCACAATGCCAGCAATGCCCAAAGAGAAAGCGACAGCAGTATCATTAACCGAAAATAATTTTAGTGAACTAAAATATAAAGAATTAGCAACATCCGCCGCTGTAGTAGCCGCTACCGCAGCATCAGCAGCGGCTGCAGCTATGGCTACAACTGCCGCCGCTCCTTCGCCAGTTGTTGTTAACTCATCACCCATGTCATCGGGTGGTGGTGGTACAGCAGCCACAATACGTCAGAATAACTCTTCTTCATCACTACATCATACACAGCATCAACAGCAGCGTAATTTATGCGGTTGTGGTAATGCATCAGCAACAGAAGTTACTATGAGATCGAAATATATGACTAATGGTGAGTAACAGAAATTAATCAATTTCTTAGTTTTTAAAATTTGAAGAGTTTATAAAAAAAATTAGCTATTATGATTTCTTGCCTTTGTCTTATTACTTATTCTCTTTTCTTTTAAATTTATTTCCATTTAAGGACATTCATCACCTTTAGCAGCAGCTATGGCTGGTGGACATAATTCCTCCTCCAACATTTCACCCTCCACCTCACCACATCGTTTGTCAACAGCCTCCACAGTTAGCGGTTTTAGTAGTAATAGTGGTAATAGTAGCACCTGTTGTCGTATACGTTATAATCAAAATGGCACAAATAATACAGATTATGCCACTACAACAACAACAATACCGCCACCTTCGTCATATACCTTATCAACTTCCTCTATATCCTCAGCCGCTTCCGCCTCAACAGCAAATAATACCTTAAATCCAAATAGTTCAACACCTCCACCATTGGCCGTAACACCACCAAAGAAATCACCAAAAGATTTTATATTTGGCAAATTTATTGGTGAAGGCAGTTTTAGTAACGTTTATTTGGGTGTCGATATTAATACGAAACGTGAATATGCAAGTAAGTTTAAAAAAATTATTATTATTATTTTTTTTTTAATTATTTAAATGATTTTAAAGTTCCTAGAATTTTAAATTTGGAATTTAAAATAGGGAATTTTTATCTTTTGGCTTTTAATTAATATCAACAATTTAAATTCTTGATTTTTTAAAAATATACAGACGTAATAGATTTTAATTTTTATGACAATATTAATATTAATTTTGTAAAATTTTTTGAATCTGTTAAGTCTGCTGATTTTGTCTTTTTTTTCAAAGACATTTTTAATTACAGTGTAATTTTTGACTGTCTATAAAATATTGCTTAGTTAAAAAAGAATAACACAGCAACACTTAATAAAATGGATTGTCATTAACCCTGAAAATGTCAAAATATAATTTTTGAATTTTTTTTTTATTTTTTTTTTTTTAATTTCCAAGAAGTTGTAAAATAGTTTATAGGTTTTAAGAAGTCATTTAGATTTCGAATTTTCATTTATTTAAATTTCGGCTTCATTAACCCTTTCTCTTTATCTTAGAGATCAAAAAATTTTAAATATATGAAAAATTATATCTTTTCTTTTTAGGAGTTTCTTCTGGTACCTTATTCCTTTTTTAAGACTTATAGGCCTCTAAACTGCATTTAGTTTTTCGAGTCTGTTTTCCAGTGAATTTTTTTTTTGCCAAACCAGAATAACAAAAGTAATTTTTTGAAACTATGAACTTTTAAATTTTTTTTCGAATACTCTTTCTCAATTATTAATTTAAAAATTGAATATTTTAAATTTTTTCTATACAATATAGGTTTTGTTTAATAGGTGCAAATAGTTTTCTCGAGTCAGTTTTAATTTTCGAAATATTTCTCCAAATAAATGTTGAAATAATTTTAATACATTTTACTTTTGCTTACTTCATTTAATAACTATTAAAAACGCTTTATTATCAGTGTAATTAAACTTAAAGACGGGAAATATTATATTACTTTAGTTAACATATTTACAAAAGATTTTAAAACAGTTCAGTTTATTAAAAAAGCAGTTTAGTTTATTTAAAAAGTTATAATTTTGTAACAGAAAAACTTGTAAAATTTCAGTAATTTTTATTACACCATTTTTTTTTACCCTAAAACTTATTACAGGGTTAATAAATAATGTTTTTATGTGTTAAAGAACTTAAATAGTACATTGACAACAATAACTACAAAAAATACTTGTACATTGTACATAAAAAAATGTTTATCGCTTACACGTGTCGTTAAAATTTTGTATTTTTTTTTATTAAGTAGTTATAGCTGTTGTTATTATTGTTATTTTTTCTTATATATTTATTTATATTTTTTTATTTTCTAAATGCCACAGAAGAGAGAAAAAAATACAGTTTATATATATGTGAAAGAAAATAAAAATAATTGTTTATAGTATATGTATATTAAAAATAAAAAAAGAAATATGTACAATTGTTGCGCTGCTGCTGGCTTTTTTAAATAAGTTGTTGACAATTTTTGCTAAATTAACATTTTTACGCTATAACTTTAATTTCAAAATAATTATAATACCTACATAAAGTTTTAGATATGTTACTGTTTTTGTTAAGGTTTTTATAAAAATAGTTATACATTTTTTTAAATGCTTTTTTCTTTAACAGTTAAAACAGGTTGTTTAGGAAATTTGTTAAGAAATTAGTTTTTTATTATAAAAATAAAAACTTTTTCTAAAAATATCTCACAAATAATGAAGAGAAATAAAAAAAGTAACATGAATTTCGAAAATAGAAACGGTAACAACTAAATTGTAAACAATTAAAGTTTTTTTTATTGTTTATATATACATATATAAAAAAAGTAAGCGGAGAAGCGGAAATTATTTTGAGAATGTGGGCCAAGTGGTTTCTATTTTGGTTTATGTATTTAAAAAAGAATTTGCTAGATTTCAGTGTTAAAAACGAAATAATTTAATTTTTTAATTTAACATATTCTAACCTCACTTTCTTAATTTTGCTATAGGCTTTTTTCCTAACAAAATCAAACCACCTGATTTTTATTTTTGATTTTTCTTTAATTTCATTTCATTACCTTGTTGTTTTTTTATATTTTTGTTATTTATCTGTGTGCGGTGACTATCTTTGATTTGTACGTGATTTCTATTAAATATTTCATTTTATAAAAAAAAACTAACAACAACAAATAACAAATAATACATAAAATATGTATAAAAAAATTGGTTTGTTTTGGGCATTTATTCAGGTTGACGTCAGAAAAACACTATACATTTAAAACATTCCTATTGGAAATTCCCAAAAAAAAAAAAAAAAAAAAAACATTAAAAAAAGTTAAATATATAAAAATAAAATTAATTCAATTTTTTTTAAAATGTTAATTTATTTTACTTTTCAATCAAAGTCTTCTAAGAGTAGACACACTACCGGTTTTTTGTTGTTTTTTTTTTTTTTATATTATTATGAATTTTAAATATTACAATGTTGCAAAAATCTTTATTATACATTTTAAAGAAAGATTAGATTGTTTCTCCTGACGATCTTATATATTTTTTTAAATTGTTTTGAAATTCAAAATTAATCCAAAAATACTTTAATTTGTTAATAATAGAAGCTCTTTTTTTTATTGCAAATTGTTGTTGCTGCAAATTATGAAAGTTTGTTTGGTAATTTTTGTTTTTTGCTTAAGAATTTTGTACTAAATAATCTACATGGTCGTTTGATTTTAGTGGCGCCAACGGTTTAATATAACGCCTCTTCATTTTTATTTATTTTTTCTTCTTGTTTTGTATATGTTTTTCATGTTACCCCCTTGTATTAAATCTTTTAATCTGAAAATAAATGTTTTTGTTTTTATGAAAAACAAATATGTTTTGATTTCATAAAACAAAAAATTTTTTTTTTTTTTATTAATAAATTCTAAAAAAAGTTCTTGAAATATTTTTCATAATTTTTGTAGAGATTATCTAAAATTTAAGAAAAACAATTTTAAAACATGTTTTATTAAAAGGAATAATTGAAAAATTCTATTCTTTTAAATACAAATAAAATTTTGAAGTTAATAAATTTTGGGATTTAGCTAACATACATAATAAAATTTTATGTTTTCTTAAAAATTATTTAAATAAATTTTCAAAGATATTCTAAGAGGGTGGTTGCTTTTAATTTTTGTTTTCAAATATAAATTTTCTTAAAATTTTTAAATCTTTCAAATTAAAAATAGTTTTTTCTCCCCTTCGAAAACAAAACTCTTGACAAAATTATATAAAAATAAAATTTTTATTATTATTATTTTTTTTTTTTTTTCTATTAATAAAATTTAAGTGGGTTTCAATACATAAAATATAAAAACAACCAACACTAAACATTGTCATCACCCTCGTGGTTGTAATTTCTTTCATTCCCTGCTAATGCTCGACTAAAAATGAGTGCGTGTTAAATGCAATTCTTGGAAATAAACTCTTCAAATTTCTTTTAAAAAATATATCAATGTATGCATTTCCTATTTTTTTTTTCTTATAGACTTAAGATAAATTTTAACAGCTGCAGATAGATTTTCATATAAGTTATTTACAAAAGATAAACATAAATGCAACATGTAATTTACAACAACAATAATAATATTAATAGAGTATAACAACAACTGCTGTGAGGAAAAGGTGTCATCATCATTATCATCTGCTTCCACTTTTTGTTTGTCTAAATGTTTAAAAGAAAAAAATATGTATTGTATTAAAGAAAGCGTTTCAAAATGTTTACATTTTAATCCTAGAGGCTCAATTAGTTAAGGGTTTTCTAAACCCGGGGAACAAAATTTATTAACTGATGCTTTTATTAGATGTTTTGTTTTTGTATTTAAAGAATATTGTTGAAAACAGGTAAACAGATTTCTTTTTAAACATTTACGCTTAAGTAAATTATTTTCTTTTTCTAAAAAAAAACAGCTGCATAAATAAACAACTTAAAGAAAATATCAATTAGTTTAATGAAATGTGTAATAAATTTGGAAAATTATTTACTTTATTTATATTTATTTAAAACTACTTAATGAAGGGTACTAAATACATACACATTTTCTATACAAATAAAAAATATTTCCCGTTTCGTCTCAAAAAATGTACCATAAATGCTGCCAAACAGTGACAATAAGATTAATAATCGATTACAATTTGTTTAAACAAGTTTCGTTCAACTTTTCACTTTAAAATCGCTTATTTCTAAAATTTGTTTTATTTTTAATATCTTATTCTTCTTTGCAAAAAGATCACTTGAAATATTTTAAATAAATATATACTTTCTTTATCTCAAAACTAAAAATACATTTTTATTGATTTCTTCTCCCATAAAAAACGTTTACTTCAAATATTTTTGATAACTAGTTTAAATATATACAATAAATTTTTTTATTTTTTAATATTAACAACTTTTTTCCATTTAAATTTACTGTATGTATTTGAAATTTTGTTTAGTCATTGTTCAACGTCATTTCAATTTTAAAACAAAAAAGTCTTAAAACTAATAATAAATGTATATTTTGCACTATGTACTGTGCCTTGAAATAAAAAAAATTGTATTTGTTTTATATAATTTAAAAATAATTCTTCATAATTTATGATTTAGATAAATTTCAAATAAAAAGGAATTTAAACTATAAGCAAAAAAGTAAATATTTTAAGTTTTAAAATTTTAAGAAATTTTTTAAAACCATAGTTTTTAGTATAGAAATGCTCTTATAATTTGTAAAAGGTTTATGGTATATTTTAAAGGCCTGATTTTATAAAAATAACCAGGTTCATAATACAAACAATTAGGACTTATTTTTTTTTTTCAAATTTAAAATAATTTTTCTAAAAAATTTTTTTTTTTTTTGATAACACCCATAGCGTAATACAAAAACAACAATTGCTTGTATTTTGTTAGTGAAAAACTACTGCACATAATGTCAAAATGGTTTGAACGGAAAATGAGAGAATGAAGGAGAGGAAGAGTAAAAAAAACTCGAAAAAAATTTTGCATATGAATACAAAAACAATTTGACAGTTCCGCGTTAGTTATATACTTCATAATTATACTATGATAACACCTTTAACACCTTTGTTAATATTAAAACAAACTATTTTTTTTTAAATTTTTCAATGTTTTAACAAACTAAAAACTGATCAACACCTCTAGTGTTGATCAGAATGAAACAACAACGATCGTTAAATTTCAATTATTCTTCCACAACCCCCTCCCCCAACATGTTTGTTATAGTTGTAAAAACGAACTGATAAGGTCTTAAACAAAAACAATAATAAGTAAAAATGATCGTCACCAGTCTACAGACTGTATATTTATGAATGGTATGTGTAAACTTTAAAAATTTTATGATACCATTACTATTTTTTTTTTTATAAATTCATTGTTAAATTTGATTTACAACAAAATCCTTAAGAAAAAAGAAGACGAAAAAGAAAATGTAGACCTACAAACAAAAACAACAATCTTAAATAAAAAATAAAAAAAATCTGCCCAGTCATTATGGGCTATAGGCTATAGTAGAGTACATTTCTTTACACTCGAAGCGCTAAGAAAGCAAACAAACAACAAAAAGTTTACATGTTTGTACAATAACAACTACACTGATAAAAATAAAATGGTCATACAACTTGTGAAATACACAACAAAATCATATGATTTTATGATCACAGTTTGTGGAATGACTTGACAGTTTTCTTTTTATATTTACTTTAATTTTAATTTATAATTGTACTCAAAAACAGTTTTATTTAATGAAAAAAAAAAAAAAGATTTAAAGTTTGGTTAAGATTTCTTTTTGGGTTTGTTTACATTTTGTACAGAGTACATAGTATGTTAAAAATTAACGGCGTTTAAAAATAAATGCATTACGGTGTTGCCATATTAAACGTACATTGTTTCTTTATTTATTTTTTTTTATTTTTTTTTTTATTTTTTTTTTTTTATTTTTTTTTTTTTTTAATTAATTTCTTAAATTAAAGGTCTTATTTTGTAAAATGAAACGAAAATTCGTTTCGACAACTTGTACTGAAAACAGTAAATAACTGATTTTATATATATATATATATATATATATATATATATATATATATATATATATATATATATATATATATATATATATATATATATATACAAAATGAGGACAAAAATAATAAAACTAAAACTAAATATACATTTTTTTATTAGCTTTAAACTAAATAAGAATTTAGCATTTTTTAAATAAGATTTTTTTACTTTGTAGTGTAAAACCTTTTTCTCTCTATTTACTATTTTATCCAATTAATTCCACCTAAAACCAAATAAAATTATTTTTAATGTTTTTCCTAAACCATAAAACTTTTTTTCATTTTTATTTTGTTTTAAAACCATAAAAACGCCATTTGTTTACTATATGCGTATTATTGTATATGAATTTCATCATCATTAAAAATATTTACAAAGTAAACAAACGCAAAAATAAACTGAAGACAAAAATAATAATAGATAAAGACAATTAAAATTAAACGTATTGGAAAAAACTACATGCGTATAACTCTTCAAATAAAAGAAAGAGAAATATGAAAAAAAGATGTGTATCGTATATTTTTCTTTTTAGAAAAACAACAAAACAAAAATCAAATATATGAATGAATATTATTTGTATATTGAGAAAATGCCTATATTTTTATTTTTCAAAATAGCAAATCCATAATTATGTATTCATAAACTTTTGTATAAGAAATACAAAAAATATAAAATGAAAAATACAAAACGTTTTGTAATTTTTTTTACTATATCGTTTAATAGATTACAATAAAGGAACTCATATTTTAATTAATGGCTTATTGTAAACTTAGTATTTGTTTAAATCTTAGTTTAGTTATAAAAACTATATTTTCATAAAACCAGCTGCTAATTTTAATACAAGTTCATTGTGGTCATTGTCCTTTTTAACATTAAATCTAAAATACAACAACATCTGCCATTTATTTTTTCACCATTTTTTTACTTTAAAAATACTGTCTGTCTGTTTTTATTGGTAATATAATACATAGTACATATTTGCCAAAATTTAATAAAAACTTTTAAAGTAATATATAATTTTTATTCAAGTCATTCACCTTTAAACTAACCTCGAACCAAAAGGCAGATTAAAAAGATCCTGACAAAAACAAAAAAATTATATTGCAAATGAACTGTTCGTGACTTCCTTTTTTTGATCGTTTCTTTAAAGTTAAATGTCCTTTTTTTTTTTTTTTTTTTGTTAAAATATATGCTTTTGATGAATTCAAAATGCACCTGGTTAAAAGGACACTCATATACACAAAGGTTTATTAAACCTTATTAAGAAATGGCAGATGTTTATTTTTATGTTTTTCTTCAACAAAAACTCTTAAGGATCTTTGTTGAGTCTCTCCCTAACGAAAACGCATAACAAAAACAACAGAAACCTACTATTAAAAAAAATATACTTATTGTACGTATAATATTAATATTATTGTGTAGTAAGGTAGTCTGTTTTGTAAACACGTGCCTTTGACTCTTACTCTAAACAGAGTTTGGACGATTTAAAACATCTGTGGTAGCAGACACTCCTTTCAATCAACATTATTTTGCTTTTTTTTCAGAATATTAATCAGGTTGAGGGAGTCTAAAAGTATGAGTTGATATTTTATTATCACTACTTGTGTTACTCAATACTGAAAACAAAAAATTTAAATATTCATGTAAAGAGTTTGTTGCTGTAATAACTATTTGTGTAGTAAAATTTTATCACTGTTTTTTTATTTTTTTTATTTCGTTGAAATTAAAGCCTAAAAATGTCTTTTATCTGCTATTGCGTGCAGTCTTTTAGGCGCCTTACATAAAAATAATTGAATAGAATTAACCCTTTAAAAGGTTGATCAAAAATATACCTAAAGCTGAAGCTATTAAAATGATTTTGATAATTTTAATTAAATATCTGTTTTTTTGTATCAAATGTAAAAAACTTTAATATTTTTTGTTTGAATTACATTCACTATGTTTGGTCGAAATGGACAACACCAATAATGTGGTAACTTAACTAAATAGTATGGTAGCACTGCCTTTAAAATACCATTGTCAAATGACATTTAAGAGTTGCCATATCAAAAGTACTCAAGCATTTCCTTTAAAAATAAAAAAAAAAAAAACGTTATTTAATAATGAAGTGAATAAAAGGGTTAAGAATTTTCCAAAATGCTAATAGGACTTTAGGGAAATTTCTTTTGACTGACAACAATTTCATTATTGTTATTTTCTTTATATTATTATATAATATCGCGTGTAAAACATTAACATTTTTTTGTTTGTTTTTATTTCAATTATTTTATTTCATAAATGTACAAATATGTGGCATTTTTGTGTATTTATATTAACAGTAATAACATAAATGTCTGACAACAGCAACAATATGTTTTTTTTTTGCTGACTGAACTTTTATTTTTTATTTATTATTTATTTTTTTGCCAACTAAATTGTTGAATAAATAAATGGTGTCTACATGAATATGTATATATAAGTATGGATATTTAGATAACTTTAAGGCGACGCCAAGCCACCACCAACCAGAAATATTGTAATAATAATAGTAGTTATTTAATTGTAAATGTCCTTATACTAAAAGAACCGAGCGTAGGTTTTTTTGGAGCCTTTAGTAGTTTTTCTTTTGTAGCCTACACACACTCCATATTTATGTCTGGTTGCCATTTTTATTACTCTGCATATCATGATTAATGTGATAATGCAGTGTGTTGTATATAGATATTAAAAAAAATATAATGTATTTTATATAATACGATGATTTTTTTCTCAAGGTTTCCTTGTTTACATGTTCCACAAAACAAATCTAAAAAAGAAAATGCAATATATTATTTTTTAATCTTTTTATATGCTTGCAACATACACAAACCACCACTTTATATCACCAACAGTTTTTAATACAAATAAAAAGGCGTTTTTTAGTTTTACGCCATTTGGAAATGTCAAAATTGCAAGAATTTAGTTATTTATTAACTAAAAATCTTAAATAATAATAAAATAGTTATTAAAAGAATCATATAGTTAAACATATTAACGTGGGCTAAGAATTACAGACATTTTCAAAATAAATTAAAATTGTCCCCAAAAATATAATAATTTAAAGTTAAAAATTTGCGCTACTCTCACTTCTAATGGCTTTAATGGAATTAACTAACGATACAGTTTTAGCAAAAGTAGAGAAGTAGAATTTTAGCAAAAGTAGGGAAGTAGAATTTAGGTTTCAATTTACCTAAATAAATTTTATACAGTAAATATTTTTTAAAACTTAGTTTATAATTAATAAGGTTTGTGTCCCCGCTTAAAACTACATATTTTAATGTTTTTAAAACTCATTTGTTTAATATTATTTTTGCGTCTTTGTATTTCAAGCACAACTTTCAACTTTTTGGCGCGTAAAATTCCAACTTGTTTTTGTTATATTTTTTGTTCTTTGTTCAACTCGTTTTCTTGTTTACAATGGCAAATAAATCTGCCAGTTATTGTTCAATTTGAAAAATTCTCATATAAAGTATAAATTCTTGTTTTAGCTTCTTTTTTTATTTGCCAGATTTCAGTGTGCAAAAATAAAAGCAGAGTGGTTTGTAGAACATGTTGCTTGTGTTCAAATATTTTTGATTTAGTTTTTTATTTTTTGTTTTGTTCTTTGTTGTCCGTTTTTTTTTAGGTTTGTGTCAAGTTCAAAAACCTTTTTGGTCGTCGTCTTAAAAAAAATCAAATTCAAACCACCACCCTATTGTTAAGAAACTAAAGAGGAGTAGGAGATGAGCTAAACGCAAGAAAAGTTTCTCATACATGCTTAAAACCCTAGTTAGTCTGTTAGTTATTCTAAAATAGAGGGGAGAAGAGAAACTGGAAGACAGACAGTTAAACAAATGTTTATATAAACCTATAGCCAGCCAGACAAGCCAACCGAAAAAGGACAGACAAAGCAAAACAAAACGGAGATAATACATATAACAAAAACAATATAATGCACTTAATAACACATTGCAGAAATAAAAAATATAATAGGTTTTTTGAACCTTTCATTATTACACGTTTAAAACGTTGAATTGATCATTTTTTAGGAAAATTTTTATATTTATTAATATATTGAAAATATTTTGGAGTATACGATTTTTAAGGATTTTTAACATGAAAAATATAAATAAAATATATATAACTGGTAATATTTACTAAAAAAAAATATGTAATTCAGACAAAAATTTGACGTTTGTTTTGACAAAAAAAATTCTTTTCTAGGCACAGGTGTCATGTTTGTTTTTATTTCGTAATTAGTAATGTCAACAACATATTTGCAAAGCAATTAAAACTTCAACTCCAATTGTTTTAATTGCAGAGAAATTAATTATTTTTTAAAGCCTTAAGATTAATTCTTAACGATTTGTTTAATTTTGGAAAAACTGCAAATTTCTTTTCGTATCTTTAAACACTTTTAAGCAAATTTTCAAACATATTGTTAATGGTTAGTACTAATACTTTTGCTGCAGTTGATGTAAAAAAAAAAATTAACGACCATAAATCGCCCAAGAATGCAGTTAAACAAGTTTATTTAAGACGTTTTTTGTATTTTTATTATATACCTCTTTAACACATACTAACTTCAGAATCATTATTATGTTTTTGTTTTGTTCAACAATAATCGACTCGAAAAAAGGAGGATGCAGCAAAATACAGCATTTCTAATGTTTGTATTTGTTGCATGTTAAGGCTGGTTGTATGATGATGATGGAGATAGCAGATTGTTGTATACAAACAAATTTATTTTTTATTTTTATTACAATTCAATGATGCTGTTGCTGACTGGTTGTTTGCAACAACAGTAAAAAAAAAAAAAAACAAATGAACAAACAACAATAAACCAACCACCAACATTCCTACACAATTGCATACCAAACAAGTCATTGAGCTACAAAAATAAAAAGACGACACTAACAGGCTCCTTACCGGACTAAACTAACAAATGCTATTAAAAAAATAACTTGCAATAAAATAAATTATAATTAATGTTTAGGCAAAAAAAAAAAAAAAAAAAAAAAAAAACATCCAAGAAAAATATCTTGCAACAACACAAGCATAATGCAGTAGCACAGTTATGACAACAATATGGAAAATTTCTTAATTTTTTGATTTTTTTTAAATAAATTTCCTTACATTTTTTAAAATAAAAAAAAATAATAATTTTAAAAATAACTAAAAAATTATTTTAACGAGTTTTTATTAATATTCTAATTCAAACAGTTGGCATCACTATAAAAAAATAAAACCCAAAATAAATTGAAAAAAAAAAAAAAAAAAACAACATATAGAATGCAAAAGAAAAATATACATACAACACTCATATAAACCGTACAATGAATGCTCTTTATTTGTCCGTCTGTCTCACCAACAGTTGCTCGTATTTATTAAAATGGTGGGTTGGTTGATGATGTATTGCTGCTGCTGTAGTCACAATCAAAACAAATATACATATGTACATGCTTACACACAACAGCATCACCTAATGTAAACACCAACAACATTAACTATAATCATGAAGAGCATGAGAGAAAAATAAAAACTGCAATCTAAATATGAGAGTATACATATAATGGGAGGGATGGAGGATGAAAAGGGAGGTGGGAGAAAACCCCAAACCACCAAATGTAGTAGAGTGACATTCCTAAGCACCTTTAGATCTCATAAAGCTTAACATTTTGTTGTTTGCTTGTTTGTTTAAACCAAGTTAGAAATATATCTGTATCTATAAGCATATAAAAACTGCCAGTTAATTTTAGGTGAATGTTTTTAGTTTATATGTATTTGTAAGTGTGCAGTAACCTACAGCTTATTACAAGTTTTTTTTTGTGTTATTGTTGCTATTTACTAAACTAAACACACAAGGTCGTTGGTTTCAAAACAAAACAAGCAAAAAAAAAAAAAAAAGAAAAACGAAATAGAAAAATAACTAATAACAATAAAAAAAAACGACAACAGAAACAATTTTATAAGAAAATTATAACATCAAGTTTTGTTGTTAATTTTATTGTTACTGAAATTGTTTGTATGAAAGGCCGTAATATAATTTTATAAAAATAATTTAAAAAATTTAAAATTATTTAATTTTTTAAAAATTAAATAAGACTCAAAAATATTTTATTATGTCAAGTCTATACTAGACGAATTTATATCAAGACAAACGTCAAAATTTTATCAGAATTAAAATTTACCTAGTGTAGACTGAATTTGCAACGTTCAGACAAAGTTGTCAGAGTTCGAATGCTGACAACTTTGTCTTGACGTTATTAAGACATACGTAATATGAACGTATCTAGTATAGATATGTGATAGTATGTTAAATCTTAATAAGAAAGATTTTTATATATGTAAAAATAGTTTTTTTTTTTATTATTATTAATTTTTCTATAAAATATTTCACAGTGAAAATTTTCAATTTCTTTTATTTTGGCTTTTTTTTAAGTTAACATTTCTCTTTAGTTTAGGTTTGTGTTTTAGCTAATTTAAAGCATTTTTTGGTGGAATTTGTTTAAACTTTAAATTTTTACATTAATCATACCTTTTTATTTTTTTTAATTATATATATAAATTATATTATTATTTATTATTTTAATATATTTCTTAAATTAAAAATAAAAAATAGTTTTTAGGAAACTTTTTTTAAACCTTAAATACAAAATATACCAATAATAAAAAATATAATACGATCCAGAATATCTATCAAATCAAATATATATATATATATATATATATATATATATATATATATGTATATTTTTATAATTCGAAAAAATTAGAAAACAACAATTATTCTCCTTCTCCCGCTCTCCTTAATTTTCTTTAAATCTCTTAAATGTTTAAAAATTGTAGCATACTAGAAGGCTTTTTTATTAAAAGCTTTGATGTTCTTTTAGGGTACTATATTAATAATTCGTTTTAGCCTACAAAGACTTTTTCGCCTGGTTTTATTTTAGCAAAATAATATCACACATTTTGTCAAGTGGTTTTATTTGCATTTTTTTTTGCGATAGTAAATATATTTTTGGGGTGTTGTTTTTATAAATTTTATTATAAGTCTGTTTATGTTCAGCTTTTTTTTCTCTCATTGTTTTGTTTTTTTTTTTAAGAAAACTATTTTGGTTACAAACAAATATATATATTTTTTTAAACAACATAGCAACAGTTTATTTCATATTTTTGCACATTATTAATTAGTTTGTTTGTTTCGTATTTTTTTTTTTGTTAAGATTAAGAAAAAATAAATTTTTTTTTTTTAAAGAAATATTCAAGTAAACAAACTGAAGTATTTTTTTTTTTTAATGCATAAATATTTATATAAATGGGTATTTCTAGAAAATTTAATTTTTTTCGAAATCTGCTTTATAGTTTAGTTATAAATTAATTAACTAAGTCTACTTTTAGTCTAAGATATTAAGTCTCTTTTTTGTCATTTCTTAAAAAAACCTGAATTCAGTTTTAAAATTTTCCTTTCTTTTTTTTAGTTTATATTTTTTGAACCAATTTTAAATAATTGTTTTGTTTTTTTATTGTCAATTTAACACTTAATTATTGTTTATTGACAACTTTTTGTTGTTACACGTGCGTTAAAAAAAAAAAAAAAAAAAAAAAAATTTAAACACACGAACTGTTAAACGAAAACATGCCATGATTTTCCATAAAACAATAATAATTAAAAAAAACCTAAATAGTTTTTTAGTTTTGCTAAAGAATTTGAAAAAGTTCAATGACCTTCTTAAGTGTAAAAAACTAAAAACATTTAAAAATAATTCATGAGCAAAAATATATGAATTGTGGCTCGCTTATGTCTAGACTAGTTAAAGGTAATAAAGGGAAGTAAAAAAAAAATTTTAAAATCTTGGAATTTAAATATAGCAATAACTGGTTGTTTTAGAAAAAATACACAATTTTCAATTACTTAAGGCGATTTTAAGTCTAAGACAATTGACAAAATTATATTAGAAAATACTAGAAAATATATTTAAAATATTAAAATTTTAATAATTTTTTTAAATTTTTAAGGATTTTACATGAAATATTTAAACATTTCAAACCTGATAATTAAATAAAATTTATTAAATAAAATTATATATTAACTCAATGACACTTTTTTTGTTGAGTTTAATTGAAACAATAAACTCATTGTCGTAAATTAGAAGAACATTATGAATTTATGATTATTACCTTACCTTAAAATAAATGCTAAAAGGCTGCATTAAAAAAATATGAAACAATAAACTGTTATTACTGTATAAACAAGAAAATTTTAACGTTTTTAAATGGTCACATATAATACATAAATTGTATTTATAAATAAAATGAATTTTAATTTAAATGATCTGACTTAAACAAAAAAGTAGTGCCATAATTTGGTCAATAACTTTCATGCTAACAGTAATTTCTCTTTCTCTTCTTCCCCGCCCTCTCTCCTATTATTTCTTAGTTGTCCAAAATGTCTTTTAGGTTAATTTAAGGCTTGTTTTCGTGTGTAGGTATCTTCATAAAACAATGTCTTATAATTTATTAGAATGTTATTATTAAAAAAAAATTAATATTTTATCTAAGCTTTTGAGTTTATACAACAATAACATTTCTGAGCCTCTCTAAAGTTGGGTTTTAAAAACAAAAAAAAACATTTAACATTTAAAGGTTATTAAACTTTTTTTCTGAAATAAAGATTATATAAAAATAACCTTGAACTTTATTTTAATAGAAATCTAAAATAAATGGAAAAGTTTTTTTTATAAAATTATACATACACATAAATAATTTTTTGGTATTATTTTTGCTTAATTTTGCAGACATTTGTTTTACAAAAACAATTGAATTCAATTTATTTGTATTTGTATGTAAACAATAAATTATTGAACTTTAGCTAAAAATAAATAAAATAATGACTTTTTTTTGTTTTCTTTACTTTATATGTATGTTTATTTTATTTAAACAATAATATAAAAATAGTCTATGGTTTTTAATTACACTTGTTGAAGCTAAAAATAGCTTAAAATTTGCCTTTTTAGCATAATATAAAATATTGTTTTTTTTTCTTTTTTTTTTTTTTTATTTCGAAAATATCTCGATGCCTTAGGCACGCTTTATGAAATTTGAGAAAATAATAAATTGTTTATAAAATATTAAAACTCATTCTTAAATATATTTTTGTTTTTCTTCTTTTTTTTCAGTTAAAGTATGTGAAAAACGCCAAATTTTACGTGAACACAAACAGGAATATATACGCCGTGAACGTGAAGTCATGCATATGTTGACCAATGTTCCTGGTTTTGTTAATCTATCCTGTACGTTCCAGGATTCACGTTCATTATACTTTGTTATGACCTATGCCAAAAATGGTGATCTATTGCCGTATATTAATAAAGTTGGTTCCTTTGATGTTGACTCAACGCGACATTATGCTGCCGAATTAGTATTAGCCTGCGAACAAATGCATCGACGCAATATTGTGCATCGTGATTTGAAACCTGAAAATATTTTACTAGACGAAGATATGCACACTTTAATAGCAGATTTTGGTTCAGTGAAAATCCTTACAGCAGAAGAACGCCAACAGGTGAATGAATTTTTACTATCGGGTGGCATAGATTTGTCGAAAAAGTCACGCTGCCAATCAGGTGGTAGCATTGGTGGTGGTCTGGGTATGAGTGATTATGATGATGATGTTTTGGATAGTCAAAATGAGGAAGATGAAGAAAATGACTCATCAAATTCCTCAAATGATACGGGTAGTGGTGGTGATGAGGTAGATTCACCGCGTGCCAGACGACAACAACCACGTTATCATCGTAAAAGGCGAGGTAGTTTTGTGGGTACTGCCCAATATGTCTCACCGGAAGTTTTGCAAAATTCTCCTATTACCCCAGCAGCTGATTTATGGGCTTTGGGTTGCATAATCTATCAAATGATGTCGGGCTTGCCTCCCTTCCGTGGCGCCAATGATTATGTTATTTTCAAGGAAATCATTGCCTGTAATTTAGATTTTCCTCAAGGTTTCGATAAAGATGCTGAGGATCTAGTCAAAAAGTTATTACAACTTAATCCAGCCGAAAGATTGGGAGCCCAAGACTTAAATGGCCGCTACGAAAGTATACGTTCTCATCCTTTCTTCAAGAACATTGATTTCGATACAGTGCGTCAGCAAACTCCACCACCCATATCACCTTTCCTGCCAGATTTGATTAAAGAAGAGGAGGACTTTAAAATCTGTGACAATTTAGAACCAGGCCTAGATGAAAAACAAATGACCCGTTTGTTGGGTATGGAATTGGGTTGCATAAGTGATGATGATGTTAGCGATAGGAAAAAGACTGTAAACAATAAATTACCTAAAACTGCTACCAGATCCTCTAACTCCTGCTCCTCCAATTCATCCAGCAATTATAGCACACACAAATCTGCCAAGAGTAAGTATTTCTTTTCTTATTATCTTTCTATTATTATTTGTTTATTTTCTTGGGAAAACAAAATCTAACATTTCTTATGTTTGTTTTTCTATGATTTCTTGCAGATAGTTTTGATTTAACGGATGCCGAAAAGCATAAACGTTTGGAATTGCAAAAATCCGACAAATGGCATGCCTTTGCCGAGGGTGAAGTCATTTTAAAAAAAGGTTTCATTAATAAACGTAAAGGCCTATTTGCTCGACGTCGCATGTTTTTGTTATGTACTGGACCTCGTCTCATTTATATTGATCCTGTGCAAATGGTTAAAAAAGGTGAAATACCTTGGAGTCCTGAATTAAGAGCTGAAGCCAAAAATTTCAAAATATTCTTTGTTCATACGGTAAGTTTTTAAATTAATAAGTTTTTCTATTAATAAAATTTAAAGTCTAAAGGATCATATTTATAGTAAAAAAATAAAGATTTATTTTTGTTTGTCTAACTTACGTCATATTTTGTAATACAATACAATGTTTGTCGTCATCATATTACTATCATAAAACTAAAAATTCAATGGTCATCAGCCTGTCTAAAAGAGAGGGAGGTAGGAAATAAGTGGCGTGTGTATTTTTGTATAGGGAACTTTAAAGGAGCTTATTGGTGTGTGGGGGAAGGGGGATGATGTTTTTATTTCTCTTTACACGAGTTATAGTTTTTATTGATTGTTTGCGATTTTGATGAGAGCACGTGTATGCTATTTGTTTTTTTTTTTTTTTTTTTTATAGTTAATTTTTGTTTTACTCTTCTTCTAATTATTTAGTTTATGTATGTATATTAATTTGGAAAACTACGGAAGTATATTTTTATTATTGCCAGTTGCTTGTAGTTGTTGTTGGTATATGGCGTTAAAAGCCAGTGGTCTCTAGAAATATGAATAGTAAATAAAAGTTCAATCAACCATAGTTTGTTTTTACGTAGTTTAGTAGTTTTCTTTTTACTGTTTCGTTATCTCTCTCCTTCATCGCATGTCTTAGTTTTAACTAAATGAATAATTTATAGAAAAACAAGCAAATGAAGGTCATAATGAAATCAAAATATTTATGTATATATCTGTTAAAAATACTCTATAGTTAAAGAAAGATAAATAAAATCCTCTTATAACCTACTACTACACAAACATGTCTACATAAATATACTCGAGAGAATTAAAGAAAAAATGAACAGCAAACAAATTAGATTTATGAATTATTAGTTAGAAACTAAAAATATGTTCCTGATTTTGTTTAATATTTCATTTTATAAAGAAAATAAAATCACACAAGCATAACGAGGTTTAAAGGGCGAAAATGTAACTTTAGGTTTTTAAAGAAAGAATAAGTAATCGTTTTTAAAAAAATTCTGTTAAGTTTATTTTGATTTTTTCGATTCTGTAGAAAACACTTGTGAAAATCTGTAGACATTTGTCAAAATAAACTATGGAAAAGAAAGTTTTTAATGACGATGAGTAAACGATGTGTTTAAAATGTATGATTAAAAAAATCTTCAAATGATCTTATCTCGACTTAAAATATTTTGTCAAAAGCCCACAGATTTGGAAATTCATAAGTGTTTTCTACAGAATAATACATAACACATACATACGAATATTATTTAAATTTTGAATCGACTGATTTCTTTTTTAAAAAATATCTTAAGTTAAGATGATCACATCATCCCGATTAAAAAAAAATTATACTTTGAGATTTCATATAATTTTCTGAGTTACAAAGGTCATTCTGGTTACAAAATGATACTTTGAGATTTCATTTAATTTGTGTTTTAATTGCCTATAGTAATTGTTAGTGTGTTTTATAATTCATTAAGAAAATTATTAAAGAAAAAAATATCTTATCAATGACATTTTTATTTACAAATTTTTATTTTTTCCTTTTCTTTTTTTTTTTTTTTATTGAATATTGTATTAAACATAACATTTAACCTTCAGCGTTGTTTTTTTTTTAATTACTTATTACGGGATGTTTTATTTATTATACGTAAATAAAATTAAGTAAAAATTAAAACAACACAGGCGCCAGTTGGCAAAAAAAAAAATAATAAAGAAAAACAATTGCATTTTAAAATTTAATTGAGATCTCTTATCGCCACCAAAACGTCGCCAAATGTGTTTGTGAACTTTTCGTTCTTGTCTTTTTTTTTAGTTGGTCATGTTTTTTTTTTCTCGTTTGTTTAAAGTTAAACACAATTCATTAAAGGTCTTGTTAGTAAAATGTCTGTTAGTTAGCTTAGAAAGCAACAAATAATTATTATTTTAGAGCAATTTTAAAACCAGACTTTTAAAGGTTTACGGATAGTTTTTAAACTTTTTAGGTCTTAAATGTTTAAGAAATTTATTTTATTTTTAGCTTTCATTTAAATATATTTATTTTGTATTGATTTGTTGTTTGAAAGTTTCTATTTAGCATTTGTTTTTAAATTAATTTTAGAACCTGAATTATTTTATAACTTTCATGTCTTTTTTTTTTCTAATTGAATTTTATTGCTCTCTTAAAAGTATATTTTAAAAATTAGTTCATTATAAATGTTTAAGGAATTTGAATTTATTTCATTTTATTTTTATTATCTGTTCAAAATTTATTATTTCATTTCATTTTTGTTAATTTGTATTTATTTACTTATTGCAATATTATTTTTGGTGTTGTTGTGGTTATTTTAAAGAAACTTGTATATATTGATAGTAAAAATATGGAATATTATTAAATATTATTGTTGCCGTGTTAATGTGTTTTTCTAGAAACTCGTGTCTTGACAAACTACACGTGCAACACATTTATTTCTTTAATTTTTTTTATTTAATTAAATGACCCTGAATTGAAAATAAAATTGCAGTTTTAAAAATACAAATAAACAATTTTAAATAGATAAATAATACAAAAAAAAAAAAAAAAAAAAAAAAATAAATAAATATTAAATAAAAAAGAAAAATAGAAAATATTAGGTTTTAATTTAGATTCGGTATAACGAGGCGGGATGATTATTATAATTTTATGAGATCCTTTAAAAATTAATATTAAAATTTAAACTTTTTTCAAATGCCATTTTTTTTAAATTTCTTATTTATCTTTTATCATTTTAGCCAAATCGTACCTATTATTTGGATGATCCCGAAGGTTTTGGCTTAGAATGGGTGGCAGCTATTGAAAAAATGCACTCGCTTACCTACCGCGATCAAATCAATGCCTCAACGTCAAATAATAATGCAACATCAGCCAATAGAACGACAATTCAAACTACTTCCTGCTCTCCCTCAATAACAAAAACCTCCTCAGCCATATCTGCGTCATCCTCCAATGCATCATCCACATCTCGAACAAATACGCCGCATAAAACATCATCGCTATTGACCAAACCCATAACGTTATTAAAAACAGCTTCAAATTAAAAACCTCATAGCCTCCCCCCCTCTCCAAAAATCGCCCCCCAAAAGGCAACAAAGTCAAAGAAAGGAGCGCGTAAACCAATCATTTTTACAAAATGCAAAACGATAAGCAATGGATGTTAAAACAAACAAACAACAAAGTGTTAAAAGAAATTTAGAAAAAAAAAAAAAAAAATAGCAAAACATTAACATGAAACCATTAAAATACAATATAGAAAAATTATTTAAATTAAAATTTTTTTATTTAGAACAATTTTAGTTCAAAACAAAATCATCATTATTATCATTAATAAACCACAAAAAAATGTGTAAAAAACTACTTTAATTAAAAAAGAATAAAAAAAAACTAAAAAATATTTAGTATAATTCTTAAAATCATAAACAAAAAATAAATAATTTATTTACACTTTACTACATTTATAAGTTTATAATAATAAAATAATTATAATTAAATAATATTGAAAAAAATCTATATAATTATACGTTTAGATAGTCTCAATTGAAATAAAATTAAAATATTAATATTAATTAAAATAAATAAAAAATAAATAAATTTAATTATAACTATAAAGTAAACAAAAACCAAGTAATTATATTATAATACATATTATTATACAAAAACACTAGAAGTATTTAAATAAAAATTAAACAAAAATTAATAAAATAATAGTAAAAGTAACTAAATTTTAAGCAATTTAGTGAAAATTTAGCGAAAAAGAAAATTAAACTAAAAACTATTGAAAGAAATTTACATAAAATACATTAGTTATTTAAAAAAAAAGAATGAAAATTAAATAATAATAAAAAGAAAACATCTACAAACAAACTACTACTATTAATAATAATAAAAAATAACACATAAACCTTTATTACATAAGACAATTATATTTAAAATTATAAAAACACACACACATTTACTTTAAAAGAAACAGAATAAAATTTGTTTTCATTAAAAAAATAATATTTTCATTATTTTTAGTTTCATTTTTTCCCTTAAAAAAAAAAAAACATTGTAAACAAAATTATTAACTAAATTAATTTAAATAAATTTAATTTATATTAAAAATAATTATAATAAAAAACAATGCATATACTATTTAATTATAATTAATTTAAACTAATTTAAAAATTTATCTCTTAAACCTTATACTACATACATAAATATACTTATTAAACTAATTTATTTAATTTATAACTAATTTAATTTAAAAACACACACAAAAACAAAAAAAAGAAATTGCTCTATTAAAAAAATAAATATGCAAAATATTAAATTACTCAATCTTAACTAATTTGTCAAATTTAAAATATTTTTAAATTAAAAAAAAAAAAAAAAATGTAAAAAATTAAAAATCTTTAAAACTGTATTTAAAATCTTTAAATATTAAAACCTTAAGTGTTTCAAACCAAAAACACTTTGTTTTATTATTTTTTGTGAATTTCTCAAAGAATTTATTTAATTTATTATTATTATTATTTTTTTTTTTTTTAATTATTTAATTTTAATATGAAATTTTTTTATTTTTTATGTTATTTTTATTATTATTTTTTTTTCTTGGTTGAGTAGTTTTATTTAAGTTTACTTTAAACAAAAGACTAAATTTGAAATATTATATTTAAAATTGTATAAAGAAACTATTGTTATTATTAAAAAAAAAAAACAACCTTTGTATGTCATTAAACGGAAAAAGGCCTTAAGGCCTTTTTTTTCTTTCTAAATTAAAAAAAAAAAAATCAACTAAAAAAAAATCATTTAAAAAATCTTATTAAATAAAATATTTTTTTAAAAAATTAAAAACAAATTTTTCTTTGTTATGATTTATTTATTTATTTGTTCGCTTGATTTGTTTTTGATTTAAAATTTTGTTGAATATTTTTATTTTTCCAACACTAATTGCTAAAAAGAGTTCAGACCGAAGTATAGAAATGTTATATTTGGTAAAATGTAACAATATTAGAAAAATGTAACAATATTAGAAAAATTATCATTTAGGTTGATTTACGATTATTTTTATATAAAAAAAGAATTTGTACTTGATTGCTATGTAATTATTATGATGCTTATGAACTTAACAAATTCTTGCAGCTTTCAGGTGAGAATTTGTATGTTGCTGATTGTATATTAAATGTTCAACACAAAGTTTTCTAAAATGAAACTAGAATTACAGTTTATATGTAACTGAACTATAAGAAACCCTTTTTTCACAATTCCATATTTTAATACAATTTAAATGGGTATGTTTTTAATTCAAAAGAGAGCTTTTGAAATTTAATTTCTATTGAATTCGCATCGAATCGTAATACACAGTAATGAATGAAAGCAAAGGCTTTTTAAAGGCATGTTTCAAAGAAGTTTAAGTATAATGTAGTTTTTTCTTTTAAAAGGAAAGTGAGGGACCTAGTGTAGGATTGTCATATTTTCCCGTTGCAAAATAATTTCGACTGAATGTAAAAATAATAAAAATTACACGATGTGGCAGTAAAAGTATACTTATACTATGGAATATATATATATATATATATATATATATATATATATATATATATATATATATATATATATATATATATATATATATATATATATATATATATATATATATATATATATATATATATATATATATATATATATATATATATATATATATATATATATTGACATAGTGAAGATCGTACTAAACTAGTACTAATTGAGTATATCATTTTGCCGTTTTCGAATTTTCAATTTCCCCTTAAAATCTTAAAAAGTTATTTTTAAGTAAATTTTAAATAAAAAAAGTGTGCAAAATCATTTCCTACTAATTTGGCACAAAATATGTGCAAAAATGTGTTAAGTTTGATAACTGATAAGTCCAAAGTAATTTTTTCTAAATACTTGACCATATCAACACATTTTTCTTATTTAGGCGAAAAGGGTATATAAATTTAAGCGATTTTTTTGTAAATCCCTTCACCTCACTTTGAAAAATGTTTCCATACAAATTTTTTTATAACCAAAACATTTCATATGAAAAATTTTTAAAGTGAGGTGAAGTGTTTCACAAAATAAGGCTCTTAATACATAAGTTCTACCATTTAAATACTTAGAACTTAATATAAAAATGTTTAAAATAAAAATATTAAACAAATGTACAAAGGCATTTTAGAAATTGCATTCGGTGCGTGAAGTTATCTGTCTAAATCGACTAAAAAGTTCGGTTTTTGTTATCAAAAAATATTGGCTATAAGTTGGTGTTAGTTTTTCGGAACTATTATGAAATGTATCTGAGAATTTAAGTTATTTGTCGAATTACATTTGACAACACTTTTTTTGTATTATTTTGTTGGAAACTATATACATTTCTTAGTTTTATTAGAAAGTCTGTTTAATAATGAATAAAACAAGACTTCATTTGTTAAAAATGGATTAAAAATTTTTAAAATTAAAAATATGTAATCATATTTTGTAAGACACATATTTTATATAAAGTATATGCAACATAAAATGGTAACATTAAAAACCTTTAATTTGTATAAAATTAGAATTAAGATTTTTTAATAAAATAGATTTCTTCGAAACTGTCAACTAGTTTACCAGTTTCAATGAATGCAAAATCTTTTAATACGATTTTGCAAATTTAAAAACCAGTTATTATGTTTATACGTACCTTATTTGCAAATAAAAATAAATTACAAATAATTTTCAAGGAAAATTGTATAAAGAAAACTATTTTTTAATTTGTCATGTCGTATGCGAAAAATACAACTATTACCATCAAAAATTCTAAAAACGTAAAAGAAAGTGGCAACTAATCACTATTCACGATTAGTTTCCTTGAGTTAGTAACTTACAAATAAAATATTAACTCATCGTTTATACTTTAAAATATTCATATCGCAATATTTAAAGGTATAAAAGCTATATGTATGTATATTATTTATAAATAATTTAATTGAGTAGATAATATTTAGAATCACTATTTAGTATTAGAATCGGTATAAAAATTGGTGTATGACAAATTTTGCCAAAAGAGATTTTATGAAAAAATATTTTTTATACTTATTTTCAAAATAAAACGAATTGTTTAAACTAATCGCCGACTTTTTACGATTTTTAGCTTTGAAAATATATGCTCACAGCAAATTAAGTTTTTCAGTTTTTTTTTAACCGATTTTTAGTTCTAAAATTGTTGATAATTTGTTTAGTTATTTTTTCGATTCACAAAAAAAAAAACAAAAATGTGAAAAACGAACGATTTAACATTTTCTTGATGTTCTCGTTCTCACTTACGAACAAAATAATCGAATTCTTTTCACTTAAAAATATGTAGGTGAAAACAATTCGAATGCATATTTTTGCTAATAAATAAAGATTATTTGTAAAATAAAACGATAGATAATGAAAATTTGAACTGTCATTTATGTAAATTTACATTTTTTAATAATATTAAAACCATTTTTATATTAAACATTTTATTATTAAAAAAGGTCCTCATATTTCCCATACATTTTGAGAAAAAAACAAAAAACATTTTTATTATACTTATTTTTTTGTCAAAACATAAATTTTGGATTAAAAAAACTGTTTGGCTATAACCTGTAAAATTCTTTCTGTTTAACTATTTTTTTTAATTGTTAAAGAAAATGTGAAAACGGGAACACTAATTTTTAATTTCGTGTGAAATTTAGATTTCATGTGAATTCAAAAGGTTTGGAAAAAGAAACACATACAATAGTTAAAGGATCTATGTTAAATTATAATAATGATGCGTTTTAGAAAAAACGTAATTACTATTGAATAAACTTTTATGCTAAGTTCACACTTGGCCAATATTTAAAACAAAAAAATTTATTGATTATAGTTTTCTCTTATTTTGTGAGAGTAACTTGTGTTAAATAAAATAAAACTAAATCTGAACTTTATTATGTGTATATATATTTATTTGCCAAGTTTGAACTTAAATTTATATCGAATAAATTTTTTGTAATTACAGCAATTTGAATTTTCTAAAATGAAAAGCTATTTTAAAGGTTATAAAATAAATATTTGTTCACTCTGTTCGTAGTTCTAGAATATTAATATGAATAAAATATTTTTAAGTATCCTACAGAATTAATTACATGATACTTTTTCAGAAATACTAAAATAAATATAAGTATTTCTGATGGATTCTATTTTATATTTATTAGATCTCTAGAAATTATTAACAAAATAGCTGAAATTTTTTTGCGACACTTGTTCTTAAGGTCTTTAATACACAAGTATATTCTGAGTCCTGATAGTAAAGGTATTTGTAATAGTGTTATCCCATCTATCTGTTGAAGTAAATAATTCTTAGGACCTAAATAAATTAGAGATATATAAGTTACAACAACATGTCAGAAATTGGAATTTTATTATAAATTCTCAAAAGCATTTTATAACAATAAATTTATAAAAAGATGAATTATGAATTATATTGAAGAGTGATATTTACCTCTTTTTTAATAGATAAGTTACGAATTTCGTCAGAACAACCGATTTACACTTAAAAGGTTTTAAACCAAAAATCGATTTTCCACCAAGAAACTGTTTTCACTTAAAAACCGGTTTTAACTAAATAAAAAACCGGTTTTATTAAAAACAATGAAACCAAAAAACAAAACGAGGTTTCAAATAATTAAAAATTAGCTAGAATTTCAATAAAAATATATGTATAAATATAATAAACATTTGATTTTCTAATGCTTTTATCTAAAAATAAATTGTAAAAAAAAAACAGTTTTATTTTAACTAAAGTTTATATTTCTAAAACAAATTGAAATAAAAAGGTATTAAAATTATATAAAAATTAATTAATAGAGCAATTTCAAAATAAATTTTATTTTTATTTTCTGGCATTTATTTAATAAAAAATAAAAACAAAATGTAAATTAGCTGAAATTTATTTAATAAGTTAATTTATTTAAAATATAAAGTTATTTTAAATAAATAATTTTAATAAAAAAAACTATTGCAAAATCTCTAATAATTTTTAATAAAAAGCAAAGATTTTGTATATATTTACAAAAGAAAAATTATATAGTTTTTGTTTAATGAAACTATCAAATCTAAGACTTGTAGTAAAATAATTTAATTAAAAAATGATCTGTGTAAATAGTAAAAAAAAAATAATAATAAAAAAATATACATGAAAAGATCTCAATATCTCTTAAAATTATTATTTTTTTTACTTTTAATTTTTAAAAATTTTCTTAAAATAAATTTATAATTTATTTATTTTTATGTAAAATTTATTATACAATTCGATTTACAACCAAACAAAAAAATATTTAAACATTCGTATACTTGAACTTAAAAAGCATCATAATAAAAGTTAGTAAAGAAAAAAATCTAAATTAAGTCTAAATTTAAATGCAAAAATTAATTATAAAAAAAAAAACTTACAAAATAAGGAGAAAAAAGATTAAATATTTTTAAACAAAATTTTTGGAAAAAAAAATCAAAATATTATTGTTTTTAATTGGCTAAAAATTGGAAAAAGAGTTAACAAAAAAAGGTTTGTTTGATTTTTATAATTAAATTATATTTTATATTTTGATTGAATTTTAGTTAAACTTGTTTAGTAGAATTCTGAGCAAGTGGTATCGCTTTTGTTTTTAAATGTTTCCCTTTTATGATTAACTGTATATTGAAGTTAGTAATAATAAAAATTTAGTTTAATACGACTCTATAATTAAATCGAGGCATAAATGCTTCTCTTTTTAAAGTAATTCTTAACTTGTAAGAGATATTTAAAATTAAAATACCAGAACAGCGGTGTTTCCAACTTGATTTCGCTTAACAAAAGACATTTAGGTAAAAAATAAATGACTCAAAAAAGCGACCTAAATATCTATTAAACTAAAAAATATACCTTACAAACGAAAATGATTTTTTAAGATTTATAATCTTAAATGAATTTGAAGAACTTTTAAGATCCTCTCATCACACGCTTGACCCACTAGAGTTCTATGATCCTCAAAACAAACAGAAAAAAAATGTTTGGAAACATGTCTTCTTTAAGTGGATTTGTTTGGTAAAAATCTTCGATCAGTGTCATATGCAGCCGCTATATTTCACTTAGATTATGTACA
Source organism: Protophormia terraenovae (assembly GCA_951394005.1). Lineage (NCBI taxonomy): Eukaryota > Metazoa > Arthropoda > Insecta > Diptera > Calliphoridae > Protophormia > Protophormia terraenovae. The sequence goes on from OX596075.1 coordinate 72,952,774, forward strand.
AGCTGACAACTAATGAAGAGAATATATTTCTTTATGCAATTTGCTTATAAAGAATGAGTTAATTATTTTTATTTGCAATAACCTGTCGTATAAACGTAGTATATCTTATATTAGAGAGATGGAGATGTTAATTTCTTTTCCTATAACTGTTTGCAGTTGTTGCAATGAAAAGGAGGCAAAATTCTAAATCGTAAACTTTTATTTTGTACTCGTTTAAAAATAATTTTAATTTAAAATAATTAATAATAAAATAATTTTAATTTAAAATAATTTTAATACGAATACAAAATAAAAGTTTACGATTTAGAATTTTGTCTCCTTTTCATTGCAACAACTGCAAACAGTTATAGGAAAAGAAATTAACATCTCCATCTCTCTAACATAAGATATACTACGTTTGTAAATATATTGGAACAAAAGATCGACTTTTTGACTTTTTCAAACAGTCGACATTTTTAGAATTTGGAATAATCGACGTTTTGACTATTTTCAACTTTTTTAAAATTTGGAAGAATCGATTTTTCCACTATTTTTTTGTCTATTAGATTTATTACGATATTTTCGAGTCTTTTTTCCACCTTTGACTATTTTTTTCTATTTGTCTAAAAAAAAAAAAAAAAAACATATATACATCGTAATCAAAAATATTGATTAATTAACAATCTATGCAATAAAAGTGATGGGTATATACAAAAATTGTACTGTAATTTAAATAAAAGGTGAACTAAACGTTTTTCTTCTAACAAGAAATGTTGCAACTGCAGATGTAATTTTATTTATTTTACCATCATATTTTTTATTAATATTTTAATAAAACCTCGATCATTTTTAATAACAATTCAACAAAAACACTATATCTTATAAATTTTTCTGAAAAAATGTTCATTAAAAATTGTAAACAATTAGACATATGTATGTATGAAACAGCTGATTCGAACATTGGCTTTGTTTACATTAGAAAATACCAAAACCAATACGGTTTCATGACACGAAATAAAATCATTTTTGATTTGTAATTCCAACAAAAAGCAAAGCCGACTTGGATTCTATGAATAAAAAGAAACTATTCCTTTTAAATAAAGTATTTATTTTTTTACTTTCTCCGACTATTTTCAACTTTTTCCCACTATTTTAAATTTTTCTGCAATTTTTACTTTTTCCAAATACTTTCAACTTTTTCTGACTTTTTCGACTTTCTCCGATTATTTTAAATTATATACCACTTTTCGACTATCTAGCAACAATAAAGTAAATTTTCGACATTCTTCAACAAAAAGCCAATTGTTCGATTATTTGAAAGTCGATTTGGTGAACACTACTTTATTCATCAAAAATTTCCTTAAAAAAAATGTGGCAACGACGTACGCTTTATTTACAAATAGTTTTACTATTCGCAATATGTTTTCATGAGTTACTTTTTTGCAAAGAAAATATTAACTCAATATTTTTAATTGCAAATAAGAGGCGCGTATAAACGTAGTAATCGCAAGAGTAGTGGAAAGTTCATTTGGCTAACAAGTAATGAAGAAGTACAGATCAATTATTCTGTGTGCAGTAAATTATCCATTATGTCATTATATGGAATTGAATAATTCATTTGTAATATATTAAGAATATTTACAATTTTATTTTTAACTAATTCAATTAGAAAAAACTGCAACCTGTTTCATTATTTTCTGAGATTTTTCCCCACAATTGATTAATGTTCTAGAGTAGTTTTTCAGCTTTTGATAAAGTTTATTTTGCCAATTTAGCTGGACAAAATTATAATTTTGACACTAATGAGTCAATATATTGAATAATAAAAGATCGGTCCAGACTTTAGCTTAAAGTCCATATAGATCATTACCCTTAGAACCACGTCAAAGCTTATATGTTCTTTAAATAATTTGTTATCAAAATTGTATTGAAATAAAATTTAAGTATTAGAAAAATATTTCGAAATTTTTTATTTCTAATGGTCCATATTTAATTCGAATTCACACATCATCAACATGAGGGTTAAAAATATGGTTATTCATTTTATTAGTTTATAAAAAATATATAAAGAGCTAGAATCTGCAGTTGATATTTGACGAACTTTTAATTAAAATGTCTATTGAAAGCTTGAAGCTAAATCTGGTTACCAAAGGGTTAAATAAAAAAAAAAAAAATATTTTAAATAAAATTATCCATATAACCCCTCTAAATAGGCCTAAACTGATAGCGGTCTTCTGTCGTATTTTTAAACCCACCATCAAAAAGATGGGGAGTATACTGATTTTGTCATTCCGTGTATAACATGTCGAAGGAATCATTTAAGACCTCATAAAGCGTATATTTTCTGGGTCCTGGTTATATTATGAGTCGATCTAGCTATGTCCGTCCGTCTGTCTGTTGAAAGAGGATAGGGCTCGAACGGTACAACCTAGTGGGACGAAATTTAGCGTAAATATTTATCTTATATAAGATTCGTTTGGTATTGAAAATGAGAAAAATCGGTTAATAAACAAAGTTATGGGCAAAATACTAGAACAGGGTGTCCGTTGTAGATTCATATCATAATTTTCTGCTGATATCTTTTAAACAAAAGCATGTACGATAACGAAATTTTGCACAGATAGTTCAAGGGTCGATACAAACTTGGAAACCAAAAATGGGCGTGGTCCGCCCACTTTACCGCCCACCTCTCATATAACGTTAAATTTTAAAAAGTTGGTGGGTATATAGATTCGGCCGAGCCGAATATAACATTAGCGCTTGTTATAAATGATAAAGTGTATAAATAAATAAAAAAGTAATTACACGAAAATTCAATTAAAAAAAAATCACTTTGAAGCGCGGTTACACTCTTGTGTAAGTTTTTTATTGTCCGGCTAAATCACGCTGCAAACTGATGAAAATTTGGTAAATTTAGTCTTTTTGTGAATATACACTGGAATTTCGCCATTAAATTGAATGTATTTCTTATTTTATCGGCAGTTTTGATATCTTCCTTATATTTGCTCGTTAGAAAATTGTGGTCGTATATCTCAACTATATATTACTATTTTTAAAAGGAATAACATTCAAATATTTTGCATGACTTATCAAACTAATGCTTTTTATATTTAAATTATATATTATATTATATAATTTGTTTTCTTTTTATTACTTTTTTTAATTATCACAAAAATAAAAGGAATATCCATTAATATAAAAAAATCTCTAGGGGTGCTAGACTGAGTTATAAGTACATAATATTGTATAATTCTAAAGGTATACAATATTTAACTTTAACCTTAAACTACAACTGAAAATATTAAAAAAAAAATAAAATTATATATATTAAACTAAAATGCAAATTATACTAGTAGTACTTATAAGTAACATAATTATATCTACAATATTCTACTTCAAGAAAAATATTTATTTAAAAAACTATATTTAAAAGAAATATTTAAATAAATATTAAAAATTCACTTGTAAATAACTATTTAAATAAATCTATTTAGTATTAAAAATAATAAAAAATAAAATCAAATAATATAAAAGAAATATGCACTTGTTAAATGAAATTTAAAATGTTAAGGGAACGTGTTAAAGGGCGAACAGAGTAAAAACAATATGATAAAAAAAAAACACAAAATCGTAAATTTGTCTTTCTTCAAAATAAAAATAAAATAAAATGGTGCAATACTAAAATGTTATTAACAAAAAATATACTAAGAAAATTGTCAAATAAATTTAAAAAATAAAATATATTGTAAAGTATTTAAGAAAAAACCAAATATAAAATAATAATAAAATATACACGTTATGGAATAGAAGAGAGAGAAACTTAAACAAAATATGTGGTTTTACTTATTTCTATGATAAATTTCCGTTACGAATGGTAAAAATTATGTGTCACACTGTTTTTAGTGCTGTAGCTAAGTAAAGCCAACAACATGTTACATGGTTAGGCAAATTGATATGGCAACTCTTCCTTAATGTGTTTACAAAGTCTAACACAATTTGGCTGTGTTTAGTTAATACTTCCGGTTGATGGATAAAATATTTCAAATACCCAAACCGGTGGTAAAGGAAATGAATTCAGTAACACATACATTTCATTACCTATTTAAAATTACTTAAAATGTTATTGTTTTCTATTTATTTTCTGTTATCAATAGTCTTCAGTAGAAAAATAATTTTCTTAAGAAAGTTTTCGGTTATCTATAATTTTTTTGAGAATATTTTCTGTTATCGGCAATTTTACAGATTTTATTTTATCTATAAAATTTTTGGCTATTGATATTTTTTTTAGAGCATTTCCTGCTATCGGTAAATTTCTATGGACTGTTTCTTGTTTTTCGTGTTATTTATAATTTCCCTTAGAAAATTTCTTTAGACGATAAATTTCCGTTTAACATTTTATTTCGATTATTTTTTTTTTATTTTCAGCTATCGTTCGGTTATCGGTAATTTACTTCAGAAGATTTTATCATCGATTAATTTCTAAAAATAATATTCCATTATCGATAATATTTTTTAAAGCAAAAACTACATAAGTAGTTTTTTATTTCTTTTTTTTATTTTCAAGAGAGCAGTTTATACAATTTAATTTCCATGAAACTCTATGGAAATTTTAATTTCAAATGTAAATATCTCTTGAAATACTTGATATTTAAAAAAAAATTACACAGCATAGAACTGGATATAAAGAATTCAAAAGTGAAAAAACATATCTTAAAAATTTTACTAACAAAAATTAGCGTCTACTTTTAGAGCACTTTTATCGATAAATTCCTAATGAAAGTTTTCTTTTATCAATAACTTTCTAAAGAACATATTTTGTTATCAGAATATTTTCGGTTATCAATCAATTACTAAAAAAATGTTTGCTACCCTATTAATTTCTAAAGAAAATCTTCTGTTATTAACAAAATTTTTTTCTTTTTTAGAAAATTATCAAGTGTCGGTTTTTTGCTATAAAATTTTCGGTTATCGATAACTTCTATTGGGAAATTTACTGTTTTCTACAAATATATAAAGAAATTTTTCTCTGTTTTCGATAATTTGCTTTAGAATAATTTCTTTAATATTTTTATTAACTAACATTTTCTACAGAAAATGTCTGTTGTTGATAATTTTCTTTTAAAAATTGTCTACAAAATATTTACTGTTATCGATAAAATTCTATATTAAATTTTAAATTATTTAATTATTTTTTATTGATAAATTTTTCAATAAAATAAACGTTTATGATAAATAAAAAAAAAAAAAAAAAATTGTGTAATCGAAAAATTTGTTATACCCACCATCAAAAAGATAAATACTAGAAACAAAGGGTGACCGTTGTAGCTTCATTTCATACTTTTCTGCTGATATATCTTAAACAAAAGCATGTACCACAACGAAATTTTGTACAGATAATTCGAGGGTCGATATTAACTTGGAAACCAAAAATGGGCGTGATCCGCCCACTTTACCGCCCACCTCTCATATAAAATGAAACGTCAACGTAATTTTGTACAATAGTTCAAGTAAACTCGGAAACAAGATGGGCGAGGTCACTCACTCTACCTCCCACCTCCCATATAACGTAAAATTTGAAAAAGTTGATGGTGGGTATATAGATTCGGCCAGGCCGAATATAATATTCTCGCTTGTTTATACTAAATTTTACTTTATCGATAATTTTCTGTAGACAAATTTATGTCGACAATTTCCTATTATCGTAATTTTTCTGTTGTAGTCGATAGTTTTCTATAGAAATTATTTTGTTATAGACAAACTTTTATAGAAAAATTGTTTTTATTATTATTTCCAATACAAAACTTTACGTTAGCGATTATTTTCTATAAATAATGTTACGTAAGTAATATATTATTTTCTGTAGAAAATTTTTCTTTACCCCATTACTAAGTACAATTTTAGTTATAGATTTTATACGATAGACAATATTACGTTATCGATTATTTTATATAAAAATTACAAGATTATTTCGTTAATTTTCTATAGAAACTTTTTCGTTATCAATTATTTTCTATAAAAAAAATTTACTTTATCGATTATTTTCTACAGAAAATTTAACGTTATCGATTATTTTCAATAGACAATTTATACCCTGCGGGAAATTTGTGGCAATTGCAGAAATGGACCGGTCCTTCAGTACTGGTGGAGTACTAATTGACACCTAACTCGTCACCAAAGTTCCAGTATATCGTATATCGAAATCAATTATTATACATTATTATTTTGATCTTACAAATGTTAAAATATAATAAAATAAAAATACATATTTCTTCTTCTCTTCCATTAAATCCGTTAGATGTTTGTGCAACAAAACATTTTTCAGTTGCTTCTATTTTTAGCATCTATGGACTTAAAAAGCAAAATAATAAAAAATTTCTTTACAAATCTTGACCATTTTTGTGAAAATCAATAACGTTTTTGGTTAAATCTTAAATACCAACAAAAGATGTTACTTTTTCTATTATTGCATATTGTCGTTTATCCGTCTGTCTCTCAAAATGTCTATACTACGGCCATGAGGATTTTTTCTATTTAAAAACAAACAAACATGCAGTACTACCAAATATGATTTCAAATAAGTAAAATAAAAAAAGTCAATAGAAAATGTTGTTTAAAGCCAAAAACAGATTCGATTATAAAGAAAAAGAAGAATATCTTTCTAAAGATACGATAGATATTCAATCATAAAAGCTATACAAACAAATAGTAGACAAAATACATTAAAAAAAATAAAATGGACAAATTGTTTTAACAACAAATATGGCAAGAATTGCTGGTTGTGGCACGATGAAATAAATAGATGACTGCAGACAAAAATGATAAAAAAAGAAATTAAACCAAAAACATGGAAATAATTAACATTGAACTTTATGATTTCAAATATGGTTAAATCGAGATTTTTTAAAGTAACTAATAAGAGATTACGAAAATAAAGCAATGTAGCCAAGAATAGTGAAATTTATATTGCATACTTTAGAGGATAAAACCAGATTTGTATAATACTTTAAGAAAAAATTTAAAATATTTAAAAATTTAAAATCAAAAACTCAAAACACACACACACAAATACATACTTGTACAATATTAATTTAAGTATTTCCATTGAATACAAAATACTCAATGGACACAGCCCTTTTTTTAATATAATTTGCTTAAAAATTAAAAACATCAAGACAAATTAATAAAAAATTGTAAACATTTCATAAAATTTAAAGTTAGCATGATAAAAAGACCAACGATTGTAAAAAAATAACATTTTATCTATCTCTGAATGAATAATTCATAAACAAGACCATTACTTATTTGTGTCAAAAAAAGCTTAATTGTTGTTAATTAATATTTGTCACACGCTTTTTTCTAATACTTTTTAAATACACAGCAACACCATAGACTTTACGAGAAAACAATGATAAAGAGAATTTTACACAAAAAAAAAAACAAAACAAAAATCTTATGATTTGAAACCAATGAAAAATATTTCTAATACATATGAAAAAAAAAAACATAAATATTTTATTCGTAGAAATAAAAAAGTAATACTTTTTAATAGAGACAATTAACCCAAAAGTCAATTGCTAAAACAAAAAATTAAAAATGGCAAAAAGAACAAAAAATAATAAAACATTTATAAAATATACGAAATAGCGACAATACACGAAGAATGTGATTTAAAACAGACTGAGAACGACTTCAAAATAAGCTAAAGATTTTTTAAGAAACATTTTTTATAGAATGTGATAGATAACGGTATATTTTGTATATAATATTATTAATAATAAACAAAATTTTATAGAAAATTTGTTATAAATTTTTTATAAAAAAAATTTTTTACAGAAATTATCGATCACAAATTATCAAAAAAAAAAAAAAAATAATAATAATAATAATAATAATAATAATAATAATGTATATACCAAATGATCGATAAGAGAAAATTTTCAAAAGAAACATATCGATAAAAGAAATTTTTCAACAGAAAATTGTCTCTGGAAAATTATGGATAACACTAAATTATCTGTAGAAATTATTGTAACAGAAAATGTTTTCTGGATAATTACCGATAACAAAAAATTTTTTATAAAAATTATCGATAAAAAATTTTCTATAAAAATTTATCGATAACAATTAAATTTTTATATATAATTATTAATAACAGATATATAGAAAATATTTGATAACACAAAAATATCGTACTATCGATAACTTTCTATGGAACAATTATTTGCAGAAATTTATCGATTACTAGAAAATTTTAGTAAAAGTTCTCGAACTGAAAATTTTCCATAGAAATTATCGATATCAGAAAATTTTCTCCAGAAAATTATTGATAACAAAAAGTATTCGATGAACAAATTTCGATAAAAAATGTTCTTTAGAAAATTATTGATCAAAAATTTCGGAAAATTATCAATAACAGAAAATTGTATATAAAAAATTACCGATAACAGAAAATTGTCTATAAAAATAATAGATTATAAAATTTCCATAAAAAACTATCGATAACACAAATATCAAAATTATCAACAATACAAAATTTTCTATAGAAAATTATCGATAATAAAAATTGTTTAAATAAAATTATCGATCACAAAATTTTTGTAAAAAAGATCAATGACAGATAATTTTTTATAAAAAATTATCGATAAACAAAATTTTGTATATGCAATTATCAATCATGCAATATTTTCCGTCCATTCCATGAAAGAACGCCAGAAAAAGGGTATTCTTTTACTTGATGGCTTTCAATTGTTGGTTTTTGAGAAAGTAAAAAAGCGAAATAAATTTAGAATAGAAATCCATAGACCTTTTACGTGAAAAATTTTATAAAAATCGAAAGACACTTGGTAAATTTTTGGGCGTTCTTTCATGGAATGGACGATAAATAATATAAAATTGTGCGTAGAAAAAATTCTATAGAAAATTGTCGATAACAAAATTTGTTATAGAACATTGTTGATAACACTAAATTTTTTTTATAGAAAATTGTCGATTACATTAGATTTTCTATAGAAAATTGTCGATAACACTAAATTTTCGACAAAAAATTGTCGATAACACAACATTTTTTTTGGAAAATTGTCGATAACACAAAATTTTCTACAGAAAATTGTCGATAACACAGAATTTTCTATAGAAAATTGTCGATAACACTAGATTTTCTATAGAAAATTGTCGATAACACAAAATTTTTTATAGAAAATTTTCGATAACACATATTGAAAATTGTCGATAACAATAAATTTTCTTTAGAAAATTGTCGATAACACTAAATTTTTCTACAGAAAATTG